>CM053618.1:23935640-23948920 GCA_028646535.1 Procyon lotor
GTTTTTTTCTGATCGTTTTTATCTGACAACTATTTTGGTAAACTGAAGGAACTTACTGCTTACAGGCTGCATGATTAACGGGGCGTCTGCTGGAGATCTCTCTCTCCCTCTGCTTCCCCACCCCTCTAAAAATAGACTTTTTTTTTCTTTTATATCGCGGATGGAATATTAGAGGCATCTGTATGCTTTACTCAAACCTCAAAGCTCTAATAATTCTTGTGTGTTCTGGAAAATTTCTGGGTCACTGTGATGATAGATTTAGGATTATTACATGGAATTTAGAGTTTAAGATTAGCCTAATTTCTTTAATGAGAATACATCTATTTGAATTTAACTAAAACTCCCTCTTTTTATATTTTCATATTTATATAAGTTAACATTTAAAAAATGAATTAGTCAAGGAAGAGATATCTAATCCTTCTTTCATTCTAAGACTCCTCTTCTTAAAAAAAACATCTCCTTGAGGACAGGTCTTATTTCGTATGCGTCTTCTGGATACCTTTATGGAGCATGCAACTGTGGCAGAGGGATGAAGTAGCAATTACTGCTTCAGGTCAGTAGCAGCTATGGATACAGATGAAGGAAGGAGGAATCCTGTTACGTTCTTGGGAAAAGTGGCTTATATGTGACTTGAGACTCTAGTCCATCGATTGGAATGTCTGATTTGGGAGCTGAGTAAACTGAAAGAACCCCCTGATTATTGTGTGCCCTGCCACACTGGGCTAGAGTGCACTGATGTATCAAGTATACATCCTGGAGAACACAGTGTTGCTCGTGGAAGTTGGCACAGCTGCTCGTGGCCCTTGGGTATTCATGTTTGTTGAACATGTACTTTATGGCCGGAGACTCTGCATACTTTACCTCATTTAGTTCTGATGAGTCTGAAAGACAAGATAATATTTCTCTCATTTTACAGATGAACAAACTGAGTCAGGACACTTTCGACAGAGAAACACTGGAAGCAGTGGAGCAAGAATGCAAATGTAGGCTTAGCTTAGCACGCCCGACGCTTTCAGATGTGCTCCCTGGCACCAACTTTCAGCAGCAGTGGATAGAGATCAAGCCTACAAGTCCAGAGGCTCGAGTTCTTGGAGCAAGTCCCAGCTCCAGAACTTTTAAGCTATGTGATTCAGGGAAACTGCTAAACCTTTCTAGATTACTTCTTCCTGTAAATATAGAAATACTTGCCTGCCTGTTTCTCAGGACTGTGACTATCACAGCAGAGCACAGGAAATTACTCTGCAATTAGTAAGGCCTTATGACCCAAGGAATCCTAACCCGCCTGAGTTACATAAAGAGGTTGACTGGCAGAACTGGGCTAACAATGTGTAGGAATTAAGGGTTTCTATTTTTATTCATTCTTTTTTACAGAATCTTTCCATGTCCTATTTGTGATTCCCCGGTTAGGCACTGTCTGCTCTATTGTGCTCAGCTGTTTGTTTCCAGTTTTCAATGTGTGTAGTTGATAGGGCTAATATTTGGAATTTGCACAGTGGGAAAGTTTTTTTGAGGGAAGCAAATTTTGTAACATGAAAAAGATTATTTTCTATCTCTGTGATGTTCAGATTATTTTTATAGTTTCCACTGGAAAGATGAATATAAAGGAAATTTAGTATAAACATTAACTACCTTCCTCATTTTGTTTCCCCAAAATGTAACAATTTATAGAAACACTTGACTCTTCTTGTTAGCCTATCATAGCATTCTTATTTAATAAATATTAATAAGTAGATAAAAGGAAATATAATTTTCTCCAAAATAGAAATTATGTAATGATGTCAGTGTTGTTTATATACTATGTATTTTGATTTGTTTTCAGACTAGCTACTTTAAGGGAAGAATAGAAAATAAAATGATGGGGCGCCTGGGTGGTTCAGTGGGTTAAAGCCTCTGCCTTCCGCTCAGGTCATGATCTCAGGGTCCTGGGATTGAGCCCTGCGTCAGGCTCTCTGCTCATCAGGGAGCCTGCTTCCCCCTGTCTCTACCTGCCTCTCTGCCTACTTGTGATATCTCTCTCTGTCAAATAAATAAATAAAACCTTTCTTAACAAGTTTAAAACATAAAATGATATATTCAAGAGTAAATACTCTAGGGGCGCCTGGGTGGCTCAGTCGTTAAGTGGCTGCCTTCGGCTCAGGTCATGATCCCAGGGTCCTGGGATCAAGCCCCGCATCGGGCTCCCTGCTCGGCAGGAAGCCTGCTTCTCCCGCTACCATTCCCTCTACTTGTGTCCCCTCTCTCACTGTGTTTCTCTCTGTTAAATAAATAAAATCTTAAAAAAAAAAAAAAAAAGTAAAAACTCTAGTTTATTTAACTGCATTTTGTGAATTATAGTCTATTAAGAAATTTTTGCTGAAGCAGTTTAATATAAAACTTGCTTAGAGAATGAACTGAGAAATTGAAGATAATTTGAGAAAATTTTAAAGTTTCTTAAAACGAAAGTGCCACATGGTTTTCTACTGCTTGTGTTTATTACCTAATGACAGTTTTTTTCTGAGACTCTTCATTGTTTAGCCAATTGGCCATTTAATTTTTTTCCAGGAAAACAAAATTTGTTGCTTGTATTTGGGATTTGACTTCAATATTCTAAGTACATGAGTGTCAACCATAAAAGATATAATTTAGGAGCGCCTAGGCACTTCTAAATGCAAACCAATATTTTGTTATTGTCATCTCATTAAGATGCAAGTCAGGGGCGCCTGGGTGGCTCAGTCAATGAGTGTCTGCCTTTGGCTCAGATCATGATCCTAGGACCCTGGGATCGAGCCCCGCATCGGGCTCCCTGCTCTGCGGGGAGCCTGCTTCTCCCGCTACCGCTCCCTCTGCTTGTGTTCCCTCTCTCGCTGTGTTTCTCTCTGTCAAATAAATAAAATCTTTTAAAAAAAACAACAACTCCTCTTTAAAAAAAAAAGATGCAAGTCATACTTTTTTCATTTTTAAGGATTTATCTTGACTAATATACTTTGTGATTTTTAGCAAAAAAAAATTTTAAAGGTACCTATCTAAGAGTAATAATACCATAATTATCTGTAACAGATTTTCTTCATTGTTGAGACTTCACATTTGAACATGCTGACATACACTAACCAGTCTTTTCCAGTGGTGATATACACTAATGAGTCTTATCCAGTGGTTATATATATACTTTTAATTTTTATTTTTTAAAGATTTTATTTATTTATTTGACAGAGAGAGAATGAGCACAAACAGGGCGAGTGGGAGAGGGAGAAGCAGGCTCAAAGCAGGCTTCCCACTGAGCAGGGAGTCTGATGTGGGGCTCCATCCCAGGACCCTGGGATCATGACCTTACCCGAAGGCAGACACTTAACCAACTGAGCCACTCAGGCGCCCCTCCAGGGGTTTTAATGACATACTTTTTTTAAAAGGTGATTTTCAGGGGCGCCTGAGTGGCTCAGTTGGTTAAGCGTCTGCCTTCGGCTAAGGTCATGATCCCAGAGTCCTGGGATCAAGCCCCGCATCGGGCTCCTTGCTCGGCAAGAAGCCTGCTTCTCCCGCTACCATTCCTTCTGCTTGTGTTCCCTCTCTCGCTGTGTTTCTCGCTGTCAAATAAAATCTTTAAAAAATAAATAAATAAAAGGTGATTTTCAGGCACACCTGGCCTGCTCAGTTGGAAGAGCATGTGACTCTTGATCTCCAGGTTGTGAGTTCGAGTCCCACATTAGGTATAGAGATTACTTAAAAATAAAGTAATGAAAAATAAATAAAAGGCGATTTTCAGTATTACCTTTCTAAAACCAAAAATTGCCAAAAAGGAATAAATACATGAGCATTTAAAATGGTCCGTGTTTCAGGGGGTGCCTGGGTGGCTCAGTCCATTAAGCATTCATCTCTTGATTTTAGCGTATGTCACGTGATGGAGCCCTGGACCAGGCTCTGTGCTCTGTGGGAGTCTGCTTGAGATATTGTCTCCCTTTCCTTCTCCCTCTGCCCCTCCCCCCAAACATATGCTCTCTTTCTCTCAAATAATAAATCTTATTTATGTTTCATATATTCTATGTCGCTCAGTAGATCCCATCATAGGCCGGATATGTTGCAGATTTATGTCATTGGTCACAGGGGGATCAGAAGGGCTAATCAATGTAAAATCAATCTGTGTGGGTGGTAAGCCAATTTTATATCACTTTCCTAGAGGGACAGTCGTCACATGCAAAGAATAACAAACAAGGTAAGTTTGGTGAGAGATCTAATGTTATGGTTTCAGTTTCCAACTCAAAAATTACTCTTAATGTTTCAGTTTTTAAAATATGATATTACCGGGGTGCCTGGGGTGCTGAATAGGTTAGAGCCTCTGCCTTTGGTTCAGGTCATGATCTCAGGGTCCTGGGATCGAGCCCCGCATCGGGCTCTCTGCTCAGCAGGGAGTCTGCTTCTCCCATCTCTCTCTGGCTGCCTCTCTGCCTGCTTGTGACCTCTCCCTCTCTCTGTCAAATAAATAAATAAAATCTTTAAAAAAATAAAATAAAATAAAATATGATATTACCCAATAACAGTATTAATTGCATACCAAGCACTACTAGCTGCTGGCACTAAAGTTAAGAATCAGACAGAGTTCTTCCTCTCAAGCTTAATTAAGGTCTAGTGAGTTAAAAAAAGAGGGAGGGCCTAAAGCAGAATAGAATGAGAGAAAGAGGGAAGGATGCTATGGATGTGTATAGTTGGGGATTTGCCCTGGTTTAGGAATCATGGGGACATGAAAGGTGAGAAGGAGTTAGGCAAAGAGAAAACAAGTAGAGAAAACAAGTGCCACATTTCAGAAGGACCGTAACTGCACAGCAACTAGCAGCAGGTAGAGCGGACAGACCTAGGTTTGCCAGGGCAACGACTGGAAATGGAGGTTTGGCTGGGGTGGAATCCAAGCTGGATAGAAGGGGGTGGGGAGATGGGAAAAGGACAGGAGCCCTCAGAAGTTTAGAAGACGCCGGTGGTGCTGTTGGATAAGGAAGCCCGAAGGGGAAGAGGTCCCAGTCAGAGAGGAATGCCAAATTGATTCCAGTGAGACAGAGTGGGTCTGGGCCCGACTGAGTCTCGGGTGCGGCTGTGAGAGGCGTGATTGAATTGATGGAGGGCAGAATTACTGGATTCTGGGAGGGAGGGAGATAAGGGTGGTCGAGAACGAGAAGGGGAGAGCAATGGATGGCTGGTTCCCTTGGATCTTGAAGATACTCTGAGAGATGGCAGGACCTGGGGAGGAGAGGAGCCCATTCCCAAAGTGACCCTCTGAGTGGTGGGTTATACCTACGTGGTTCGTGGTTAACTGATGTCTGCTAAGAGAGGTGGCAGAGAGGGACCCAGCCAAGTGCCAGGAGCCTCAACCAGCTTTGCAGAAAAGGAAAACTTAGAAAGTCTTTAGGAAGGTGGTGTGTGGGAAAGGAGGACACTGACCTCACCTGCCCCAAACCCTAGTCGTTCTTAATTCTCCCCACTTGAGTCCACCGGTAGAGTCTACCGACTGACCTCACAATGTGTTCTCAATCAGTTCTGTTTACTTCCACTGTCGCTCTTCAGGAGCAAGCCGCCAGCATCTCTTGTCCAGACGGTTCCAACTGCCTCCCTCTCCTCCCCATGTTGGTTTTTGCCACCACACTGTCCATTTCCTCTAGGTCTACGCTGATCATGCCATTCCTGTGGCTTCTCACAGCTCTGACGACCCAGACCTTCGGTGAGGCCCCGCACGGCCACTCTGCGGTCGGCTCCTCTCAGACTGCGCCCTGCTCTCCTGACACACGGGCTTCCTCTCCGTCCCTGCAGGAAGGTGAGCGCAGGGCCAACGACCACATTCAGGGTGCTTGGGTGCATTGTGGCGCTCGGTAGGTACTCGGTATCTGTCCAAATGGATGAAAGAACAGTATCCTCCTCAGAGGACTGTGGGAGAGAGGTTTAGGTGAATGCCAGGAGGTTAGGGTTGGAGAAGGGTTTGATCATGGAATGCGCTCCAGAGAAATCAAAGAAAGGCTCTAGTGACTCTAGTTAAGTGGAAGCACAGAGAATTTTGAGGTTTGTGGTACTAGCAGACTGTACAATTAGGGTATAACAGGTAAGCTAAGTATGAGGAAATAGACCAGGATTTAAGGTGGCCAACCTGCCAACACTTTTCATATGGTTTTGGGCAACATAAAACTTCTGGAGGTTTAAGATTTGGGTTAGGGCGTAACTATAGAACCCTTCTGTCTCAAGTCATTTTTTTTCACACTTTCTAGGAATACTTGGGGATTTAATTTTTTTTTTTTTTTTTTTAAAGATTTTACTTATTTGGGCGCCTGGGTGGCTCAGTCGTTAAGCATCTGCCTTCGGCCCAGGTTATGATCCCAGGGTCCTGGGATCAAGCCCCGCATCGGGCTCCCTGCTCGGCAGGAGGCCTGCTTGTCCCGCTACCATTCCCTCTGCTTCTGTTCCCTCTCTTGCTGTGTTTCGCTCTGTCAAATAAATAAAATCTTTTAAAAAAATAAATAAATAAAAATAAAATGAAGTTTCCTTTAAAAAAAAAAAGATTTTATTTATTTATTTGAGAGAGAGAAAGTGAAAGGATGAGAGCAGCGAAGATCAGAGGGAGAAGCAGACTCCCCGTGGAGCTGGGAGCCTGATGCGGGACTCGATCCCGAAACTCCAGGATCATGACCTGGGCCGAAAGCAGTTGCTTAACCAACTGAGCCACCCAGGCGCCCGGGGGATTTAATTTCTTATTGGAGTAAGAAACAGTAGTTTGTTGATGATTTCACTGTTTCTCTATTACATTAGAAGAGAAGCTTTCAAACTTTTTCTCATGAACCCAGAGTCAAAAATACATTTCGCATATGACCTGTTATACAGATCATATAATAGATACAAAGTTTTCCCACAAAATAATGTCTTTCTTATTGCCCTCACATGGATTTTTCTCCATTTTATTCTTCCACAGTTTCACTGAGAAACAATTGGGATACGTCATTGTGTAAATGTATGGTGTGCAGCATGATGGTTCCATTTACATATACTGTGAAGTGATTACTACAGTGGGTTCGTCGAGCTCTTTTTTTTTTTTTAAGATTATTTATTTGAGAGAGAGTGTGCATGCGAGCAAGGGGGGAGAGGCAGAGGGAGAGGGAGACAAGCACGCTCCCCACCGAGCATGGAGCTCCACGCGGCTCTCAATGCAGAGCTCAGTCCCAGGACCCTGAGATCATGACCTGATCTGAACTCAGGAATGTGGTGTTTAACTAATGAGCCACCCAGGTACCCCTATTTCATTTTTTAAAAAGTGCTAGATGGGACCCACTAAAAACTAATCTGTAATTTGAAAAACATTATTCTAGGAGATGAGGAGCATTATTTCTCTAAATGATAGAGTGGCTTATACATCTGTTTTGATTTTGTCCCTTCTAGAGGGAATGAGGGAGAGAGAGGGAAAGGAGGGAGAAAAAGGGCTTTTGGGGTGCCTGGCTGGCTTTCAGGGAAGAGCATGCAACTCTTGATTTCAGGGTTGTGAGTTCAAATCCCAAATGGGGTGTAGATTTTACATCAATATTGATGACAGATTTATAATATTTTTGGTGAATAACAAATTAATCAAAAGGCCTCTGTCCCATTTCCTTTTTCTTGCTCTGTTTGCAAATGCTCCTTGCACAGGACAGTGAAATGGGGAGTGAGTAACTAATTCTTTTCCTCAGATCTACTTTCTTTCACTCTTAATTGTCTTTATTAGTGGGAAATGTCTTTTATTGCCACACATGTCATAAGTAGGCCTTGAACTGCAAAGTTACTGTACTGTTAAAAGCTCATATAAATTATCCCAAAGAAAGGCAAATTTTAAACACTTTCACGAACTCTCCAGAATTTGTAGAACAACATTTAGAAGCAAAAGTATTTTAAGTTATAGTCCTTTAAATGAACCGTGTCCATTAACTGTAAGCTAAGATGCCAAAAAGAAAACCCCAGGACTCTCAGAGGACCTGTAGCATTATTACTGAAGGAAATGAAGCTCAACGATGGCTTAGGGTTTTATGGTTTTTTATTTTTTTCTGATTATTATGATGATGTTTATTTTACAAAGTTGGAGGATAAAAAAAGAAGATGCTTAAGTGAACTTTTGTTGTATTTTCTTTCAGTTTTCCCTATGAAATGTAAGTGTTTTTTGTTTTTTTTTTTTAATTTTATTTTTAAGCAAACTCTATACCCAGCTGGGTGAAGATGTTGAACTCATAATCCCAACATCAGGAGTGGTATCCTGGGGCGCCTGGGTGGCTCAGTCGTTAAGCATCTGCCTTTGGTTCAGGTCAAGATCCCAGGGTCCTGGGATCGAGCCCCGCATTGGGCTCCTTGCTCGGCAGGAAGCCTGCTTCTCCCGCTACCATTCCCTCTGCCTGTGTTCCCTCTCTCGCTGTGTTTCTCTCTGTCAAATAAATAAAATCTTTAAAAAAAAAAAAAAAAAAAGAGTGGTATCCTCCACCAACTGAGCCAGCCAGGTGCCCCATGAAATGGAGCTTATAAATCCTATTTGAGTTAATTAGTACCTTATTACCAGTCACTGGTGATTTTTCACGGTTACGATGAAATATATAATACTCTGAATGCCTTTGTATATAATTCTTTATACCTGTCTTTGGATTATTTTGGTGTGATAAAGTCCATAAGTAGACTATACTAGGTTAAAGGGTTTGAAAATTCTTAAGGCTTTGATATTGCCAAACTGGCCTCCAAAAAGTTTGTGCCTGTTTACTTACTTACCTGCAGTGTGTGAAAGTGCCCATCTCATACTCTTTTCCTCTTGCCAACTTTAGATATTTCTAAGAAATTGTTTTCATTTTGTTAGAGGAGAAATGTAATCATTTTAATTTGCATTTTTGTGATTATTTTAAAGTTGTTTTCTCATGTTTATTGGCCATTTCTCTTTGTTAATTGATACTGCCTACATCTAAGACATCATTTAAGTTAAACACACTGTTAATATAATATCCCTTTAAAGTGGACTAAACTTTCCATTTTGTAGTTTATTTTATTTTTTATTTTATATTTTTATTTTGTGGTTTATTTTAACCTCCTTTCCTGGAGATTAGTTTATATCAAAAGACTTAAAATAAGCATAAAGCATTTGAGCCACCAGTTACAATTCTAAGGACATTTTCTATGGGAATACTGTGGGATGTGTACCAAAAATGAGCAGAGATGTTCATCCCAGCACTGTTTATAGCAGTGAAAAATTGAAGCATTCGAAATGTCCAGGCAAGTTAACTTAGAGTGCAATCATTAAAAATGATTTTATAAAAATGAAAAGATGCTCAATATTTATTCAGCCTAAATAGGAAGTTGTAAGATACAGGATGATAACTTTTTTCTTTTTGTAAGAAAGTGTACATAGGAAACAACCTAGAAATATTAACAAAGTATTATGTCTGGGTGATGGGATTGTGGGCTTTTTTCCCTAAGTCTTTGCTTGTTTATATATCATTTATCTACAGTGATACTTGTGTGCATACAAAGTAAAGCTCTGCAAAAACCAAAAGAGGAGGGGCGCCTGGGTGGCTCAGTCGTTAAGCGTCTGCCTTCGGCCCAGGTCGTGATCCCAGGGTCCTGGGATCGAGCCCCACATCGGGATCCTTGCTCGGCGGGAAGCCTGCTTCTCCCGCTTCCATTCCCTCTGCTTGTGTTCCCTCTCTCGCTGTGTTTCTCTCTGTCCAATAAATAAAACCTTTAAAAAAAAAAAAACCAAAAGAGGTGACCTAAATTTCATAAAATATCGTATCTTCAGAAGCAAAAAGCATCCTTGATGTAAAGTTATAGAGTGTATCAATACATGGTTACTTTATTTGCAATATTATGTTTTAAAGTAAAGTATCTTTAAACTCACTGTCATCACTGCATCGGAATATTATTTGCTCCACTTTAAGTTAATGTGAGATTTAAATTCACTTTTATGATTATTGATAGATCCCTTGTTAATATGCTAATGTGAAAACTTCTTACCCCAGGTTGACTCACACAGTTAGATATCTGAGATCTTCCCTTCCTATGCAGAGAAGACACGTTAATGCAGTATTATTAGAGTATGGTCAGAGTTTTTCTGAACTCTTAGAATGGTTGCAGGATGGTTCCATGTTTGGTAATAAATCCCATACCTGTTTTCTTTTTGATGGACAATTAATTTTTAAAGGGAGACTGAATTGGATTGTCTCTTTAACCACATGAATATTAAAGAATATTATAGAAATTCATTTTAGTTATATATCATCTGTGTCTTTATCACTTATATATATATAAGTGTTGTATATCATTGTTACATTCTTTAAAACTCTGAGCTCTATCCCCTCATGATGATTGTTTCTTTGTAGCTACATCTTTGTAGCTTTAAAGGACCAACATAACTGGAATTTTACTCTAGTTTTTGTCATTGTGGAAGGCACAGTATCACATTTATTTATTTTTGATGTAGCTATTTGCATTCCTTAGTTACCAAAAGCCACATGTGAATATTGCATATATAGAGAATGACATGTGGCTTAAGAAAAGGTATCTGGGGGGTGCCTGGGTGGCTCAGTGGGTTAAAGCCTCTCTGCCTTCGGCTCAGGTCATGATCTCAGGGTCCTGGGATCAAGCCCCGCATCGGGCTCTCTGCTCAGCGGGGAGCCTGCTTTCCCCTCTCTCTCTGCCTGCCTCTCTGCCTACTTGTGATCTCTCTCTGTGTGTCAAATAAATAAATTAAATCTTTATAAAAAAAAAAAAGGACTCGTTTGTTAAAAATCTTTCTAGAAAATCTCAGTGTGCTTTTTAAAGACAGTTTATGTTAGGCTCCATAACCACTATTTCCCAACTTCTAGTAACTAGAAGCTATAACAAATTGTAAGGCAATTGAATAAAACTCTTTGGTTTTTGTGTAGTCTCTTCTTTGCTAAGTTTTCTTTTCCTCTCTTCTCTGTTCTGATTATATGGTGACCCTGAAGTGCCATGTGGCTACCTTGAGGAGTCACATTGGGCCCTTAAGTCATACGGGGTAAGATTTGCCATATGGTCCTCAAGGATTTGTGGTTTGGCTTTTTCTGTCTCTGATTCCTTCTATTAATTTCCTTGAAAGACAGCTACCTACTGTTCTCACCATGATTGTTTCTCACTTCATTTCTTCCTAATTAAGTTTATCTAGTATCCTCATATAGAGATTGGTCCTTTAGGGAATAGAAAACTATAAAACATTTAGCAAATAGCGTGTCTGTGTGTCAAAGTGTTGGACTGCGTGGGACAGATCTTATCAAGTTCATGGTGGCTAAAATGGCCAGTCCGCAGAGAAGAATGAGGATTTGAATCCAACCTTCCCTGCAGGGGCTCACTAATGTTCTTCTATTACCTTCCTTCTGTGAAATGGGTTCTAACCAAGAGATTTATAGATTGTAAAGTAAATTAAGATTCTATGAATGGGGAGGGTGGGGAATGAAGCCCAATTTATACCTATGTCGTGAGTTCATTTCATCTTCTTAGCATTCCTTACATGGATTTATTCAACAAGTACCTAATGCAGTAACCCCCCCCCCACACACACACCATCTTAAAGTTTGTTTTATGTCACTTTGCTTTTACATAAGACCTACATTAGTACTTGTTTTCACTAACTGAAATAAAGCTGGAGAATATTTACCCTTTTACAAAATGGTAATTGCTTCTTTGCTGTAGGCTGTTTAAGCTTAAGAAAGGCTTCATAGGAACACACTGTTTTCGGATAGCAGGGAAAACTTCTACTTTCCCCGCACTGTTTGAGGCCCTGGTGCTATAGTGGTGAACAAAAAAGGAATGTCTCTACCATCAGAGTGTTATACCAAGTATCTTTTTTTTTTTTAAGAATTTATGTATTTATTTGAGAGAGAGCGAGAGAGAGAGAGAGTGCATAAGCAGGGGGAGAATGCCAGGCAGAAAGAGAAGCAGACTCTCCACTGAGCAGGGAACCCGACATGGGACTTGATCCCACAGCCCCAGGATCATAACCTGAGCAAAAGGCAGACACTTAACTGACTGAGCCACCCAGGTGCCCTAGCTAGTATCTTTAAAGCTGGTTCCTGAATAGGATGTGCATTTAAATAATTTCATGAAACTAAGATGTTGCGGGGGCACATCTTGTAAACTGTCTCAGGGGACAAAAACTTCCCATAAATTCCTGGGCTGGATCCACCAGTCATTGGATGTGACTTCTTTCCCACTTCTCTAGTGCTTTACTTGATATAAACAAAGCCCATCGCATTTTAATATTCATCGTATACTTCCTAGAACAAACTTTTAAATCTGGGTTGAAATGTAATCAACATGTGAAAATGTTCATATTTTCCGACTTGGTAATCCCAACCTGAGAATTTGTTTTATGCTCTAATAAGATGTATCTGTAGCCTTGTTTTTGATGGTGTCCCCCAAACAAAAGAGAAATGCCTAATATCCCACAGAAGGAGCATTAAAAAAAAAAACACAAAATTTTATGAGGTGGTATATTTAACCACTGAAAATTATAAATAAGTGTCTAATAACATGGAAATATATAAAGCAAAAAGGACAAAATTCTAAAAAGCATGTATATTGTGAATGCAATTTAAAATTCTGTCCTGGCTGGCTCAGTCAGG
This sequence comes from Procyon lotor, assembly GCA_028646535.1. Classification (NCBI taxonomy): domain Eukaryota; kingdom Metazoa; phylum Chordata; class Mammalia; order Carnivora; family Procyonidae; genus Procyon; species Procyon lotor. The sequence goes on from CM053618.1 coordinate 23,948,225, forward strand.
TGAGCGTGTGACTCTTGATCTTGGGGTCATGAGTTTGAGCCCCACATTGGGTGTAGAGATAACTTAAATGAAACTTTAAAAAATAAAATTATGTTCACGGATTGGTAAGGAATGAAGTAGTTGATGTAATGTAATGGCAGCATTATGCCATTAATCCTTTTTTTCTTTATACTGATTTCCCTTTATGCTGCTATTATATTTGTACAAATGTAAAACAGCTGAGTTAATAACATCCATGCTATGCCTAGTTTGGGAATGATTATTGATGCAGGTAAAAATTGTGTTATATTGAACCCAGTGTGTGGGAAGGAGGTGAAAACAACAGCTGAAAGTCAATGAAATTATGGTGGCACCAGATAAAGACTATTTCCTGATTTTGATTCAGAATCCAACTGAATAAGACACTCTCTTGGCTTCCTGGTCATTCCTTAACTTTATAGCCCCCAAGAATAATAATGTTAATCATGTCAACCAACTGGCGGGTGGAAATCACCTTAGAGCCTCCTTAGACCAACCCAGTGACCAGTCATCAAAGTCATCCCTCTGCTGGCCAATCACCCTTGAATTCTTGGGCGGGCCTTCTTTCCTCACATCCAGATTTTGGAGCAAGAGCTTTGGGCAGCCCACACCCTGCTTCCTTCTGACCTTCAGTTCACTTTGTCCCCCTTGGAAAAGGCTGTTTTTCTTTAACTAAAA
>CM053618.1:23949420-23984215 GCA_028646535.1 Procyon lotor
CAACCCAGTGACCAGTCATCAAAGTCATCCCTCTGCTGGCCAATCACCCTTGAATTCTTGGGCGGGCCTTCTTTCCTCACATCCAGATTTTGGAGCAAGAGCTTTGGGCAGCCCACACCCTGCTTCCTTCTGACCTTCAGTTCACTTTGTCCCCCTTGGAAAAGGCTGTTTTTCTTTAACTAAAAATAACTGAAATGCTAAAAAAAAAAAAAAAAAAGTCAATGTTGGACTTTTATGCTTTCTTGATTTTTAGCTAGGCTTTGAATTACCATGATGATGCTGTAAAATATCAGTTTATATCATGTCTGAATATTTCTCAAGAAGGTTGATCCTAGTGTGTATTCGTCTAGGTTGTCAAAGTCGCATTTTCAACAAAGGTGTGGACTGATATCAGTATAATCTTTCAACCCTAAGATTACTCAAAGTAGAGCTTGTACCATACACACGATGTACTCAAAGGAACCGGATTATATTGTAAAACCATGGAATAATCCAGGGAATGAAAAATAAATGCACTACAGTTAGTTTAACTAGAATTGAACCCCAGTGAAGTTAGGTCTAGATTCAATTTCATACTTACTGCTGATAAGAAAGGTCCTGTTAAGTAAAATCTTCTCCTAAGAATCCAGATACAATGAAAACTAGAGTATCATAAAGTTATAAGTTAAGGCAAAGTGAAGAAATTAAAATGTCTTTGTCTGATAGAGCATCTACAAATTCACTGTTGAATTAGTGAATTGAGTATTTTTTCTATACCACTGATAAGCATGGCAGGAAATTTCTAGTTGCTTGTTAAATTGAATGGGCTTGCAGTGTTGTAGCTGGAATCTTCCAATTTTTAATACCTTAATTCTTAAAAAATTATTTTGGGGAATATAAGCCTCTCCTTAAATTTGAGAGTGGTTTAAACTTTGAGCTATCTAGCTCTTTCTTAGAATCTGTCTGGAAGGGAAGACTTGTATCATTTATCCATAGGTAATATGTCAATTACTCAGAAAGCCTTTTTACCAAATCTTATATAAAAATAGAATTCCATATTGTCATATAGCAGCCTAGCATAGCGGTCTGAGAATACTCTTACGAATGCCTTCCTGGAGCCAGTGATAAGCTATTGACCTCACCCTTCAGTCTAGTATTCACTTAGTCACTCTTCCATTCATTCTTAAAAATTCGAATATCTGCTAGGTACCATGCACCGGGTCAGGTGCTGGAATACACTGATAAACCAGAGAGCCACGGTTGGTGCTGTCCTGGAAGTAGCCTTGTAGTGAGGTTAGCAGAGAATAGCAAACAAGATAAGTGGACTGTGATAAGTGCTACCAAGGAAAGACCCAGGATCGTGAGCTAGAGTAGAACAGGGGTGGGGTGCTCTCTAGACTGCATCCCTGGGAAGAGTGAAGATGAATCTTGGACCGTATTTCATTTCCTAACACTCCTAGGAACAGCCTCTGAGCCCATTAAGTCAATTTGACCAAGAAACTTCTGGAACTCCAAATTGATCAAGTCTACAGAGATAGTCTCTAGAAAAGCTTCAATTTGGTTCTATTAATTTTTACAGCCATGTTTTACATGTAGGATCTATGCTTAAATTTTAACACCCAGTTTTTAAATATGGTATGGAGCAAACACATTCACCTTTAAGCAGGATCCCTTTAATGACTTAAGGCAAGTATGCATGCCTCTATAATTTCACATTATAAATTATATGTTTATTTTGATGAGCTTTGTTCATCAAAATACATTGTATATACATTTGTACATTGTATTTGTGCATTCATTCATTTATTCAACCAATACTGAGAACCTCTTAGGTCCTGGAGATACTGCAGTAAACAAAATAAATAGTGATCTCAGCGCCCATTTAGTTATGGTCTCTGGCTATGCCTCTTGATTTCTTTTCTTTTTCTTTCTAACTCTATACTAACATACTGTTAATATCACTTCTTAACATAAGACCGCATTTGGAAGACAATCTTTATGTGATGTAAATAGATCTGTTTCATGTTCTGCTGTTCTTCACACTTAAGCATTATTATTATCAGTGATTTTTATTCCTTGGGATGTGGGTAATTTAACTTCTATTAAGGTGATTTTGCTATGTTAGATACTCAACTCTTTTGGCCATTAGAGTGCTTTTCTTTGTTTAGGAGCATATAACTACTTGTCCCTGACTGATTGTGCAGTCAGGACATAGCTAGAGTCAAGATCCAACTTTAAACACTGTGAGATAAATCATTTCCACATTCTTGCTTAAGTGGCCATTTTAGTGTAGAGAAGCACATTTTCTGTTGAAAGCCAACGCGAGTGTCTCCTTGACCCAAGGTCTCAACAATTTTTGAGCAACATAGGTGTGATGGTTTAGAAAGAGCTTGATAGATAAAAACAAATCCTGTAAAATTAAAATTTTTCCTTCAAAGAATTACTGACAGAAGCATTCATTTGAAACAGATAAATATATGTATGTGTGTGTATATATATATGTCTCAAAAATGAAAATGGGGTCTATTTTCATTTCTTATTATTTCCTGACATACCAAAATGACTGTGTCTGACTTTATAAGCATTAGCTTAACAATAGCTATACTTCTCTAGACAGATTTCTGAGTTCGTATGAACATTTTGATCTCAAGACAGTGAAAATCTGTAGAATTTAGTGAGTGGTTTTTTTTCCCTTTTTAAGGCTTTATATAATAAGCAAAAACTGTCTTCTTTCATGTGTGAATATTAATGACCAGTATCTGCATGAACGCAGAGCTCAAGTAATCAAAGTTAAGGCTCATTCCCCCACATGACTTGTGGGGTAATGAACTCTTTTTGGTAGCAGACCAGAAACAAGAGGAGAGCCCTCACCTCTCCATTTACCTGTGAAGAACTGTAGGTATGTCCAGGTTCACTGGGTGTGAAAAATCTGATTTAGAGGAATAAACACGAAAACAAAGTCCTCACAGCTGTGTACTTTTCTACATTTGGGTCTAGGATCCAAAGTCCAGTCTAGAAAGAAAGGGCTTACTTGCCTTCCAGAGCACAAGGGTAGTTGCAAGGGGGTGGACCAAGAGGTTTTCACAAACCAGGTCCTCTGTAAAAGAGGTAAGAGCTTGGGATGCAGAACTCCACAACTGGTTTCTCTAGGAGGGGGAGTTTCCCAGGGGTGGTCAGTTTGACTGTGTCCCGGACTCCAGTGAATCTGGGTTGACTATGGAAAGTTTAGGGGGTTGAGAAAATACTGCTGTGAATGTTCTGTCGGCTGTTGAATGTTGGACACATACCCTACCCCCAATTTTTAAAGGACAAATACTTGAAATGAGCTGTATATATATATAGTATTTGTGTGCTGATTTTTATTTATGTAAAGCAGACTGTGAAGCATTGCATGTAACCGTTTTTTCTTTTGAAATTTATCAAAAAGAGTAAATCAACATTACCAAAAAGTTAAGGGGGAAAAAGGATAAAAAAATAACCCATAACCCTGCCTTCTGTTTTTTTCTACGTGAAAATAAGTTTGAACATGGTCTCAATCAAATGCACATATAATTTGTATTCTAGTTTTTAATTTAACAAATGTCCTCAGCATTTTTCCAGATTTTGACAGCTTCAGAATTCATTTTGAATGACTGTGTAATATTTCATTAGGAAGATGTACCATAATTAGCATTTTTCCTATTATTGGATATTTAGGTTGATTCAGATTTTGTAGTGAACGTCTTTTGGGGGTGGGGGACATTTCTTAAGATCACTTCCAGCAATAAGATTACTGTGTCAAAGGGAATAGACATTTTTATGACCCCTGATACACATTGTTAAACTGCTTTACAAAAGGATTGACCTTCTTCTTTGCACAACTTCAAAGGTGAATCATCAGCCATGAGCCAGTGCTTACATTTTTGGACAGTTAATTATTATTTCCATATTAGGCAGAGAGAGTTCTGTGCACATCTGAACTTCTTCTAATTGCTTTCATTACACAGAGCTGACTTGTTGAGAAAAATGTCCTGGCCGTGAGACATTCCAGACAACGGAGCCATCACTTTTGAGAAGTTTGGAGTAATCCCAATTTTGTCATCAGTTCCCAGGGTTGTTCATATTTCCTTTGGCAGAGATGTCTGTCGCTGTGGTCAAGTGCAGCTGAATGGTTAAAGTCACAGGGCGAGCCGATCAAGGTGCCTATTTGAGTGTTCGGTTGGCAGTCTGTGGCCAGGTGTCTGGGTATTTTGAGAGAAGTCATTTTGAAAAGTAATTTGCAACTCATAACCGTGAATAGCCTCAGAAGAGTCACACGCAGGTCTTCTGTGGAAATTCTCCCCCCTCCTCTTCCCTATACCGACTGGAGGATAATCACTGGGTTTTGGTGGAGACACATAAGTGCAGGGAAGTCAGGAGGCTTCAGTTCTGGCCTCACACCGTGTGGCACTTGTGCTCTGCGAGGACTCCTTGACCTGGGTTTCCCCCTCTGACAAGCAAGAATGTTGGAAGCAGGAGTCCCAAAGTCCCTAAAAGTTTTCAGGTTCTCTGTCCAGTGCATGACTCCAATTGTATCTTCACTTTTGTGGCCAAACATGTAATTTCCCTATACACTGGTGCTTCTGTCAGACAACAATGGGAAAGAACAGGATGTGAAACATAAACAAACGTTGACATTTTGACATTTCCACGAAAAGATTTCATGGCATATGTAATTAGAACTAATGACTGTAACTATTTTAACTACCTCTGGCTTGAAATAACTTAGACCCTCCCAGTTCCTCATTAATATGTTAAACATAAAACCAGGGGAAAAAAAACACCCAATAGCACTCACTCTTGTCCAGCAGGTTAAGAGGAAGTTGATCCAATCTGTGGAACTGGTCTTGAATTTACTGACCATTACTTTATTTGCTGACTGTAAAAATTCTAGCATAAAAAATAGCACTCTCAGCAGCAACATTTTCAAACATGAAGGCCAACAATATTTTATTTAGCATAGCATTTCTAAAACCTAAAGGCAATTTGGTAAGAAAAACTTTGGCCCTTTGGGGAGGAATGAAGGATGTCACTTTCTCTGTTAGCTGTACTGAATTATTTTTCATTTAGTCTCTTATAATAGCAGTTATTCTCATTTTCTCCCAGGAAGGCACAGAGTCAGAAGAGAGATTTAATCAGGAAGCTCGGTGGTCACTTTCATGTAGCTGCTCTTAGAAGGCTTTTCGGTGGACTGTGGAAATTCCATGATGGGAAGCAAGGTGAAGGTCACTCTCGCTGAGCTGGAGCAGTTTACTTAACCTCTCTGTTTCTGTACTAGTAAGATGGGCTGTTGTGTAGATTCGAGCCAATATAGTAAAAGCACCGAGTTGTTCTCTTGCACGTGAGGATACTATATTTAGAGAGGAACCCGAGTCTCAGCCCCTCCCCAGGGAATAGCTGCGGGAGAGCGCGGGAACTCAGGCCTGAAGGGTTGAGACTGTTTGGAAGTAGCTTTTAGCATCACAAAGCCATCTACATTTTTTCCATCAAATTCAGCGTTTGTTTAAAATGCCTTTTAAGAACCAGGTATGGTTTCAGGTTTTAGGGGCAAGTACGGCTGTGAACAAAACGGAAAGAGGCCTTGCCCTGCTGAGGCAGACAGAAAATAAATAAGTAAACAAACAGGATTCATCAGATGGAGATAAGTGCTATTAAAAAAAAAAGAAAGAAAGAAAAGAAAGAGAAAAGCAGAGTATGGAGATAAGATAGAGAGTGATAGGGTAGGAGGGATGCTGTTTTGGATAGGGCTTTCAGGTCAAATAAGATCACCAAAAGACACTGGAGCAGTGTCCTGAAAGAAATAAGGGAACTCTGAGTTTGTGATACGAATCCTGGTCGAAAGATGTCCCAGACAGAGAGAGTAGTATGAGCAAAGGCCCTGAGGCAGCAGCATGCTTTGTCTGTTCCACTAAAGAGGCCAGTGTTGTGGCTCGAGTGGAGTGAACAAGGAAGAGAATGGGATTAGGGACTAAGACCGCAGAGCCGGGTAGAGTGGCCAGATCCTATAAGGCCTTGTAAATTAAAATAAGGGCATTCTTTGGCTTTTATTTTGAGTAAGATGGGAGGCCATAGAGATTTTTGAGCAGAAAAGTGACATCACCTGACTTTAAAGGAGATATTATAGTGTGATACAGTCAGGAAACAGGAGATGGGGTGGATGGGGAAGAGAGAACACAGAACTGTGTTTTCCAGTATGGTAGCCACTAGCCACATTTAATTTAACTGTAAATCAGTTAAAGCTTTTTTAAAAACACAAATTCACATTCTTCATTGCACCACCCACACTTTGAGTGCTCAATAGCCACATGTAACTAGTGGTTACTGTATTAGACAGTGAGATACAAATAATTTCCATCGTCACAGAAAGTTCTATTGGATAGTGCTGATGGAATCTTAGAGGGCTTTGTAGGGTCTTTGGCTTTTATTCTGGGTAAATGGAAAGCTATTGGAAGGTTTTAAGCAAAGGCAGATAAGCAAAGGCAACCTAGGGTTGCTAGGTTGAGAACAGACTGTAAAAGGGGCAGTGGTGAAAGCTGGGAGACCACTAATTGTCTAGTTGAGAGATGATTGCGTCGAGGTTGAAGTGGTAGCAGTGGTGATCGTGAGAAATGGTTAGATTTTGAATATGGTCTGAAGGCAGAATCAATAGGCTTTTCTGATGGAATTGATGTGCGATTTGAGAAGAAAGTGATAAAAGTGTTGGGGGTGATGATGTCAGGTAAGGCCCAGGTGGAGGGACTGAAAACATAGAGGAAAGTCCCATTCATCATGACCCAGGACAACGCAGGGCTGTGGCTGGAAGACAGAGGTCTAGAGAGCCCTGGTCTGAGTAATAGAAGATGAAGAGGTCAAGGGGGAGGCTGGTGTGCTGGGAGTGTGAGGATGGTGGAGAAGATTTCAAATAGTTGTTGGGAAGGGCCCAACAACTTTGGTGGTATGGAAGTTGGTGACCATGAAACCGTATTCCCATTTGATTGCCCCCAGCAGAGTTTGCTCCCACGAAGGAAAGGGGAAAGAGGTGACTGGTCAACATCATTCAGGGCTGATGTTTTCCTGGATGGATTTGTAGGAAATATGGAGGGGAAGGGAGTTTAAGGGAACAGCAACGGGGGTGTTATCACATGGCATCCAAACTGATAAATAGGAAAGTGAAAAAAGAAGAGAGCCGATGAATTGGGAGGAAGCAGAGGGATCAATAGACTGAAGACACTGATACTTCCAAGAACGGCTACAGGCGTAGACCAAGCAAGTGGGAAGGAGAGATGCTTATCCCAACACTGGATGCTGGAGTCGGTAGTTTTGCAGGGGGAGCCGTTTCAGGTGACAACAAGATCAGGACTTGGGCATCTATGCTGCTGGATCTTCATTCTGAGCTGACTTGCTAAGTCCCAGAATTCCATAAAAGATGATCTCACCATGGATCCCATGTAAGTAGCTTTGGTAACCAAAAGCTCAAGAGCATGGGTTTGGGGCCATGGTTCCAGGCCTGTCACAACCTGGCTGTGTAACCATGGACCTCGAGGAAATGAACTTCATGGTCCCTTCCATCTCTAATCTGTGACTCTATGGCCTCATTATAATTACAGTCTTTTTCCAAACACTGACTTTCAAGATGGACCCTGGGAGATTTGCCTATTAAAAATACACAACTTGGGGCTCCTGGGTGGCTCAGTCGTTAAGCGTCTGCCTTCGGCTCAGGTCATGATCCCAGAGTCCTGGGATCGAGCCCCACATCGGGCTCCCTGCTTGGCAGGAAGCCTGCTTTTCCCGCTATCATCCCCTCTGCTTGTGTTCCCTCTCTCGCTGCGTTTCTCTCTGTCAAATAAATAAAATCTTTAAAAAAAAAAAAAATACACAACTTTCGGGCACCTGGGTGGCTCAGTAATTAAAGCCTCTGCCTTTGGCTCAGGTCATGATCTCAGTGTCCTGGGATCAAGCCCTGAATTGGGCTCTTTGCTCAGCAGGGAGCCTGCTTCCTACTCCCTCTCTGCCTGCCTCTCTGCCTACCTGTGATCTCTCTCCTCTCTGTCAAATAAATGAATAAAATTAAAAAAAAAAAATACACAACTTTGCAAATATTTATCTGCTATTTCTTGGAATGTTAAACTGTTAGAAAGCTGCCTTCTGGATCACATGACAGAATCTTGGCCATGTGGTCATCAGAGCCAGTGGGAGAGGAATTCTGTACCAACCACATCTGGGGCTAGGTGTCTTTCTGGTCCTGCTCTCTCCAGTGCTCTTCACCTAACAAGCATTTCTCTCTCTCTCTCTCTTTAAAAATTTATTTAAAATAAGCTCTATGGGGCTCCTGGGTGGCTCAGTCGTTAAGCGTCTGCCTTCGGCCCAGGTCATGATCCCAGAGCCCTGGGATGGAGCCCCACATCGGGCTCCCTGCTCGACTGGAAGCCTGCTTCTCCCACTACCATTCCCTCTGCTTGTGTTCCCTCTCTCGCTGTGTTTCTCTCTGTCAAATAAATAAAATCTTTAAAAATAAATAAAAATAAAATAAAATAAAATAAAATAAAATAAAATAAAATAAAATAAAATAAAATAAAATAAAATAAGCTCTACGTCCAATATGGGGCTTGAACTCACCACCCTGAGATTGAGAGTCACATGTTCTACCAACTGAGCCAGTCAGGCACCCCACATTTTTCTCTCTTAATATTGTTAGTGCCTTATAGGAGAGCTCCTTCAGCGGAAATGATAGAGGCTGTTGCTCTCAGAATCAGACACAATGTTGTGACCTGTAAATTCCTATGAACATTTGAACATTTTACTGATATTTATTCAGGAGAGATTCCAAAAGGCCAAACTGCCCCCCCCCCCCCCCATCACTCTTCCCTCTCTAGGGCTGAGAGAGTATTAAGAACAATCTAAGGGTAAATTTTTAACAAGATGGTCTAGCTTGGGCTTTGGAGGCTTGACTAATGAAGTAGGTGGTATTTTTTAGCTAAAATAACCTCATTGTTTGGACAAGTTTTCTCCTTTGAGTTTTCTAGGGTCATTAGAATGATCTAAAACTACTTTACCTGCTATTTGAACTGGCCGAGCCTCTGGTGGGACAGAAAACAAAAGAAGGGTGTTGAAATGCAAATAGATAGCTCTAAATTCCAGTCCCAGGCTGCCAAAATAAAGCCAAAGCTGACGTGGAGGGTCTCCACAAAGGTCTGTGGAAAGGCTCTAGAAAAATCTCACAAGATGAATTTCTTTACGTGGATTGGAGTCCTCTGGTAGGTAAGAAAAACAAAAACAAAATAAAAACAAACAAAGGATTTCATACTTGGAATTTGCTCAGTGCCAGTTGAATGGCTAATTGTTTCTTGTTTTCTCCACCCCCCCCCCTTTTTTTTCTGCCTGAATAGATAATCCTTACAAAACATCCATTCATTCTACAAGTGAAAATTTCAGGAATACTCGACACTGGCCTTGGCAAGACTAATGGACTGAGATTGAGTGATGGATTTGTGTGTGTTGTGGCTGACGTACGTATTGATGTGTTGTATGCTAGTTTAAGAATATTTTAGCATTAGAAGATTTATGACATTTTAATTAATGAATATGATGAAGGCTTAAACTTGTAGATGAAATTATAAGCAACATTATTTTTGTAGCTTATTTTTGAGCACAAACTTGGGTGTTTTTGTTCCTTGGAGAAAGGACCCGCTGATAATTAATGTTAGCTTTCTTTTCTGTTTCAGTGTGACTACTTTAACTGGTATGTAAACAATTACTTTTTAAGGGAAATAAAATAAGGAGGCAATACAGCCTAGTGAAAAGGACGCACAATATCAGATTCTTAACTGCTAAACTTAATTTGGGCTCTTATTTGATTTTTGCTATGAACTGGCTGCGCGACTTTGAATAAGTTATTAAGTTCCCCTTTAAAAAAATATATAAAATTGGAATGAGAAATATGTGATAGTGGAAAAATATTTGTGAAAGGGTTTTAAAGTCCCATGAGAAAAAGATAATCAGAAACCACAGTTGGGTTGGCTATTTCACTGAAAATATCTGATCTTGTCCATAAACCTAAATTTTAGTATATTAGTTTATTTTTTTAAAGCCATTTAATTTCAGATGCTTAGGAACTCTTCAATTTGTTAATGGAAAGAAACTCCATATACACTGAATGGCTACATAGCAACTTTATTCTGGTAAAATAATCTCTTAAATCCTTGTATACACAGTCACTAACTGTTGGCTTTATAAGGTCAGCTTGAGCATACCAGCCCTGTGGCTGTTAGGAGCTCAGCGTGTCCAAGATAGCAAGCACTAACTCAAACAAACACACAAAACAGCCAATAGTTTAAACAGTGCCAGTTGATTTGTATGTAATCCAGTCTGAACAGAGGAGTCTAAAAAAACTCACCAGTAAAGTTACATTAGTTATGGAGATTGTTAGATTGTATCAGTGGAGGTTAGCTATGCCTTATTAAAAATAGAAAATGGAATCTTGGGGCGCCTGGGTGGCTCAGTGGGTTAAAGCCTCTTCCTTTGGCTCAGGTCATGATCTCAGGGTCTTAGGATCAAGCCCCGCGTCAGATTCTCTGCTCAGCGGGAGCCAAGTGGTCTTGAATTCAGATACTCTTTTTTTTTTTTTTAATTCAGATACTCCTAAACTATTAAGGAATGCAACTGGCAGGCCGACTTTCATTTCTGACTGCTGCTACTTTTGAAGGAGAAAGCTTTGGAAATTATATTCCAGTTCCCAGGTCCTCAAAGAAGCACAGTCAAGCTAAGAAGTGAATTCTGCTGGGGTTAGCAGAAGCCTGGTGGTTTTAGGAACTAGGCATGCCAGGCTCCCGGGTTCTGAGGTCCAATACTGAGTCTGTCCCTGACTCACCCTGACCAGTCACCCACTGAATTGTGTTTCCTTCTCTAAAGAGCTAAGACTATTGACTTTTTTTTTTTTTTTTAAGATTTTTAAGTAATCCCTACACCCAACGCGGCTAGAACTCATAACCCTGAGATTAAGAGCCACACACTCCGGGTTAGCCAGTCAGACGCCTGAGACTATATTGATTTTTCAGAGGTTGCAAAACACATTATAAAAGGATAGGAAGGCACTAAACAAACATGTAATTATGAAATAATAGAGGGGATGGATTTTAATAAAGGTAAGTGCATTGTTTTTTTAAAAGATTATATTTATTTGAGAGAGAGAGGGCGCGAGCAGGGGGTGGGCAGCAGGGGAGGAAGAAGCAGACTCCCCGCTGAGCAGGCAGCCCTACTAGGGACTCTAGCCCAGGACCTGAGGATCCCAGGACCAGGATCAGAGCAAAAGGCAGACGCTTAATTGACTGAGCCACCCAGGCGTGCCCCTGCCCCTGGCTTTTTTTTTTTTTTTTTAAGATTTTATTTTATTTCATTTTAAGATTTTATTTAATCACATGAGAGAGATAGAGACAGAGAGCAGGAGCAGGGGGGGAGAGACAGGGGGAGAAACAAGCAGACTCCCTGCTGAGCCAGGAGTCTGATGACTGTGGGGCTCCATTCCAGGACCTTGGAGATCATGACCTGCAACGAAGGCAGCCGTTTAATCATCTGAGCCACCCAGGAGTCCCTTTGAGATTTTATTTTTTTTAAGTCATCTCTATCCAAGGTGGGGCTTGAACTCACAAACCTGAGATCTACAGCGGCAAGCTCCACTGACTGAGCCAGCCAGGTGCGCCTTCAAAGGTGAGTGCATTCTTTTGATAATTGGAAGTTGAAAATCTTTATGTAAGAGTAGAGAGTTTGATTTCAAAATAGAGGTTTATGTTTGAAATCTTTTATTGGAAGCTTGGGAACTCGGGTCCTTGTTGGCTCTGTTAATCTATGTTGTTTATTGGGAGAGGACTATGAACCAGTAGCCTTACTGGAGTGGTTAATTGCTTATCAGAGATCAGACCCCCGGGCTTTCTAGAGATGTATATTTAAATTTAGTAACCTGACTTTCAAGGAGGGAGACTAATTTTCAAGTACAGGACACTGTGCATGGATTTCTATACATGTTGTAAACAAACATACAGAGTGAATTCTCTGGAGACCTTGAAGTTGTTTGTTTTGGAGGAAATTGAAGCGCCTATTCCGTTCCTCCCTTTCCTAGGACAGCTGTTCAGCACCAGCTTGAGTTTTGAGTTCAGTCGACTTGCTGGACATCACTTAGATGCCTCATTAACACAGCAAACCGTTCGGAGATGGAACTCGGTGTTTGTTAGTTTTCTTAAGGGTGCCCCTCATCATTTAAAAAAACATGTATAGTTGTGTTTTTTTTTTAAAGATTTTATTTATTGGAGAGAGAGGGAGAACACAAACAGGGGAACCAGAGAGGGAGAAGCAGACTCCCCACTGAGCATAGAGCCCCAATGTGGGACTCAATCCGAGGACCATAAGATTATGACCCGAGCTGAAGGCAGAAGCTTAATTGACTGAGCCACCCAGGTACCCCCCATAACGTGTGTAGTTTTTAACTCTTTATGCTGTCAGCCTTCTTTAGACTCTCTACCAATCCAGCCAGTCCTGAATTCCTTTCAGTCTGTGGAAAGAAGGATGGGTTTTCCATCCTTCTTCTGATTCTCACTAAAAACTGGACTATATTCCCATCATCCAAAATTAACAGTTATTACTATTTTTTTGTTGTGTTACTATTTTTTTTTTAAGATTTTATTTATTTATTTGACAGAGGGAGAGAGATCACAGGTAAGCAGAGAGGCAGGCAGAGAGAGAAGGGGAAGCAGGCTCCCCGCTGAGCAGAGAGCCCGAGGTGGGGCTCAATCCCAGGACCCTGAGATCATGACCTGAGCCGAAGGCAGAGGCTTTAACCCACTGAGCCACCCAGGTGCCCTCGTCTTTCAAATTTTTTAATGACATAAAACATTGGAAATAAGGTCAAGTTTCCTTTGAATACTAATTCCAGTTTCATTTCCTCCTTCTACCCTCACCTCACAGAGCCCCGTTTGGTTTGATACGTGCTATAAAAATATTTTATACATATTAACATGTATATGTAATTAATAGGTAGTATTGTTTTATGAGTTTAAATATCTATAAATGGTTTCATGTATACCTATTGTTCTATGAGTTGCTTATTTTCCTGGACATTCTTTTGACAGCTATCCATGTTTTTATATATCTATATATATTAATATAATAATAAATCAATAAATCAATAAATTAATATAATAAAGATAATAAATATAAATTACTATATTTATATATAAGTATAATATATAAATATATCCATGTTTATATATTATATATAATATATAAATATATAGACTATATAAATATATATAAATATATAGACTACATAAAAATATATATAAATATATAGACTATATAAATACATATAGACTAAATATATTATACATATATCCTCATTATTTTTAATGTCCTGGTATTTTATGGTATAAATACTACTACTTTTTATTCATCAGTCCATTAGTGGATATGGATTGTTTTCAAATTTTCACTAACATAAACAATGCTTACATTATTTTTATGTATGTCAGATATAGGTATTAGTTTCTTAGGCTAGACCCAGGATGCAGAACTGGTACGTTTTAAATATGCCCAATTTCACTTTTAAGAGACATCACCAAATTGATTTGCAGCTGTTTGAAAACTGTTCCCCAAATACTCTCAACACTTTTCAGACTTTAAAAAAAAAAACAAAAACCCACAACCCCAAGATTAAGACCTGAGCTGCGCTGAGATCAAGAGTTGTACGCTCAACCCACTGAGCCACCCAGGCATCCCCAGACTTATTTTTAAAAATTTATTTAAAACAAATTTTTTTCTTGTGATAAGAGTTCTTAAGATCTCTTAAGCAACTTTCAAATACGCAATACAGTATTGTTCACTATTGTCACTGTGCTGTGCCTCCCTATCAGGCTTCTTCATTTTTGCCAATTTTAGTGGCAACAAATGGTTTTCTCTTGGGTTTTCCGGCCTCATTTCAGTTCATTTATATTCCCAGTCCTTCTCTAAGGACAGCTGTTTTCTGAGCACTGTCCAGGTCAAACACTGCATAGGCTGTCCGCTCTCTACCCCAATCTGACTGTGGCTGGCTGTGCAGAGCCGGGTCCTCTGCGAGCAGCCCGTCTGGCCTCATCTCCATGTGTCTGGCTGCACCAAAATGAGCTACTCTCACCAGTTTCTCAAATTCGGCTTTTATTTTCTGCCTCACCAACTTGATCACGCTCTTCTGCATTACTTTATCGATTCAATAAATATTGAGTTAAGTTCTTTACTTCCTGCCAGGTGCTGAGAATGTAAGAGTGAACAAGAAAGACAATATCTAGGCGTGCAGGGAACTTAACATTTTTAGCAGAGGATGGGGAAGGGGAGAAAAAAAACCAGTAAAAATATAAACAAGCTCATTTTTCATAGTTGTAGGTACTGTAAAGAAAGTAAAAGGGCGCCTGGGCGGCTCAGTTGGTTAAGCATCTGCCCTCAGCTCGGGTGGTGATCCCAGGGTCCTGGGATCCGTTCCTGAGTTGGGCTTCCTGCTTCCCTGGGGTGGGGGGGAGGTGGGGAGCGGGGGGGGGTGAGGGTGGTGGTGGTGCGTGTGTCTCCTGCTCCCTCTTCCTCTGACCCTCCTCCTGTTTGTGCTCTGCCCCCCCAAATAAATCCAATCTTAAAAAAAAAGTAAAATGGACTATTAATTTGACTTTCTATGGTGTTGGGTGTATTGGTAGGGGAGGGGTCCAGAGGATGCGGGCATATCCAGGTGGGAGCCTTAGAAGGGCAGGTGCTCAGGGAAGGCTTTGCAGAGGAGGTTATATTCCCCCTGAGACCAGCACCGTGAAGCTCATTCACAGCTCAGGAGTTTTTGCTAAGCTAGAGCAAAGGTAGCTGCCTCTATGCAGGGATGGCCTGGGGGTCCTGAAGAACAGAGCTGCCCTTGTGGCTGGGCTGTGGAGGCTAGGAGAGTGGAAAATGCAGTAGGATACTCAGATAGAGCTATGCCTCTCAGAGCCTTGCTGGTGCTCTCTGCAACTGTAGTTTGTCATGTATTTATTTATTTATTTATTTAGTAAACTCTACGTCCCACGTGGGGCTCAAACTCATGACCCGGTGACTGAGAGTTACATACGCCACCCACTGAGCCAGCCAGGTGCCCCTGCAGTTTGCGCTTTAAAGCCACAATCAAATCCTCTTTTTATAACCATCCCTGAGCTGCCGGCTGAGCGAGATCTTTCTGGTCCAGCACGGCAAGTGGTGCTGCCTCTTCCGACACTGACTCTTGATATCTGTTCTTCCCAGGAGCTGATTTGCTTTCATTTGTCATTTTGTTTCTATCTTGTAAGGGAGAATATTTTATTTTAAGATTTTATTATTTTTTTAAGTATCTCTACACCCAGTGTGGGGCTTGAACTTACTACCCCGAGATCAAGAGTCACAGGCTCTACTGACTGAGCCAGCCAGGCGCCCGACATACTCTATTTGAGAATGAAGAAAGTTGAGGGCGAAAAGCACCGTGCAGAGGAAGCCTGTCCCTTCTGACACTTTGGAATGAACTGAGTTTCAGTGAAAGAAACTTTCTTTTAGTGTATCCCAGGTAATTTTCACAGGGGCAAATAAAATTAATTTTCTTTAATAATTGGTAAGATCAGTTGTAGTTCCCAAAGTGACCTTTTTTTTTTTTTTAAAGATTTTATTTATTTATTTGACAGAGAGAGATCACAAGTAGGCAGAGAGGCAGGCAGAGAGGGAGGGAAGCAGCCTCCCCGCTGAGCAGAGAGCCCGATGTCGGGCTCGATCCCAGGACCCCGAGATCATGACCTGAGCCGAAGGCAGAGGCTTTAACCCACTGAGCCACCGAGGTGCCCCCAAAGTGACCTTTTTTACCCCACCCAGGTTTTTTTCTCAGAATAACAATTATTGCTATTAACAGTTCATAGTCATTAACATTCTTGTTCTTTTTACTTTTTTAAAAAGTCATCTTTACACCCAACATGGGGCTCAGACTCATGACCCCAAGATTAAGAGTTGCATGCTCTACGGACTGAGCCAGCCAGGTGCCCACCCAGCAATCTTGTTTTTGATGCCGTGCGGACTCTGAGCTTTAGCTTTTTATGAAGAAGTGACGGTGTGTTATGGGCAATGGGATCTTTCTTTAGCACCGCCAGCTGCTGAGGGTAACGTGTGCTAGAGACTGTGCTGTGTGTTTTCATGTGGTTATATCCCTTTATCTTCAGTATAATCTTTGAATTGTGTGTTAGATTTATTTTCTAGGTGAAAAAAAAACAGGTTCATAGAGGTCATTTTTGGTCCCCAGCTTATAGAATTAGCAAATTGCGAGAGCCTACATTTAAATTGGGGCTTCTGACCACCTCTGTGTGAAGCTGCCATCCTTTAAATAATAATATAGCAAACACCAGCCACTTGCTATTTCCAGGCATAACCTTAACCGCTGTGCTCTTAACCACCGCGATGTGCTGTTCATCTCTTCTTCCTTCTTTAACTCTCATTTTCTGTGAGATGTATCAGACAGTTAGAGACCATTTGTGCCGTAGGTAAGAGATGGGCACTGTCTAAAGCTAGATTGCCGGGGTCAAGGGCTTCTCTACCAGCTTACTGGCTATGTGGGCAAATTACTTTACATCTCTGGTTTGCTTTCCTTATTTATTTTTTTTTTAAGATTTTATTTATTTATTTGACAGAAAGAGAGATCACAAGTAGGCAGAGAGGCAGGCAGAGAGAGAGGGGAAAGCAGGCTCCCTGCTGAGCAGAGAGCCTAATGCAGAACTTGATCCCAGGACCCTGAGATCAAGCATGACCTTTAAAGCAGAGGCTTTAACCCGCAGAGCCACCCAGGCGCCCCTGCTTTCCTTATTTTTAAGGGGAGGATAAGAACCCTATTACCTCATTGGCTTATGGTAAGATTTCATGGGATAACGTACAGGAAGGGCGTGGAAGGAGCCTCCTGACCCCTGGAGCTAGCGGGCGCCTCCCCCAGGCACCCAGCACCTCTACCCTGTGCCTGCACCCTGCCTACTTTACTGTGCGAGGTCTTCCAGCGTCACATGGACCGCCTTGTTTCCCCCGACCGCAATGGGGGCTCTCAGGTGGGGGGTGGAAGTGGGGATAGGGGTTCTGCTTGTTCAAATCTTAGGCTCCAGGGCAGGGCCTGGCCTGACGCTGGCTCTCCGTGTCTATTTGCTTAATGGCCCCTTGTTTCTGATAAACCCGAACTCCAGCTTCCATGCTGAACAAAGTAATTGCTACTCAGGTTTCCCGTCAATATGCCCTGTGAATTAGTGTTCCCTGAAACTCCGTTTCCAGGGCTTCAAATATCTCAAATGACTCATGAATCTGTTCTTCTAGTTCTGACCATTTTTAAAATCTGTTCTCTCCAGCTAACTGTTAATAAAAAAGAAAATCCTATATGCATCCCCAACTCAACATGTTCACAACTAAACTCGCCTTTTCTTGGTGCCCCAGCTGGGTTGATGACGTGCGTGTCTTCCCCCCGCCCACTTAGAGACCTTGGAGACCTCCTGTACTCTCCCTTCTTCCCCTCAGTGTGCGGCCAGCCCCCTAAGGGCTGCCCAAAACCTGCCCAGGGACCGCCACCAGAGGTTTGGGGCCAGTTTTCAGCCACCTGACTCCAAAGCTCCCATCCTGAACCTGAGGACTCTCTCCCGTGAGGTTCCCAGCTTTGACCTCAGGATCCTGGCTTTAGTTTGGGCCGGATCTGTTCCAGCATGTTATGACGGCCTCCCGACCGGGCCTCACACACAGCTTCTTCTCCACTTGAATACAAATTCAGCCCCACGACTTCGCTGCTTTCAAACACCTGGTCGGGGATGTCAAGGTGGCTCAGTCAGTTAGGTGTCTCACTCTTGGTTCCGGCTCAGGTCATGATCTTAGGGTCCTGGGATTGAGCCCTGCGCTGTCAGGCTCCCTTGCTCACCGGGGAGTCTGCTTGTCTCCCTGTCTCTCAAACCAACCAACCAACCAACCAACAAACAAATAAATTACTGGCGGTTCCTTTTGCATGTTTTAAAGTCTAAACTCCTCATATAGCATAAAATCGCCTTCTAGGTCCTTCCCTAGCTTCCCTCCCCCTCTGTTGCCTCTAACCTCAGCTGCACCTTAGCCTCAAGGTCTCCTGCTAGATCAGGCAGGTTCTGCACATGCTGCTCTGGGCCTAGAAAACCCTGTCTCCCCTCTGCTTCCTGAAGTCTTTTTTATCCTTCATCATTTAGCTCATAAGCCACATCCTCTGTGAAGGCTTTCAAAGAGCCCCAGACAGCCCCTCCCACCAGTGTACCTCCCAGAGCCTTCTGAGCCCATAACTTGGGCGAACACATTTCTGAATCAAAAGTTCACACAGCAAAGCCTGTGCTCCTGGAGACACTGGGACAGATAATCAAATAAAATCCAGAAGAACCTCATGGAGATCATTCCTTTTTTTCTCTCCACTCCCCTGTGAGAGGGCCAGGGAGAACCTCTCCCCGGCAGGGAGCTGTTCGTATCTCTTTGCATCTGCCCAGTGCCTGGCATGATGCCCGACTCAATCAGTGTCGGTTGCATGTACCAAGATTACACCAGGCCTGAGATTCTTTAAGATTTGAACAGATCCAAATCTCACGTGTCAATTGCCCCGAATAACCAACCAACCAAACCAAACCAGTAAAAGCCATCCTTTATATCTTGGCTTGATCGCTAGCACAGTTTACTTCTCCTGGCCTCCATGTCCTCATCTGTGAATTAGGGATCATAGCAGCTACTCCTAGGGGTTGCTGGGAAGATTCTGTGAGCTAATTGAAGGAAATTAGCAAGCATGGGGCCAGTCGAAGGCGTCTTTGTTTCAGACGCAGATATGTGTAGCTCATCACTATAAACAGGAACTGGGACGCAAGGTCATGTCCTAAAATAACTTTTTAAAGTTAGGATTTCATTGGGAATTTTAAAAGATAAGACAATTCAGGGGCACCTGGGTGGCTCAGTGGGTTAAAACCTCTGCCTTCGGTCGAGGTCATGATCTCAGGGTCCTGGGATGGAGCTCTGCATCGGAGTCTCTACTTGGCAGGAAGCCTGCTTCCCGCACTTCACCCCCCCCCCCCCCCCCCCCCCCCCCCCCGCCCTGCCTGCCTCTCTGCCTGGTTGTGATCTCTTTCTCTCTGTCAAATAAATAAATAAAATCTTAAAAAAAGAAAAAGATAAGACAATTTAGAATATTACTAATATTTACTCACAGCTTTAGCCTACGAAGATTCATCCTCCTAAATTTTAAGTTACCCTTTGACTTTTCACCCTTACAATTTACAGTTGGGCTGGGGAGGGGTGATTCACCATTTGTTGTGCTACACCTTTGTTTATCTGCTCTGTCTGATCCCAAACCTAGCCCTGCAAAGGAATTGCTTGGTGAATGTTTTTACAGACTCCTGGGCCCCACCCCACACACCTACTGAATCATAATTGGGGGCAGGAAGGGGACTGCAAATCTACATTTATAAAAACCTCCCCCTGTGGTTTGCTAATCTGCAAGTTTGGGGAACTACTAATATATATATACATACCACTAGAAAAGCATAGCGCTCAAAATTCTCAATTTCTCAGCTTTATCATCTTTATAATTTAAAAAATGTGTAAACTATTAGCTTTCGTAATGCCTCTTTCCCCTTCACTGTGGTCCGTTCATCCTGCTGGTGGAAAAACTGGCTCCAGTTAAACAATAGGAGAAAAAAAGGTGCAAACTTTACCAGCTTCCCCACCTTCTTAGCACCGTTGAGGTATTTCACCCCCTTCCTACTGGGGCAATTTAAATGCTAATGTTTAAGTACAACAATCTCTTTAGCAATCAGATAGAATTGTTTTTCTGTCAATCTTATTTCTCGTTATTTTATATTTGTTGGCTCATTCGTTCCTTCATTCGTTGACTAGAGAAGCACAGGTTTGGGATCTCCTACCTTTCAAACCTTAAAAAAAGAAAAGAAAAGAAAATTCCATCCCAGTATCTTCTCTGCAGTACTTGCAAGAGGAGAGGAATGTACCCACCCTCTAGACCTGAGATCTGCATTTTGAATGTGCTGAGTCACCTAGTCTTTTGCAGGGTCAAACGTTTTGCACCTAGGAAAAGTACAGCAGAAAATCAAACTGTGAGCATCTAGCTGGTATGTTGTTATTTAAATAGGAATAAGGAGACTGGAAAGGGGAAAATGCATAGGTACACTGTAACTTATTATTAACTTTTTAACTTGTTTTCAGAGATTTCTGATAGTCTAGTAAATCCTCTTTCTGTTTGATCATTTGTTGGTGAAATTCTTTAAATATTTCTTCCTGTTCCTAGAAAGCGAAAATGAATATAAATGGTAAAGCCATTGTCTTACAATGTCTAGAAAAAGGAAAATGTCTTTGCTTTATTCTGAAGTTTTGCATAATTAAGCTTCTTTAGTTAACTTTCCTCTGAAGAATTAAAAATAAAAACCTAACAGTAATGAACTAGATATTGAGAGATGATGTCTAACTTTAGCTGAACTTTTAGGAAGTCTGTTTTCCTATTTGATGATGCAGTTGAATAGACAGTGAGGAGATGCAACTACAACTGCACTAATAGGGGAAGTGGCCGGAAGCTACAGAGTTTCCTTAGAATCAGAAAGAAAGTTTATAGAACTCTTGCTGGGAATGTGGATTATAGATAAAGATTAAACTTGGAATGATTTGTATTTAGAGTTACTATTTTATTTTTATAATAGAAAAGTAGTTTCCTTTAAAGTATTTGGGACTAAGGAGAATGCAAGCAATCCTTCAACAAGGACGTCAGAAATTTCTGTTTACCTGTATTAACAAACATCCTAAGGTCATTTCACTAGATGGACACTGACTATAGAACCAATGAAGACGATTGTCCTCCAGCGTGTTCTGAGTCATGAGTGGGGAGCAGCAGCTTGACCCCTTTGTGGCTGGAGCCGTGGGGACCAGCGTCCCCAAACCAGCACCTGCGGAATAACAACAAGACACTGACCTCTGAGCGTTCACTGCCTCTGTGCTAAGTGCTTAGTTGTACTCCCATTCTTACAGTCACTGAGAAAGGAGGCACTTTTATTTTTAACAGCTTAAAGTTGAGTATACTAAAACTTAGAGGCTAAATCATTCCCGTTGCCCTCCTTGTCGGTGGCAGAGTGAGAATTTGAGCCCAGGAGAAGGACTCTAAAGCCCAGATGTCAGATGTCACTGTGCTGAGTGCTTCTTAGCTCATAAAAATGACTACTCACCGGCAAGGAATGTTAAATATGGAAAGGACATCATCAGTTGGTCAGAGTTCTTGTTTTCTCTCAGAAAACAAGTAAGGTCGGGGGGGGGGGTGCTGGGTGGTTGGAGAAAGAGAAGAAAGGGCAGAAAGACTGCAAATCGACACCAGGAGCCCAGGGGGACTCAGAGCAAGATTTGAACTCAGTACACCTTCCGCTCAAAGATGTCACTAGCACCTACAGAGGAAAATGCGGAATGTATTCCAATCTATAATGTTTGTTTTCAGCTTTGATTGGTGGACATAATACAGTGACTTGGCTTTAAAGGAACAAACAAGAAACACATTAACTCAGCCGACTGCCTCTCATTTGGCTCTTCCGGAACCGGAAGTAGGCTAGCATTCCGCAGGTAGAAAAGGGTCTTTTCCTGGGGCAGGGCAAGGACAGGGAGCATGTAGCATTCAGCTGGGGGTTGGGAGGTTCCGCAGAATGGGTGCAGTGGAGGCATCAGGCAGACGTGGCTCTAAGCCTGGTAATCTGGGCCAAGTGAAATCAGGATGGCTCCTGGCATGGGACCAGAGGAGAGACCCAGCAGAATGAATTGTTTTATTTTCACTTCCTCAGAGGCCCAGGTATAGCCAGCTCCCAGATAGAGGATCCCGGGAGACCATGCCTATCCCAGTGTAGAGCTCTGTGATCAGGCGGCTGTGTCTGAGCTCCAGCTCGGGGCAGGGCAATTCTCCCTGAGAAGATGAGATACCAGCAAAGATTTGAAGCTGCCGAGCTAGTTAGCCTTGTGGGGATCTTGGTGGAAGAGGTTTACAGGCAGAGAGAACAGCTAAGGCAAACAGAAAATTGCCTCCTGGCAAGATTGAGGAATACAAAGGAATAGGGCAGGCTGGAAGGGGGGGGGAGGGGGGTGCACGTAAGGGGAAGTAGTAGAATGTGCAGTCAGAGGGGCGCCCCGGGTGGGTCAGTCTATTAAGCATCCACCTCTTGGCCTTCTGTGCCTTGGTTTCAGCCTAGGTCCTGATCTCATGAGTCATGGGACTAAGGGGCTCTGTGCTCAGCGAAATCAGCTTGGATATTCTCTCCCTCTGCCCCTTGCTCGCGCTCTCTCTCAAATAAATAAATAACTTTACTTTCTATTTATTTTTATTTTAGAAAAATATTTTATTTATGTATTTGAGAGAGAGAGAGTGTGTGTGTGCCAGCGAGGGAGCAAAGCAGAAGGAGCAGCAGAGGCAGAGGGAGAAGCAAGGTCCCCGCTGAGCAGGGAGCCCCATGCGGGTATTGATTCTGAGACCCTGGGATCATGACCTGAGCAGAAGGCAGTCGCTTAATGGATTGATCCACCCCCCCAACCCCCCTTTTTAAAGGTGAGGTCAGAGAAGTAAAGGGAGTTGGACTGTTTGGTATTATCTTAAGGACTTTTAGTTTTACTATGAGAGAAATACAGAGCCATTGCTAGGTTTTGAGCAGAAAAGGACATGATGTGACCGAGGTTTTGAAAAGATCATTCAGATTGCTACACTTAGAATAGACATAGGGGCAAATTTGAATCATGGAAACCAGTCAGGAGCCATTGCAGTAATCCAGACAAGAGAGGTTAGAGATGGCTCTGACCAAGACTCATGTCAGTAGAGGGGATAAGAAGTGATCAGAGTCTGGATATATCTTTATGGTAGAACCAGTGGTGTGGGGGAGGACATGCAGATGGAAGAGGTTTGGGGGGAAGACTAAGACCTCATATTTGTCCATGTCAAGATGGACATGTTGATATCCAGGTGGAGGTCAACAAGTGGAAAGAGAGATATGACCTGGTGACACATATTTGGAAATGATCAGCACATACATATTGAAAGCCTGGGGACTTGGGGGGATCCTAAAGGGAGCACTGATAGAGAAGAGGAGGGGTCCAAGGACTGAGTGAACTTTAACCTTTAACCCAGGCAGTCCCATTCCAGAGTCCATCCTTTCAACTACTAACCTGCCCTGTCTCCTGGAGGCCTGGGCCTCCTTAACTGGGTGTTAGAAGGTCAGAGGCTTGAGAGCTTGCATCATTTCTTTGGAGAAGATCTGGCTTTACTTTGTCTCTTGGAGGAGAGGTTTTACATCCAAAAGTTCTAGATAGATCTGGGGCATCTGTGAAGGATTTCAAATAGGGCAATGCCTTGATCATAGTAATTCCCGGTCCAGCGGCCGTGCAGTGAGCAGAGTGGATGAGGCTACCTGCGAATACGGAGAGGGGGATGGATTGGGGGATTAGCTGCCTGTGGGACTCTTGGGGGGACCTGAGGGCTGGCCAAGCAGTGCACTGCAGCCAGAGGGTCTGGGGCTCTGTGGAGGCGGAGCTGGGGCTGTGGAGTTGAGAGCCAGCAGTTGAAGGAAAGGAAATCAGTCTGGGTGAGCAAGGGTTCATATATAAACCCTTTTCTGAAATGGATCCCCCTGCGAGCAAGTCAGCCTCCCACTTTACAGGGAAAAGGCACATCTCTTGTCTTTCCGGCATCTTACTATGAGGTGTTTCAGGGAGTGTATACAAACCTGGGCTCCAAACAAAGGGGCCGTTCTCAACACCTGTGCAGGTGTGAGAGAGTGAGTGACTCTGGCCCAGGGCGACACTTCCTTTTACAAATCAGTTGTTTCTCTTTCCTTTCTTTCTTTCTTTCTTTTCTTTCTTTCTTTCCTTCCTTCCTTCCTTCCTTCCTTCCTTCCTTCCTTCCTTCCTTTCTTTCTTTCTTTCTTTTTAGATTTTATTTATTTGACAGAGATCACAAGTAGGCAGAGGCAGGCAGAGAGAGAGAGGGAAGCAGGCTCCCTGCTGAGCAGAGAGCCCGATGTGGGGCTCGATCCCAGGACCCTGAGATCATGACCTGAGCCGAAGGCAGAGGCTTTAACCCACTGAGCCACCCAGGCGCCCCTAAATCTGGTGTTTTGAGCTGTTTGGCTTCATCATTTTTGGAGGGAGACCTAAACATGATTTTGATGATAGATTACAAAGTGATTGTGGGGCTCTAGCTTGCCTGGACATCAAAGATCTGAGGAACACTGCTGTAAGTAGAATACTTCCACCATTCCTTCCCTTGTGTATTTTCTCAGTGATCACCTCAGTAAAAGGAAACGTGGGAAGATGTAATTATACCAAACTGTTTCAGTGTAATAAAAAGGCATCCATAGACCCATGAACTAATAATTGGAAAATAAACCCAGTTCATCTGTAGTGAGGGGTATAGTTCCAATAAAATTTTACTTTTTTATGTTTAAGAATTGTGAAATTTTGTAATATACTTCTGGTGCTCTGATTAATTTTGTACTATCACTATTAAGAATTTATTACTACTCAGTCCAGAATTTTTGTGTATTTGGTGAATTCTGGTCACAGAAACTTTATTTCCGTTTTTATTTCTAATTTTTAACTTAATTTTTAATTTATGTGTATAGTTTGTGGGTGAGATACATGAAAAGCTTACTGATGAAAACCTTTGAAACAGAAATAGGGGCAGCTGGGTGGCTCAGTCGGTTGGGCTTTGGACTCTTGGTTTCAGCTCAGGTCATGATCTCATGGATCATGGGATCAAGCCCGTTGCAGACTTCATGCTCAGCCAGAGTCTGCTTGGATAGTGTCTCTCTCTGCTCCTCCCCCCATTCGCTGGTATGCTCTCTCTCCCTCCCCCAAATAAATAAATAAATCTTAAAAAAAGAAAAAAGAAACATAAAAAGCTGGGTTTAAAATCTGTGGGTAACCCAAGAATTTGTACATGAATGTTTATAGCAACATGGTTCATCGTAACCCAAAAGAGAAACAACCCAAATGTCCAGCATCTGATGAAGACACAAAGTGTGGCATAGCCAGATAATGGAATATTATCGGATGATAAAAAGGAGTGAGTACTGACACACACTATGACGTGTATGAACCCTGAAGACGTTATGCTAAGTGAAGGAACTCAGTCATGAAAGACCACATACTGTAGGATTCCACCTGTGTGCAATGCTCAGAACAAGCAAACCTATGGGCAGAAAGTAGATCAGTGGTTGCTTAGGGCTGTGGTGGGGCAGCGGGGAAAGGAGAGTGATTGCCAATCGGTATGAGGTTTGTTTTCGGGGTGATGAAAATGTTTTAAAATGGATTGTGGTGATGATTGCCCAACTCCGTGACTATGCCAAAAACCATTAAATTGGATACTTTAAGTGGGTGGATTATATGATATGTGATTGACATAGTTCAATAAAGCTAATAAAAATATCTGTAGGGCAAATGGAATGGAAATAGGACTTAAAACAAAAAAAGAATGGTGTGCCATTTCTGACTACTGAAGTGCTTATACATGCATGAAACACCCTAAATCAGATTCTTTGCAACCATTGAACTTGGGTTAAAATTTGAATGTCAACTTAGATGTGGCACAGCGGTATGTAGATTTTATTTTAGGGGATTCATGAGCAAAAATGTTTCAAGCCCAATCGACGGGATCTGCTAAGGAGAATGGTTAGATTGAGACAACGGGACTACAGGAGGGAAATTGGGAACACCAACATTTAAGGAAAGATGGAGGCAAAACTAAGAGGTCGGAGGAGAACAGGGAGGACGGAGGACTATTCCCAGGTAGCAGGAGTGGCCGGCATTGCCTGGGTTGGGCCAGTGAAGGACTCAGAGCCATGCATTGGATCCACCTGGCAATTATGAGGTCATTGGGGTGGGCACCCTCCTTTTTAATAAGCTAACTGCGATGCAGCGCAGAGGCTGGTGGCTGGAAACAGTTGAGAGAGGTCAGAGAAGAGAGCAAGGGGGAGGAAGTGAGGACACGGCTGCGGGCTGCTCCCCGAAGAAGTTAGAACACAGAGATAATGGGCAGCAGTTTGCTAATTCTGGGGAGAAGTGGTGTAAAGGTATTGTTACCACTCTCAAGTGCAATCAGTTGGAGCGTGTTTGGGGACGAAAGGCAAGAAGCTGATGAGTGACAGTTCAGACGGGAGAGAGAGTGTCCTGAGCATCAGGCAGCTTTGGCTGAGGCCCCGGAGAGGCCGAGGGATGGCTCCTGGCTTCCTCCAGCGTCCAGCCTCCCTCCTCCAGCGAGCCGGACACGTCACTCGGAGCTTCTGCAGGACCTCACGAAGTCCTCACTCAGGCCCCGGGCCCCTATCCTCAGATACTTGGTGTCCTAAACGGCTTTTCTCATTTTTAATGTTGTAGATATTTAGGGCTTGACCGGGTCTGGGGGGGCGGATCCGCAGGCTTCCTCAATATTCTTTTGAATTTGACTGATTTCAGCTAAGAGTGGCTTCCAAATTTCTTGGGTGGGAGTGAAAAAAGAGGTTTTAAGGTAAAAAAATTTTAACTCACCTTAATTCACGTAAACCCTGCTGGAAGTTAAGAACCCAGCCCTCCACCAGTGCTGGAGGAAACGGGTCACAGGGTGGGGAGGTGGAGCAGACGCCTTTTCCTTCTATGCACGGCCTGAGCCCACACATGCCAGCTGGGCCGCAGAGTGCATGGCTGAATATGCAGCATCAGACCAGAGAAGGTCATGTGAAAATTCACAGTGAACAGGGTTTTTCCCCACTGAATGCTTCATTGTCGCTCCAGTTCTCTTGAACCTGTTTCATTATTTTTACACCCTTTCGAAATGCTCTCGGCAAGAACTGCAACAGTAAAAAGAGAAGAAAGGAAGTATTTAGTAATATTAAGAGAGAGGCGTGGTGAGGACAATGCATCTTGCATTATGTGCCACTGCAATGGGAAGAGAAAGGCTGGGCGGAGGGAATTTCCTACATTCCTCAGGGATCTAGAGCTACACTGTCCCTGTGAAGGTCACAGCGGACGGACACAGTCAGGTCATGGTGGGGTGGGGGCTGACTTTCTCCTCTAAACCTCCTCGATCTTTAGATATTCTCTCTAGATGGCTTAGTATTATTAATGCTTGGAGAACTAAGAAGTATGCTAGAAGGCGGCCAAAGGACCGTGTGGCTCCAGGTGGATGTACCTGAAATTCCCTGGTACTCAGTGAGTGATTTTCCAGGATATAGTTTGGTGGAAGCATATCAGCTGTGATGGCGGGAGAAATTATTTATCTCTGTTTTTGAATTCATACTTAATATCGCCATTGTTATCATTACTGTGTTTCATGGCCCCCCACCCCCGTGTGCTAAGAGCATGGAGAATACAAAGATAAATAGCCCACAGCCTCTCTAAAGAGCAGTGCTTATCCAGGTGTCCAGGGATCTGTGTCCTTGGGTGGAATTCAGAGGCTTTCGGAACTTGAATGGAGAAAAGATCCCATTTTCAGTAAGCTCTAAGCACAGCGCTGTATTTCCTTCAGAGAGAAATGGTGATGGAAAACCACAGCAGGATTAGCCGTACCTGTGACCGTCACAACGAAGCACACGTATTTTCATAGTCCATATCTGATCACAGCTGTTGGCTGCTCTCTTGAAATACTGCGTCCACGTATCTCGACTTTGAAATAATGGCAGTTATGTGGCCCGCCACTGGATATCACCATTTCATGCACCAGTAAAAAGGCACATAGGTTCTTGCATCAAATATAGGTTTTGCTAGTTGGACACCCATATTTCATGATATCACTGACTGCATATGCCTAGTGTATGTTACCTTATTCTGAGGCTTCACAAGGCTGCCAAAGGTGACTAAGGCACCCAAAATTGTTGCAAGCCCCTTTAACTGAATGGTTGGGGGGGGCTTAGAAGCCTAAACAGATAAGAATCAGTACAAAGTGGTGAGGGGCAGCGAGAGATCTTCCCAGGAGCTAGAGGAACCCAAAAAAGGGATTGACTGAGCGAGGGAGGTTCCTGAGCTGCTTCTGGAGTGAAGTTTGAAGAGGAGGAGAAAGAAGTAGATCACTTGCAGGGAAGGAACAGAATGAGCGCGGGGCCTGAAGCCGCCAGGCCTCTGTGGAAGTGAGGAGTACTCAGAGGGAAATGCTTGCATGCTGAGTCCTGGGGGTTCCAGAATGAATCAGAGACAGTCTAGACGGTCAGTAAGCTCACCTTTTAGAACAATCTTTATGGGGACAGGGTGGACAAGGTTCAATTTCCTTGAAAAGAGTTCGGTGGTATAATAACAAAAATCAGAATTTATTGGTGTATACTTCATACACAATAAATGCAGGTACGTGGTAAGTTTTAATGTGCACATATGCTGTGAAAACATCACTGTCAAGACAGTGCATATCGCTGTCCCCTCTTCCCCCTGAAGTTTCCTAGAGCTCCTCCCCTGCCCCCTCACCCCCTACCCCCACAACTTCTCATGTGTCAGGGAGAGCCATTTGCTCGTCCAGAATTTTTCTTTTAAAGACTTTTTTTTTAAAGATTTATTTATTTGACAGAGACAGAGAGATCACAAGTAGGCAGAGGCAGGCAGAGAGAGAGGGAAGCAGGCTCCCTGCTGAGCAGAGAGCTCCATGCTGGGGCTCGATCCCAGGACCCTGAGATCATGACCTGAGCTGAAGGCAGAGGCTTTAACCCACTAAGCCACCCAGGCACCCAGCTTTTCCAGAATTTTATGTGAATAGAATCATACACAACATACTCGTAACACTTTTCAGATTCACCCACGCTTTTGCTGTTACCAATCAGTAGTCTGTTCCTTTTTACTGCGGAGTAGTATTTATTATAGAAGGGTGTACTTTGAAAAGGGGCAGGAAAAAATCAACCCTTGTTTTCATAATACAAAGTTTAAAGAGGGAGCGGGATTTCTAATGCTTATCAAATGGGGGATATGGGTTAAAAATTGAGAAACGCTGCTCTGGAGTGTGGTCAGAGAGCATTCCAGCCCAAGATTTTTCTTACCATCGATGTTAAACTTGAGCACATTTGGAAATATTTGAGACCTGAACGCAAGCATCGGGACATCAAAACAAACACTACAGCTGAGCAGGGCCTTTGCAGCCACAGGCTTGCTGATGAAAAGATTTGCGGAGACCGCCTAATGAAGTGTTCAGAAAGCATTCTGTGTGTCATCTGTTTTCCTGACGACCTCCTCATTGGGTAGATAAGGGGCAAGAACTATTTTCCCGTGTTGCATAAATAGGAAATGAGGTAGAGTGAGTTTGAGAGAATTATGACTCAAAATAGAAGTGAGTCAGGGGCAGACTGAGCACTGCACACGACCTCCCCTGACCCCCTAATCCTAGCCTTGCTGGCGGTCTGGGCCCTCGGTTTTAAAGAAAATACAGTGATTTCACTTTCACTTTTGTTCTTGTGTGGGTTGGGATAGAATCTTTATATTGGAGGAGTTAAGGGGTTTTGTGTGTGTGTGTGTGTGTGTGTGTGTGTGTGTGTGTGTGTTTCTTCTTTCTTTTTAAAACTCTCCCCTTTCCACTTGATAGATGCCAACATCTACGTTGACTCCATTCAGCTGAATTCAACAACCCAATGCCTGTTTTGTGTAAGGCTCTTTCCCAGGCACCAAGGAGGTCCTGGAGGTTCCTCCAGCCGGTAGGACAAAAGGACCAAATGAGAATTGAATGGTGTTTCTTACCATCTTCTGGCTCATGGAAAGTTTGAGAATCTGGTGAAAGTTATGAGTCCTCTCTGTCTCTCTCTCTCTCTCTCTCTCTCACACACACACACACACATACACAAATGCACATATGTAGACACACACAGTTTTGCAATGATTTTAAAGCGTTTGGAGATCTCTCCCCACCCCCCACCAAGCTTGTCCATTGAATGACCTCAGGGTGAGTATTTTGGGCATGAAATGAACTAGTAATGCCTTGAAGGAAGCACAAAGCCATAGTCAGTGACTAGAAAGAGAGATTAGAGATAAGATCCAGGTGGGTCAGAGGGGCCAGTCCGGCTGGTGGGATAGGTATGTTTTGATAGACAGGCCTGGCTAGTTAGAGGTCAGATATTAGTCTCTGGGAGGCAGCATTCCAGCAGAGGGACAAGTCTGAGAAAGGGAAGGAGGGTAGGAAGTAGGAAACCTCAAACAATCCGACAAACTGAGTTGGGCAGGAGGAAGGTTACACGATGAGGAATCATCAGAATCATTAGGAACAATCATAGAAAGGCAGAGGTCATATTCTGAGTGACGTTGGAAGCAAGGTGAATATTCTCTCCCGCCCCTCCTTTCCCCAGTAAAACATCTGTAATTCCTTTTATTTATTTTTTAGGTCGAGGTCTTGGGGTATGAATAATACATACTCACTGTCATGAATTAAGGAATAACGAATATCAGAAATTCTCACATCATATAATCTGATGTCTGCTAACAGCTGGTATATTTTGGTCTAGTTTGAGAACATCCTCATCCGTCATCACTGTCCCGGCTCAGACCCACCACTCCTGTTATAAATAAGTCCTGTAAATTTACCACAGTTTTTAGAAATCTTCCCTATGTTTAGGTTTATTTATTTATTTATTTTCAAAGATTTTATTTATTTATTTGACAGAGAGAGAGATCACAAGTAGGGAGAGAGGCAGGTGGAGAGAGAGGGGGAAGCAGGCTCCCCACTGAGCAGAGAGCCCGATGTGGTGCTCGATCCCAGGACCCTGAGATCATGACCCGAGCCACTGAGCCACTGAGGCGCCCCATATGTTTAGGTTTATTTAAAGCACAATAAACATTTTATACCAATATTGTTCTTAATTTTTTAAAAGATTTTATTTATTTGGGGTGCCTGGGTGGCTCAGTCGTTAAGCGTCTGCCTTCGGCTCAGGTCATGATCTCAGGGTCCTGGGATCGAGCCCCGCATCAGGCTCCCTGCTCGGCAGGAAGCCTGCTTCTCCCGCTCCCATTCCCTCTGCTTGTGTTCCCTCTCTCGCTGTGTTTCTCTCTGTCAAATAAATAAAATCTTTTAAAAAAATAAATAAATAAAAGATTTTATTTATTTGAGAGAAAGAGAAAGAGAGAGAGAGAGGAGTGGAGAGTCAGAGGGAGAGGGAGAAGGAGACATCCCGCTGAGCAGAGAGCCCGAGGCAGGGCTCCATCCCAGGACTGCAGGATCATGACCTGAACTGAAGGCAGACACTTAACCGACTGAGCCACCCAGGCTCCCCTTATTGTTCTTAATTTTTTAAAACAAAATATTATTTCCTCAGGATAGTTACACAGAGGAGGAATTATTGGTCAATGTGTATGACCTTCTGTGGAAGATAGTAGGCTTATATTAATAAGCAGCTTTCTGAACAGTTATCTTACTTTCTTCTGCTTATTATTATTATTTTCTTTCAGTATCCTTTGTTCCGTAGCCTGTTTCTTAAATACTGGAGCTCCTTGGATCCCCACCCTTCCTGGGCCTTTTCTCACCCAGTACATTCCCTTCTTTTTTTTTTTAATATTTTTTTAATTTATTTATCTGACGGAGAGAGAGATCACAAGCAGGCAGAGAGGCAGGCAGAGAGAGGGGGGAAGCAGGCTCCCTGCTGAGGAGAGAGCCCGATGGACCCTGAGATCATGACCTAAGCCGAAGGCAGAGGCTTTAAACCACTGAGCCACCCGGACGCCCCAATACATTCCCTTCTTCATTCTCCTTCACAATAAGCATGTGTCAAATGCACGTCATGTACCAAGCATTGTGTTTTACATTATGACACGTAATTTTCACCAAAACTCTGTCACATAATGATTAATCTCTTCATTTTACAGACAGGGAAACCAAGGAGGAAAGTTACTTTGCCAAGGGTGTAGCCCCAAGGGTTCTAGGGGAATGTCTCTATGTCTATCACCTTAAGTCTGCACCTTCAGCTTCCATGTCTCCACCGGCTCCCAAGCTGCACACTCCTGTGTACATTTCCATTTGGGGTTCCCATGGGTGCCCCAGACTCAATATGCCAAAACTCAGCTTCCAGGGCACCTGGGGGGCTCAGTCAGTTGAATGTCTGGCTGTTGGTTTCGACTCAGGTCGTGACCTCATGGGTCATGGGGTTGACTGTCCTGTGAGGCTCCATGCTCAGCAGGGAGTCTGCTGGAAGGTTCTCTCCCTCTGCCCCTCCCCCCACTGGCACATAGGCAGGCACGTGCGCACGCTCTCTCTCAAATAAAAAACCTTACAAAAAAAAAAAAAAGAAGAAGCTCAGCTTCCGGCCCTTCACTCTTCAAACCAGCTCCCCCATTGCATTCTTAAGTCCCTAATCTGCCCTTGACAATGATCTCTTACCTATCCCTAATCGCCTGACCCCGATTTGATGCACCAATTCAATGCTGATCACGATACACACAATAGCCTCCCAACCACATGGAGATCACGATTTCAAGAAATTTAGTGCAACTTAATCCTTGGTCTCCCTGCCTCCAGTTGACTTCCCTCTCACCATTCTCACACCTGGCAAGCTAAGCAAACTTATCATGTCATCTCCCCACCCTAAAAACTTTCAGTGGCTCCGTTTTACCTTCAAAATAAAACTCAAATTTCTCAGCGTGACCTCCCATTGCGTGGGTTGCCATCCCCTTTCCCTCTTTAGCTCCACTTTTGTCTGATGCTTTCCCATTTGTGTGCTCTGGGTTCCAATCCCAGGGAACAACTAGAAGTTATAGTGAATGGGATCCTGGCTAGCCTCCTGTCTCCTTGAGCCTTATCCTCCCCATCCCCCACTTCTCCCGGCTGACTGCTCTTATCTATCAAGATCTGGCTTTGGTGGTCGACCAGAAGGCCTTCCATCCCTTGTCTTTACTCACCCTCCCCGCTGCCTCCAGCATGCCTGACTCCTTCACAGATGTTATCAGATTTTATTTTAATCCTTTGATTACTATTGTGTTTTTCCATTTCCTTGACTAAGAATTTTGGGAGCAGAGCCTGAGTTATTTGATCATCTCTGTATTCCTATAGATTCCATAGATGCTCAGTAAGTGTTTGCTGAGTAAGCTGTGGTGTTGCCCCCAAGCCTCAGTGCACTCACCGGGCTCCCGATTGCTGTTTTGACAGGGCAAATAGAATTGAGACGTTGCAGATTTGCCTTTAGAAGAACGTCCCGCAAAAGCCCCTGAATAAGAATTCGTGAGAGTGCATGTAGTGTTTTGAACTGTAGAACTGTTGCCTGTTTTAGTCAGAGAGCTTTGCTAGTAAAGCTTCCCCACTCCCCCCAGCCCCCCAATTTAGTGGCTTAAAACAACTGTATGTTTAGTTCGTGATTCTGTGGTCAGGCGATTCTGGTCTGGGCAGCTCAGCTGATTTCTTCTGGGCTCACCACATATCTCAAGTCAGCCGATGGGTGAGATGGTGGCCGAATAACCAGGAAGGGCTTGCTGCTATGTCTGGTAATTGGCCAGAGAGCCTGGGTGTGTCGCCATGTTTCTCCTCTAGTGGACTAGCTCGGGCTCATCCACATGGTGGTGTGAGGGCCTCAGAC
This sequence comes from Procyon lotor, assembly GCA_028646535.1. NCBI lineage: Eukaryota > Metazoa > Chordata > Mammalia > Carnivora > Procyonidae > Procyon > Procyon lotor. The sequence continues at coordinate 23,982,921 of CM053618.1, forward strand.
CCAGCAGGAGAGGAAACCCTAACAGGGGAATGAAAGCCACGGCTTGCATCACTTTTTTTTTTTTTCTTTTTGTCACAAGTCGCAGAACCAACTCCGATGCAAGGGCTGGGGAAATAGATTTTACCTTTTGATAGGAAGTGTGATATCACACTGCAAGGGTAGGGGGCTGGGGAGGGGAATTTGTGGTCATTTTTCCAAACAGCTCCCTGGTCCCTGAATATATAATTCCACAGTGTCTGAAAGCTACTAAGTGCTTGATAAAAAACTGGGTATTTGGATAAATTAGTGGCCACATTGATACACGAATATGTGCACCATACTTATTCGCAAATTGGATCGAAGTATGCCTAGGAAAAATTGAGTTCCACTTCATCTTATTTTTGGATCCTTGAATATTAATGTTATATAGAGAGCATCTATGGCAGAACTATTAATAAGATGTTAACATCAATACTTCAAATGCCTTTTTGGGAAAGGGAGTTATTGAAGAATATTGAATTCAATGTAGAATTGAATTAATTAAAGCCGATGGACAAAAGCCTGATATTTTGGACGAGTGCCTGGTATGGATAAAAAGCTACAGAAAAGTTTGGTTTGCATTTTAAAAATATCTTGTGCATGAAGCCGCTCCATATCTTTATGCCTCGTTGTCATTTCCATGCAGAAAATCTACCTACTAGAATTATTTCCTATTTCTAGTTGTTTTCTCTTTTGATCAGGTTACAATTCTAGCTGCCTAACATGGTTAGAGGCATACTGTGTTTTATTGTACTTTGCTTGGTTGTGTTTTGCAAATATTGTGTGTTTTTATAAATTGAAGTTGCAAGACTTCGGTGGGGGAAGTAACTGCAGATGTGAAAATTAGCAGGAGAACTGGAATTCTCCTGCTAATTGAAGAAGTGGAGCCGGAAGATGTGGCTGAATTGTGGCGATGTCATGATAAAATGTGAACAGATGAAGAGTTTTTACTTAAGAATGAGCAGAGAAAGGAGGTTTTTTTTTATCCTGAGAGAAATTATTTATTTATTTATTTTAAATGAATTTTTTAAAAAGATTTTATTTATTTGACAGAGAGAAACACAGCGAGAGAGGGAACACAAGCAGAGGGAACGGTAGCAGGAGAAGCAGGATTCCTGCCGAGCAGGGAGCCCGACGCGGGGCTCGATCCCAGGACCCTAGGATCATGACCTGAGCCGAAGGCAGATGCTTAATGACTGAGCCACCCAGGTGCCCCTAAATTAATTTTTTTATTAACATATAATGTATTATTTGCCCCAGGGTACATGTCTGTGAAT
>CM053618.1:23990396-24012932 GCA_028646535.1 Procyon lotor
ACGTGCCTGCGCGAGCACTGAGCTGGGAGCCTGGGGCAGGGCTCGATCTCACGACCCTGAGATCTTGACCTGAACGGAAATCAAGATTCGACGTTCGACGGACAGAGCCACCCGGGCGCCCCTCAATTTAACCATTTTCAAGTGTACAGTTCAGCAGCATTTAGTGCATTCACCATGCTATGCGACCACTGCCATTCTCTCATTCCAGAGCATGTTCGTCACCCCTAAAGGTCCCTTGTACCCCCATTCTCTCCTTCCTGCAGCCCCTGCTTCCTGTCGCCACAGATTTGCCTCTTCTGGGCATTTCATACAAATGGAATCACACACTATGTGGCCTTTTGTGTCTGGCTTCCTTCACTCGGCATCATGTTTTCAAGGTTCATTCATGTTGTACCAGGAGGCAACGATCCCTTCCTTTTTATGGCTGGATAATATTCCCCTGCACAAATGTGCCGCGCCTCAGGTACTTATCCACTCATCCGTTAATGGACTTTTCAATCATCTCCACCTTTGGGCTGTCGTGCATCACGCCGCTGTGAATGATCATCTACAAGTTTAATAACTTGTATTTTTAATTAATATTAAAAACCTGTTTCCCGTTCTTTTGGGTGTATACCCGGGAATGAAATTGCTGGGTCACGAGGTAATTCTATGTTTAACTTATTGAGAAACTGCCAAACTGTTTTACTCTTGCCTCCTAAATAGTTTCCTAAAAATAAAAATCCACCACAAAACTGATAGTCCAAACTCAATTATTGTACAGTTCAAAGAATACCTCTATTTCTAGGATAGATATTAAAAGTCTAAGGATTTTCTCTGCAGACGAAATTGCTTCAGAATACTTTGCTGGGGCCCCTGGGTGGCTCAGTGGGTTAAAGCCTCTGCCTTCAGCTCAGGTCATGATCTCAGGGTCCTGGAATCGAGCCCGGCATCGGGCTCTCTGCTCAGCAGGGAGCCTGCTTCCCCCCCTCTCTCTGCCTGCCTCTCTGCCTACTTACGATATCTCTCTCTGTCAAATAAATAAAATCTTAAAAAAAAAAAAATACTTCGTTAAGTGAGCAGGCAAGCACAAGCCACTTGTATTTATTTACTCCCAGGCATAGTTGGCTTTTTCCTAAAACATTTGGCCTTTTACAAAATTCAGTATCTCTTAAGAGGATGGTTATAAATAGACTATACTGTCACTGTCCACGTTGGCTTTTTTTTTTCTAGGTCAAATGGAAGCTCTCTAATCTCTTTTGTGATTTGGTTAAATGTAGAGTAATCCAAGGGCAAATCCGAGTTAGCTCCTCCTTTTTTTAAAATGTTTACTTTTGCTTAAATTTCATGGTTGCCCAGAGCAGGATAAAAAAACGAAAAAAAAAAAAAAAAGTAAAATGGTTACAGATAATGCTGATAATTTCCCAGCATCAGATTGGCTGGTGACTATCATTGTCCCAGCATAAAGTGAACCTAATGAAGAATGGAACGTTCGGCTGCCACGGACCTAGTTAGCCCCACAAAAGGGTTCTAGCCCATTCTGGGATAGGCAGCTCCCCAGCCCTCAGCTCCCTGTTGGTGGCCCAGCCTCCCCCAAATATTTAACAATCGATACGGCACCAGTATCAACCAGTCTGCACAGATATGGGCCATTATATGATGTGGGAGGTTCTGGAAGCCCCATGCGGGTCAAGCTTTAGGCTGTGGTTGCTCAGGGCGCCTGGGTGGCTCAGATGGTTAAGCATCTGCATTCGTCTCAGGTCACGGTCTCCAGGTCCTAGGATCGAGCCCCATGTTGGGTTCCCAGCTCAGCAGAGAGTCTACTTCTCCCTCTCCCCCTGCTTGTGCTCTCTCTCCCTCTGTCTCTCTCTCTCTCTCTCTCTCTCAACTGAATAAATAAAATCTTAAAAAAACAAAAATGCTGTGTTTGCTAGAACTTGAGACAGTCTCAGGGTACTGGTGTTGGGGTTTAGAGCAATGGTCCTGGGAGGGAGTTAGGGTAGTAGCTATTTACCAGCTGATATAGAAGTATCAGCTTCTATACTATTCTATATAGCATTTTATTTTATTTTATTTTATTGTTATTTTTTAAGACTTTATTTATTTGACAGAGTGAGAGAGAGGCAGGCAGAGGGAGAAGGAGAAGCAGGCTCCCTACTGAGCACAGAGCCCACAGGACCCTGGGATCATGACCTGAGCTGAAGGCAGATGCTTAATTGACTGTGCCACCCAGGCATCCCATATTTTAGTATTTTAATAACCAGGAAGGCTATACTGCTAATCAAGAATTCTGTTACTAGAAGCTATGATTATGTTCCTTCTTCCTTGCCACTCTTCACCAGAAATCTCTGTCTTACACTACTGTCTTTCTACCAAAAAATGGTTACCACTTTTCCTACTAGAGAAGGCATTATTCTGTCTACTAACCTCAGCTTCTGATGATGAAGAGATAACCATTCTTTTTTTTTTTTTTTTTAAGATTTTATTTATTTATTTGACAGAGAGAGATCACAAGTAGGCAGAGAGCCAGGCAGAGAGAGGAGGGGAAGCAGGCTCCCTGCTGAACAGAGAGCCCAATGCAGGACTCAATCCCAAGACCCTGAAATCATGACCTGAGCCGAAGACAGAGGCTTTAACCCACTGAGCCACCCATGTGCCCTGAAGAGATAACCATTCTAACCAAATCAGTCTGGGAAGGTTACTGTACCGACCAGCAATTCCTCGTACTTTGAGGAGTTCCCTCCTTGACCTGTCTTACTTGGTATGACCATGGTCTTTTTTTCCTAAACTCTCAATTTCACTAGACATTTGTCCTGTTCAATAACCATCGATGTTTTCTCAATGCCCATAAATAACCATGCACACGCCTACCCTCACCAAACCACACCCCCTGCAACCTGAGAAATGCATTCTAGGCCCTAATCTCATTTCCAATTTCTTTTTCAATTACAATTTCTTTTACTTTCCCTTCTTCCCATCTATAGACACAGGTTTTTCTCCCCCCAATATACCTTTTCATCACTGTCTCCATCTCCGGATTGCCTTCATGTCATCATTTATTAAAATCCTATCATACTTGCTGATTATTCGTGCAGGGTCATACCTTTCCCTTCTTTGGAAACTAGAGAATGGGTCTGCGACCCAAGCTGGGCAGCCAGCCTTTTCTCAGGCAGAGACTCTGACCGTCAGCTCTAAGGCTGCCTGAACCTGGAGCTTTTGTGCCTGTGGAGAAACTGAGAACAAACTCCACGTGGGAGCAGGGCCACGAGACCAAGGGATGGGAGAATGTGCCCTGGCCACATCTGGTGAGCCCTGGGCTCACATCTTGGACTTCTCTGCTGGTGGGGACGACAAATTACCTTTTTGCATAATTTGTCACTTATGAGAGTGAGGCGGCTTCTCTTCCAAGGCACGGGTCATACGCCTGCTCCTCTGTGCTCTTCCTCCGCTCAGATAATCCCCTGTCCCCTGCCTCCTCTCTCCCCTGGCTCTTTATTTGCGCATCTTGACCCTGGCTTGGGGGGGGGGGTGCTGTGGGTGTACAGGCTTCATCCTGCTAGAAAGTGAGGGCCTTCAGGTGGACAGACCCCCGGAGGTTCAAGACCTTAGGGGAGTGGGTGGTGACGCACTGAGCACAGGTGGCTCTTTTGCGAAATTAGGCGGGAAGGGAGAGGAAAGTTTGGTAGGATGGGGGTAGGCTCTGGAGGCCTCAAGAAAGCTCAGGAAAGTTCAAGAAGAAAAAAAAATTCAGCCCTCGGTCTGAGCCTTCATGGTTACAGATGCAAGGAGCCGGGGAAGAGGGAGGAGGAAGGTATGAAAGCAAGAGGGCTGATGGCCCCAAAGGCAGACATAAGATCAGCAAGGGAGGGGGTGTTGGGATGAAGAATGGGAAGGAAGGGGATTTATTCAGAGACACAAGCAGGAGAAAACAGTATGTGTAAGGTAGGGTGACACTTTAACACGGAGAGGAGTTGAAGGTTGTGATTTTAATCTCAGTAAAGCAGCAAATTATCAATTTATGGGACGTATTGTTTACATGCTTTAAGTTCAGATAACTTTCCTTAAACCTGCCTGGCGGATTAAACAGCCATGTCTTTATTTTCCCTCAAAGGGAGGGCCACTTCTCCCTCACTTCCTGAAGGGTGTCCTTGTCCAAACTCTTTTTCCACACCAGTCTGCGCTCTCTCTCATGTCCGAGACCCAAAGTGTCAATACTATCTCATCACTTCAGATCTTGAAACAGTGCAAATGCTTCCCAGAAGTTCTAGAACTTTAGTCTTCAGCTTAGCACAGAAGACCTTATACTCTGTCGGAGCCTAGCACCTGGGGACGTAGGTGATGGACACGTAGGCCATGCCTACCTGTTCAGAGCATCTTCAACACCTCTTATCTGCTCTCCCAACCCCCTTGTCCCAGACTCACATGGAACACTTCCACAATGCTGAGGTTACCTGCTATCTCCTGTCAAAACTTAGGTTCTTTCATCCCTCTAGCTCTTTCTACCTAGTGCTTCACCTTCGTTCAGTAACATCGGTTGAGGACGAAAGAGGTACCTGGTGCTGTGAGCTTGCCCCAATTGGTTTATCGGGCAAACTCCTCTGCTGAACATCCTCTCAAGCCACTCTTCCCTGGGAAGCTATTCTGGAACCCTTTAGAGAGGAGCCAAGAAGCACTGATTATACAGTGAGATCATATCATATATGAATATAACTTAATTTATATATAATTCAGCTCTGCACTTTCCTTACAGCAGGGACTCAAAATGAGAGCTAACTATCTCATCTGATAGTCAACTATAAAATATGTTACATACTCTCTCTCTCTTTTTAAGTAAACTCCACCTCTATCTTGGGCTCAAACTCACAACTCTGAGATCAAGAGTTACATGCTCTACCCATTGAGCCAGCCAGGCACCCCTAACATACTCTTCTTTGATAGTTTGGACATTACTGTGTGTGTGTGTGTATAAATATATATATATATGATATATATCATATAATGCATATAACCCTATACAGTGATATATATGTATAATATGTATGATATAATATTGATATATAACATATGATATAATATATATGATATATATATCACTGTATAGGGTTATATGCATCAACCTTGTAGGTTATTGGCAATTCAAGGAATGTCCCAGGGAACAATTTTATGTAGACTTTAGTTTCACCTTCTCTCTGACTTTAGATCTACACCTTCCCAAGATTAAGTTAAGGTATGAGGTGACCATTGGATACATTATACTTGAAAATGTCTTGTGAAGGCATTGGGTTGGCTTTCACTCCAGGGCTTTAGTCGAGCATGAGATGAGGCAGGTGGCTTGTGTTTGGGGCCTGCAGGGTCTTGAAACACTAGACTTTGGCTGGTGTTCCCCACAGCAGAGGCATTTATGGAATGAGATGTCCAAGGAAATCACAGATTAATGTTCACTACAGGCTAGGCCCTCCTTTTGTGGAATGGCCTGGGCTATTTATAATGTTTTATTTCTCTCTTAAAAAAAACTTATTGAATGACTATACCTGAATTCGCTCAAGTCAAACACGGATATGTTGAGACCCTATTGGACTGGTCTGAGTTCATGAGAGAATTCTAGTCGGTGAATGTGTTTGGGGGAATACTCTGTGTGCAGGTAGTCATTGAAGTTGTGTGTCTGTATGTGTTGGCCAAGGGGAGCTTACGTCAGAGGTAAGAGTAGGCAGCCAAGGGCAGAGCCTAGGTGAATGCTGATGTTTATGGGGCAGGAGAACAGGTGTCCAAAATGGGAGTTAGAAAGGTATGAGACTAGAAAGTGGCTTGGAGGCCAAGGGAAGGAGTTTTAAGAAACAGAGTTGGGAAAAATATCTGATCCTAGAAGAGGGCACTCCCCTATCATAATTAAGTCAGGTAAGGCTAGAGGGTGTCCTTTGGATTTAACAACTTCTCTAAAGTTGCCTTTGCTACTCTGCAGTTGAGAGGCTCAATGAGGGTAGAAGTCAGATTGCAGGGCAGGGAAGTGGGAATGGGCCATTCGCATTTTCAATAATGTAGGCTTGGAGGGTTGGGGGCAAGTGTGGAAGTTTACTGGAGAGGGGTGAAGGCTAAGAGAATGTTTTCAAATTCAATAAAATAGAAATTCTTGAGCCTGTTTTATGCCAAAGAGAAGAGGCAGTTGGGAAGAAGAGATGAAAGATATAAGGGCATGGCTGGAGGATTTGGGAGGGGATGCTCTGAAGGCCAGATCCAATATTTGACCTTGGGCAAGAGGATGGGGAGGAAGAGGAAAAGCAAGCTTTCTGCAAGCCAGGAGTGTGTCTAATTTGTGTCCTTGCCCCATGTGCATGGTACCTGGCACACAGCAAGGTTTGGAGGGAAGGTAGGGAGACGAAGATAAGGCTGGGCTACTGGCTAGGGGGTTGGAGGGGTGGAATCAAGAATTGAGAGTTTTGGCCCTTGCCTGGTTTCCAAGAGAAGGAGGAGGCAAGACCATTGTTCAAAGTGTCAGAGGAAGTGGTGGGATTTGGAAAGGAAGCTAGAAACACAAAGGAAGCTAGTTCCACAGAAACAAGTGAAAGAGGAGGCAGAAGAAGCCGCCATGGTGCAGAGGAGGCCCACGGAGCTCAGGGACCTTGCAATTAGAGGCCAAGTCTGTGGGATCCCGGAGTCTTCTCCAGCAGCATACGGCTGCCCATACGTAGGAGCCAACAAGGCTGCGCTGCTCAGGGTAAACAATCTAGATGTCAAGACAGGATGGGGTGCCTCTCAGTTTTCCAGCATTAGCTTTCCATTTCTCCATCTGAAAGCTCAGCCCCCGCCCAGGCCTCAGACACAGAGGGGCAGTTAGTAACCCTGTGCTTACCATGGCCGACCCCTGAACAAGTCTCAGGGGCCCAAGTTCCTGACCACTGAGCTTCTGGGCTTCTGTACTGCCCGGTTCGACTTCATTCCTTCTCTGCCTGCCCTTGTCTTGGGAGTCCCGAGCCCCTTGTAGTGGCACAGGTGGGCCTTGGCTCCCATCCTGTTTCTAAGTCTCTGTCCTAGCAACCTCAGCCCTTCTGAGATCTGGCGCCCTGTCTTTTATGTAGATGTATGTGGCTAACACCTATCATTTATTTGGGTTTTTTTTCCAGATGATAAATATGATACATGCTCATGATAGAAACCTTGGAAAATATAGGAGCAACTAAAAAAAATCACCCATCATCCTACTTCCCAGGGATAACTATTATTAACATATAGAATTTTTCCAGTCTGTGTATTTTTTGTATAAAATAATATTCTTTATGTAACTCTGTCTTTAATATTCAGTGGTGACTATTTTTACATGCCATTAACCATCTGTTGAGGGCACAGTTAGTGGCTTCACTGCATTTTATGGCTGCATAGCAATGTCTTTAATCATATTCTATCCTCTGCTTAGCTCTAGTTTGTCCCCTCCCTGTGGGTTGGCACTGCCCCCTGAAGCGTAATCTGGGCTTTGGGGCCCTCCACATGTGGGCCTCTTGGTGCCAGTCTGGATTCCTCCCTTTCTGTAGATTGGTGGGACCTAGAATTGGCTGGAAACCCCCTCCTTGCCACCTCCCCGCTCATCAGGCTCACACTAAGATGCTCCTGAGCCTGGGATAGCCACCTTGTCCTCTCTTTACTTCCACAGTGTGTCTTACCCCTCACCCCCATCCATCTTGCTGAATGCAATAGCCTTGGATTAGGACCTCCGAGGACACAGCAGCAGCTTAAACTAGGAACAGGTGTTTCATTTTGAACGAAGAACCCAGATTCATTCTGTGTTTTTAAAAGTGCCCTTTCGGGGGCACCTGGGTGGCTCAGAGGGTTAAAGCCTCTGCCTTCGGCTCAGGTCATGATCTCAGGGTCCCGGGATCTAGCCCCACATCAGGCTGTCTGCTTGGCAGGGAGCTTGCTTCCCCCCTCTTTCTCTGCTTGCCTCTCTGACCGCTTGTGATCTCTCTGTGTCAAATAAATAAATAAAATCTTTTAAAAAAAAAGTGCCCTTTTGTCCTGATTCTAGAAAGGAATAGTTGTTCATTATGAAATAATTGGAAAATATAGAAGAGCCTAAGGAGGAGAATAAAGAAACAACAATTCCACTACCCAGAGATGATCACTGTTACAAGTTTGGTGTATTTCCTTCCTGTTTTTAATATATGCATATAAGCTTGCATATATAGAAGTTCATGTAATCAGGAGGGAATATATATAAAAAATATTGAGATTTACATACATTATATATGCACACATATTTACATATATTACATATACATATATTTACACATTAAAAACACAAATATTACATATTTGCACATTATATACACATATGTTACATATTTACATATATTATATATACACACATTATACACACACACATACACATAGAATATATACAACAGGTGCTACAATCTTATCAGCCATAATTATGTACGCCCTGTTACCTTTGCCATGTTCTATTGGTTAGAAGCAAGTCACAAGTTGTCCTTATTCTCAAGGGGAGGCGATTAGGCATGACCCCGGAAGGTGGGCTCCTCGTAACCAGAGTCTAGCTGCCCTAGTAGGAATGGTCAGCTCCTCTTGCCACATTTCAGATGAAGCAGATTCTACTTCCTGAACTTGGCTAAGTCAATCTTTCACATTCCTTTTCCTGGCCACACTGATTGGGTCAAGGTTGGGTACTCAACCTCGGTCAAGATAGTTGGGGCCCACGTGATGCAAATGTGTGGGAAATGGAATGTTGAACCGTCAGTAGAGCAGACCCACCCTTCCACCGGACGGGGAGGGGAGGGTCCTGGGAAGTGAGCCAATTCACAAACAGTGGAACTGGGACCTAACTGTGCATTCTGGTTTGCCCAGGACAGCCCCCGTTTAGACCTGTTGTCCCAGTGTAATTATTGCTTGCACCCCACTTTTGATCTGTATAGTGTCAGATTTGGAGAGTAAATTATATGATTACCATAGCTTTGAATTATCTTTCAGATTCACTTGGAAAGTCTTGGGGAAGGCCATCTCCGATAGCCCATCGTCCTCTGAAACTGAAGCTCAGAGGGACAGCTGACTGGGAGAGACGTGTGCCGTGTGTGATTATTAAGGTTCTATGTGTAGAAAAAGCATGAATTCCAACTGAGTATCCCACAATTTCATAATCAAAGGATTACAGGCATTGACCTACCATTTAGCTGCTTCTAACATGGGCACCGTACCTCGTGTTCTTGGAATGGAAGTAGCAGGCATTCAAGTACTGATGAAGTCACTCGTTCAGTCAAGAACTCTAGCTCTGCTAGTTAGTGAGAAAGGGGTTGGGGAATTGGAATTAGCCCTGTTCAGAAACAGCAAACAAGAGGAAGGCTGTGAGCAGCAAGTGGGGAGTGAGCATTAGTTGCAAAGCCACTGGACTGTTGAGGGATGGAGGTGTTTAGACACCTTGGGTACCCTTTAGATTCTTCCTTCCTCTCCTTCAGAACTCGGACTGAAAATTCTATGAGAGGGGAAGAGAGAGGAGGGATGGTATTGTTTAGTGTCTTATGAGCACCAGCTCTGGAAACAAATTACTTGGACTTAAATATTGGCTCTGACCCTAGAAAGTTGTGTGTGCTTGGACAAGTTACTGTGCCTCAATTTCATCATCCCAAAGTAGTTGTATTATACTAAACTGTGAGGATTATTATCATTTTAAAGAAAGAGGGAGAGAGAGAGAGAGAATGGGAGGAGGGGCAGTGGGAGAGGGAGAGAGAATCTTAAGCAGGCTCTGTGCCCAGTGAAGAGCCCGATGTGGAGCTCGACCCCAGGATGCTGAGCTCATGACCTGAGCTGAAATCAAGAGTTGGATGCTTAACCAACTGAGCCACCCAGGTGCCCCTAAACTGGGAGGATTAAGTGACCTGGTGCATGTGACGTGACTAGCATATTCCCTTGGACTTAGTACGCTCTTAGTCAAGATGAGCTTCCATTAATAACATTTGTTGGTCTCCTCTGTATCGTGTATTTTAGATACATCCCCCAATTTCATGCAAGGGACCAGATATGTCCTTCATTTTATAATTGAGGAAACTGAGACGCAGAGATGATACAATTTGCCTTGCTGCCTAGTGAGTGGTAGCCAGCATTTATGTTCATGTAGGGCTTTGATGGTGTACTTGACGGATTTGGTTCACTGCACCAGGCTGCCTGGTCTGTACCATCACTGGAGCCCCAGAGCCTAGAACACCGCCTGGCACACAAGTGCCCAGTGAGTATGTGTTGGCTGGCCGCGTGAAGGCCTTATGTCTCCTCACCGTGACGGTTCCTTTGTTCTGTTCACTGGGCAGGGGAGTATTTGGCTCGCATTGTACTCCACTCCACTCATTAGTATGCTGCTGCTTGTCTTTAAGCCTTTGTTTGTGTGCAGCCGATCCCTCGGCCAGACGGGGAATTTTCCGAAGGCCAGGGTTGCCTTGCATTCACTAATGCAGGAACTAAGCTCCGGCGGGTTGGAGCCCACTAGCACTTTGCAGAAGGATTGTTTTGAACATTCAGGGATGGAGTTTCCCGACTCTTTTTCTTTTTTTTTTTTTAAAGATTCAGATATCAAATGCACACTTGGCTAGCGGGTCTTTCTTAAGTAAGATCAAATGTATGAAAGTCTTCTTGCGTGGGCAGCTCAGCCAAAAATGAATGATTGGGCCTGCTTAAGCTACCGTGGTTACTTTTGTTTTTGGAGGCTGCGTGGTTCAAAGGAAAGAGCGATGGACTTAGGTTTGTGTCTCTTAACTTTTTCGGCCTCTGCTTCTTCACTTATAAAGTGGGAATGGTAACACACGCCCCCACCTAACTCAAAGCTTCGCAAAGGCAGAAGGGAAAACATGTCCAAAGGGCCTTATTCCTGTGGAGTACCAGTAAAATAAAAAAGGGCCCTCTGTAGGGTTTGTTAGTGAAAAACAGGAGTTGGGACAGAGGCAGAATTGTCGATTTTAACATATAGAGTTTCAAAAGATTCTGTATAATAAAATTATAGGTCTTCTTTAAAAAGATTTTATTTGTTTGTTTGTTTGTTTATTTAGAGAGGGAAGGTGTGCAAGCAGGGGGAGAGGCAGAAGAAGAGGGAGAGAGAATCTCAAGCGACTCCACCCTGAGCAGCTGGACACAGGGTTCGACCCCACAACCCTGAGATCATGCCCCAAATCAAAATCAAGAGTCGGATGCTTGACCAACTGAGCCACCCAGGCACCCCAAAATTATAATTTTGCTATCCCTGGGTGATGAGATTCTGAGTAATTTTGTCTTCTTGGGTTTGCCTATGTGCATTTCCTAATTTCGCCATTATGAACTTTTTTCTCTATTTTTGGCTTGGTTGAGTTGTTTTAAAGAATCATTAAAGACACCTAGTAAAAAGGTTGTAACTTCATTCTGATATTTAGTTGATATTTGGGTATTATAATTATAAGTATCTGATACTGTATGATCGATATATCGAAGTGACAGCAGAGTTAATATACGATAACACGACTATTAGTGTGGTTTTTTTTCCTGTCACAGTCTGATAGGTGGTTTGGTTACATCTCCAGCCTGGCTTTTGGTGTGGCTGATGGTGGGACCTCAAGCCTGTGGGAAAAATAAGGTCCTGTGAGCTCTAACCCTGTCCAGACTCCTAAGTTTGTTTCAAGAGAGATGATTATAATAAAATAAATTTGTGGGGTGCCCCACTGGTTCAGTTGGGAGAGCATTTGACTCTTGATCTCAGGGTTGTGAGTTAAAGCCCGACACTATATATAGAGATTCCTTAAAAATAAAATTTTAAGGGTGCCTAGATGGCTCAGTCAGTTAAGCATCTGCCTTCAGCTTGGGTCATGATCTGGGGTCCTGGGATCGAGCCCTGCATGGGGCTCCCTGCTTGGTAGGGAGCCTGCTTCTCCCTCTCCCTCTGCTCCTCCCCCTGCTCCTGTTCCCTCTCTTGCTGCCTCTCTCTCTCAAATAAATTAAATATTAATTAATTAATTAGTTAGTTAGTTAAAATTGGGGCGCCTGGGTGGCTCAGTGGGTTAAGCCTCTGCCTTCAGCTCAGGTCATGATCTCAGGGTCCTGGGATGGAGCCCCGCATCAGGCTCTCTGCTCAGCGGGGAGTCTGCTTCCCCGCCCCACCACCTGTCTCTCTGCTTACTTGTTCTCTCTCTCTCTGTGTCAAATAAATAAATAAAATCTTTAAAAAATTTTTAAAATTAAAATAATAAAATAAATGTGTAAGTTCACTTTAAGCATAGATAAATACATTACACAGAACTACAACAGATTTAGAAGAAAAATAATGTGATCTGTGACCTTTTGGTCTTAACAACTCCAGGGAATTCCTGATGCTCTTCTGAATTTGGACCTCTCCATTTATGCTTATTATTTAAAAGATGTCACTTCAAAATTATTGAAGAATAACACATATTCATTGTTATTTCTGCTTCTTTTAAACTGATGGTTACTCAGAGTCACCATGTTCAAATATGGTGTTGACGCTGCCTTTGTGATGGTCCAGCTGCCGTCTTCAGATTCTGGGGGTCCCATTCATTCCAACAGATGAGGTTGACAGGGGCGAGCCCCTGGGAGGCTGTTTCTACCGGCACCACATTTGCCATGAATGTTTTTATTTCTATATAACTTGGTGGCCTTGAAACGCGTTTGCCTATATATACTTCTAAAAATAATTTTGAGGGGCGCCTGGGTGGCTCAGTCGGTTAAGTGTCTGCCTTCAGCTCAGGTCCTGATCTCAGGGTCCTGGGATCAAGTCCCCCCTCGGACTGCCTGCTCAGCAGGAAGCCTGCTTCTCGCACTGCCTCTCTCCCCTGCTTGTGTCTCTCTGTCTTACAAATAAATAAATAAAATATTTAAAAATAATAATAATTTTGAAAAATTATGTTCTCTCTTGCATGATCTTCAGTGGACATTTAACATTTTCCATCATAAGTTTAAATAAGTTTTAAAAATGTATAAGTCGCTTATAATCCTTGCTTAAGGGTTCCCCACCAGCGACAGTTTTGTCCCCTCAGGAGACATTCTGGCAATGTCTGGTGGTCACAGCTACGTGTGTGTGTGCGCGCGCTCGTGTATAGACCAGGATTGCTACTCAGCATCCTGACATGCAACCCATGACAAAGAATTATCTAGCCCAAAATGTCAACAGTGCTGAGGTTGAGAAACTTTGGTTCAAATGTATCCAAATGCATATAAATATCAGGTGATTTTATACTTACTAACATCCATTTAAAAAAAACACACATAAACTTTTCTATAACACTGTTTCTTTTCTTTCTCAAAATAGTATTTCCATTCTCTTTTCCCCAAAGAATTTTATCCTAATGAAATACTGTTATATTTGAAAGCCTTATGACCACCATACGATTTTCTGCTACCAGACTGTATATGTGAATTGAATTGTTTTCAAACATCCTATGCCTATAGTTCTAAAGGTTCACATTTTCCTTCCTGAATATTGAGGTAGCATTAGAAATTGTTCAAACACCAAAAATATATTTTAACATTTGATAGGTGAGTTCTAGCCGCAGAAACCTTTTGACTGAAATGCATCTGTACTTGGGATGGTTTTGAGGAGGAAACCTCAGGGGCCTAATCACCAGTTTTTGGGGACACGGAGATTTCCTGCCTGGGGGGAAGGTGAGGGTCAAGGAGGGGAGAGAGGTGGCCTTTAAAGTGAGGTTGGAGAGTTGGAGTTGTGAATGGTGGTAGAAAATTAGACTTGATATGATTGGTTTACAGGCGAATCGATTTTAGGAAAGAAAACACGGACACAGAGGATTTCGAAATAGATTTCCTTAAAATCATCTATGCCCGCACACCCTCCAGAAAGTCTTCCTACAGACACAGGGGTGTTTGTACGTCGCTTGTATTTACTACACTCCGCTCTCCAAGTGACTTAGCAACTCTTTTCTTTTAATGATTCAGACTGTTTGTGCGCGGAGCTCATGCATGTTAAAGAAAGCTAGGCCAGTGTATATTATAAATACTTTATAAGTCAAGCGAGTACAATTTCTCACAGGCGGCATCATTATCGCGGGAGAGCCTCGCAGCTGAGAACGCCAGTTCTAGAATCAGACCCGAAGTTCGTTGCTATTCGCCGTCATCACCAGCTGTGTAACCTGGAGGCGAATCATTACTAGGTCTGGTCCACAGCTGGCTCACCTGGAAAGTGGAACTAAAAATAGGTTTCTCACTGGGTTGTTGGGAGATTTAAATGAGGTCATGCGTGGAAAGCACTTAGTACGGTGCACTATAAATACGGAGCCCCGGGTAAATAACAGCTTTTGCTGTCTTTAGATATTCTAGCGCTCGCCTCAAGGAATGAGCTTTCCGGGGGCACTGGGGTCGTTATTTCAGGCTTCTTAGATCCCCGGGCTTCTGTGCACAGGTCATTGTACCCGACTGCCGCGATTCCACTGGATCTCCGCGACCGCGAGGGCCCGGGAGTCCCGCAAGCCCGAGGCTCTGGGGCGGCGGCCAGGCTGCCCAGGGCGCCGGCGGACTCGTTGGCAGGCTCACCAAGACCCGCGTGAGCTCTCCAAGCACACCTGCTGGACACGTGGACCTCTGGATGCCTGAAGTTATTTGTGCTATTCTCAGAACACGGTCTAGGAGTCGCATGATGTAGATGGACTACACGCAGAGTCCCCTACAGGGTCGCTTTTACAAAAAAAAACAACCCACGAAGAGGCATGGCTCCAAGGAACAATACCAAAGTACCTTAATCCTCCTATCGACAACTGTTCTATTGGGTTACACAGTTTTAATCCCAGAGGAGTTGTCTCTTGACATTAAACTGTCCAAACAGTATTTATATCTGCGGCTGCCCGGCGAGATCGCTTAACCCTGCACAGCCGTTTAAAAGTAGTTAATGACAGAGCCGGCGCGATGTGCCCCTTATGAGTGATCACGGAAGTTCGACCTGGGCTGTCAGGGTTTATGGAGGGAGGCAGTTTGTCCATAGCCTGCTTCAACCACAGCAGGTAATTTGAAATGAAATGAGACAGTTTCTACAAGCAGATTGATTTGGGAATCTTGCCTGTTCTTCCCTTTGACCCTTGACAAGTTGACACTACAAAGATTGTGACTTTAAAAAATGATTGGGTGCAAATACATTTAGGTAGATGATTTACCGTGTGCCGAGGCAAGGCCAGCGCATTTCGGGTGGAGCTGTGAGGAGAGGTAATTGTCAACTTTAACAACTCGTGTTTTATGTTTCTGGATCTTATTAATTATCCTACCGGCAGATCTACTAATAACCCTTAATCAAGTGCTTGAGATTCCTGGTGACAGGCTAGGCACCCAATCTCAAGATTAAGAGATACAGAATTGATGATAAACTTATTAAAAGTACTGATTCAGTTTGTGATTTGGGTCGAAAACCACAGCTTTGCCCAGAAGAGTGAGAAATGGAGTTCTCTTTCATGGGTCTCACTTCTTTCTTTCTGTCTTTCTTTTTGTAAATATGGTTAATCGTATGCAGGAGGAAACACTGTGATTACAAGGCTGATGAGTTTCATTTTTGATAATCAAAGAGTTACCAGAAATATCAGAAAAGAAAATCCCAGCTATGCGGTACAAAATGCTTTTCTCCCTTAGTCCTTTGTAATCACATTAGGTTTTTGCAATGAATAGTCCTTTGTAATCACATTAGATTTTTGATATTTAAACATATTTCCATATTCTTTACTTATTTTTAGATTTTTTTCCCCTCGATTTTTATTTAAATTCTAGTTAGTTAACATTCAGTGTAATATTGGTTGCAGGAGTAGAATTTGGTGATTCATCCCTTACATGTAGCACCCAGTGCTCATTGTAACAAGTGCCCTCCTTCACACCCATCCCCCACTTAGCCCATTCCCCACCCGCCTCCCCCCATTTCCATATTATTTTGACTCTATTCTTCTGATGCAGTCTTTTTCTCTCAGATGGGATGTTCTGTCACGAGTAATGTTATCATACACAGAACTGTTTTCCAAACAACAGTAAAAAATGACTGTCAGGAAGATTATTTTTAAAAGGTGGTTATTCCAGTTCACAATTATGCACGATTTAGGCCCACATGATTTTAAGGGAACTTTGCAAGAGAACTGATTTACTAACGTTCGCATTTGCCTTGAAGTGCCCGAGCTTCTCAGCAATTTGCCATAGAACTTGGGCTCTTCGCCACCGCTTTTGTGTTTCTCTCTATTCTAACCACTTTGTTTGAAATATAATTTTGAAGATGCTAGTAAAAAAGTATAACTAATTCCCTATTGGTCTCTGTTTAAATTATTTACTACCCTTTTGAGCCATATCTTCATTGAACTATGTTAAAAGTATTTTGCTGGAATGTTTCTTTATGTTGTCCATCGCGTTTAATAGACGTGCCATTTAATAAGCTCTCCACCTGTAAGGATAGACTATTTGACCTCTGTGCCCTGCCACTGGTAGACATAGTATAAGATTGCTTTGTGAAATAAAGCTGTCGGTAACATCAACAAAATAAAAAATGATCGTATTCCAATACTCTCTGCTGAGTACTATGACAGCGCTGAAATATGGAATAAAATTGAAAGTAGATTAGTTTTGGGTCTTAAGTCATGTTTTGACAAGAAATAAGAGAGGAGAACATATCTTCGAACTTTTAGTTTTAAAGTTTTTTAATGAAAATATTTATCATTTTGTAAGGTTCCTTCTTTCTTTATCACATCTAGACTGTATAGCCTTAAAACAATCCGTTCTCTTATTGTGAGGGATATAAATACTGTTCTAGCTTTATATTAAATACCATAAAGGAGCCTCGCACGGTGTGAGATGGCTTGGCACTTGTAAGTTAAGGAATGTCATGCTAATAAAAAAGCGTATTGAGGAGGCTGGAAAATCAGTCATTAATAAGCTACATATTTTGAAGGTATGTAAAGCATGTGAATACTGCCGGCTGCGTTTGCCGTATTTTTTATTCACCCTTTGGAATGGTTTGACTCTGAAGAGGAAGAATAAATATGTCAGGGTGCCAGAAGCCTTGCTGGTGATTGCTTTCGACCGAAAGGAATTTGAAAATTGAGGCGACATGCACGATTGTGAAATCATTTCTTTCACCTCTGTGGTTATGTATTAATTAGATGAAATCACAACTAATACACGGTGTTGGTCGTCAGCAGAGGGTGTGGGCTGCGGACAGCAACCTTCCCCTCCCGGAATTTGCAAACATCCTGTGTCGCCAGATGTGAGGTTGTGAAGCTCTTTTAAAAGCCCAGTGCCTGCTTGCCCTTTATTCCAAATACAGAAGGATTGCAAAGAGTGTGGGGGTAACTAGCGCTCCCTGTTCATCTGAGAATAAACTTCCCTCTTTTCACATTCTTTTCCTTTAAAAACCAGGAGGCAAAAGCTTGAGGCACCCCCAGGTCTGGGGCTGCCTCGCTTTCTCCAGCACCCGCGAGGCTCGAGTCAGGGAGGCTTCTAACTATGGATTTTTCTTAAAAAGATCTCAATGAACTTTCCCTTGACAAATGTGATTGACATGGTAGGATAGGGCTACAACTGGTAGGATCTTGTGGGGTTCTGTTTTAGTCACGGAAAAGATTGTTGTCTTCATCTTAGTTTCTATCATCAGAAAATTTAAACGTTAATTGAGGGGCGTCCGGGTGCTCATTTGGGTAAGTGGCTGCCTTCGGCTCAGGTCATGATCCCGGGGTCCTGGGATCGAGCCCCTTGTCAGGCTCCTTGCTCAGCAGGGGACCTGCTTCTCCCTCTCCCTCTGCCCCCACCCTCGGGCCCTCTCTCGATCACTCTCTCTAAAAATAAATAAATAAAATCTTTTTAAAAATTTTAATTTTATTTATTTATTTTTTAAAGATTTTATTTATTCATTTGACAGAGAGACATAGCAAGAGGGAACACAAGCAGGGGGAGTGGGAGAAGAAGCAGGCCTCCTGATGAGCAGGGAGCCCGATGCGGGGCTCGATCCCAGGACCCCAGGATCATGACCTGAGCTGAAGGCAGATGCTTAACGACTGAGCCACCCAGGCGCCCCCAAAAGAAATTTTAAAGCCTGAATTGAAAAAGTAAAGATAGTATTGGCTAGAAGTTGTTTTTGTTTTTTTTTTTAATTTTATTTATTCATCTGAGAGAGAGAGTGCTAGCATGAGGGAGATGCAGAAAGGGCAGAAAGTGGGAGAAGCAGACTCCCCACTGAACAGGGAGCCTAATGTGGGACTTAGGGGACCCTGAGATCATGGGCCAAAGGCAGATGCTTAACCATCTGAGTCACCCAGGCATCCCTTGGCTAAAAGTTCTGAAGAAGTTTCCACAAGGCTTTAAACAATCTCTCCTGAGATATTTTAAAGCTGCAACAAAGAAAAAAATTCTAACATAGATGAATATGAATAAATGTTTCTTAGTAGTTGTGGTATCTGCCAACCCTCATGGAGGTCCTGTGGTATCACTCCTTAATGTGTTTCATGACGTGGTTTTAACCTTGACTTGGCTAAATAATATCTTTAAACAGGACATACTGTGACAGGACATAGACAGGACATACTGTGAAATACTGTCGACATTACATTGGTGTCATTTGTCATCATCGGTCTAAGCTCAACCCCTGAGAATGAATGTTGTTAAGTATTAACTATATAGGTATCAGCAATCTAAACCAAATTTCCACGTGTGTTTTATTCATGGCTTTTCTGTCAATATTGAGATCCAAGAGGGGCGCTGAACGTCTCGGGAAGGGTCAGAGAGTGTGCCACAGATTTCCAGAGGTCTGGGTAGCCACACCCTGGGAAGTGAGTCTTTGGTCTGTGAAGGTCACCAGAAAAAGAACAAGGTTAGGAAAGAAGGTGTCTGTAGGTAACAAAAATTAGAGGTGAGAAAAAGGAGGTGCGGTGAGAGGAGAGGTAACAAAAATTAGAGGTGAGATCAATTTTAATATTCTAGAAGATAGGAGAGAAGGGACGTATGGATAGAAAATTAACAACAGTTAGAGCACACAGTAAGAAAGGGATTTGGAAGTCATTCCATTGTGTGGAGCTACCTTTTGGAATAGATGACGGGACAATTTCCACAGAGGCATTCTTTCTGATGAGGAAGCGCACCCTTGAATGTCAGCCTGGGGTTCGGATATTAATTCTGCCAGAGGATAGCTGTGGTACCTTTAGCAAAAGATGAGAACCTTCTTAGCATCAAGTTATTAGTCTGTCAGATAAAGATAAGATGGAGGTGGCTGGGCTTGTGGGTGAATTAAATGCAATAACCTACTCGAGGGTAGGCACTGCCCAGTCAATATGGTGGCCTCCTCATCTGTCTTCCCAGTTCTGAACTAAGGATGTCAACCTCTTGTTCCCTTCACGTTGCATGAACCTGATGAGGTCCATTCCATTTTTGTGAATGGAAGTGTTCTAGAAGTTTATTCACCTTCAGTAAACCAAAAGTTCGTATCCCAATTTCAGTTACTCCTGTTATCTGGTTTACGAAAACCAGACTAGAGTTTTAATGTCGTTGACTTTCAGAGATGATGTGTGTTGTGGTTTTGTAATATTATGAACCTTGTCATAACTTCCAAGGGCAGAAACTGCCAGCAAGTTTAAAGTTCTAGAAGGAAAGGCAGATGATTCTGATGAAAATGAAAGGAGAAATATGTATTTTAAGTGGGGTGGACAAGGATTTTTTTGGAAAGGAGTTTGTTGTTTATTTCAAGGTCAATAAAAAGACCTTAAGTGTTTTCACTGGGGAGAGAGAGGCATGATTTGAGTTTCATATAATCCTCTTGCTGCAACATGCAAGATGGGTTTGAGATGGACCGGATATAGAAGTGAGGACTGTTGCAGGGCCCGAGGTAAGTTGTGCTGCAGCGCAAACCAGAGTGTGACAGTGGATGTGGGGAGAAGTGAACAGAACCCACGGATACTTAGGAAGCAACATCAACAAAGCTTGGTAAGGGATTAGAAAGGAGATGAGGAATGATCTGCCGGGTCTTGGTTTTTGGAGTTGGTTGATGGTGGGGCGTCCTCTGTGATAGGAACACTGGCAGGAGACCATGGTGGTTTCATTCTGGACAGGTTATGCTTGGAGTTTTTCTTTGTTACCACCATTTTCAGTGATACAAAGAATAAAGTCAAAATGTAAATATCTTCGAGTGAAATGTTTTGAGAACTGATGCTATGTTCAACATGGCAACAACTGTTCTCTTATGAAACCGAGTTTTATGTGAGCACGTTCATTTTATTCCTTGTAGAGTATCACTTTGTTGTTTATGAACAAATGCTTTTAAAATCATCTTTTGGAACAAAGCCAGTTACTAAAGAGAGGACTACTCCGTTATGAGTATAATTGCTTCTAAAATGTCTGCTTGTGGACTGACTTGTTTAAGCCATCATTAATTCTTTGTATAATTAATGTATAAAATGCAGAGTTTCTATTAATGGAAAAGAAACTCAAGCATCACATCGATTATACCAATAACATGCATTTGTAATCACATACTGTAGATAAGTGTAAAAGCTACATTTTATTACATTAATAAAACCTAAGAACTCCCGATGCGACCCGGAGATGGGGAGAAGCCACTCTCTCAGGGGCTCACTGCTTCATCAGTTCGGCGTCTGTCAAATCACCGTGAGTTGGTTAGTAACACTCGGAGTGCAATGGGGAATCTTCTCTGCCCATAAAATAATGAGCATTTATTTTTCAAGATAAAAAATTGCACGTTGGTGGGCTAGCATGCTATGTGAGAGTAACAACGCAAAGATAAAAATCAAACCCAATGAGAACAAAAAGCAGAATGGGAGAACTTCTTGTTCCTCTGGGTGGATGGAGGGATCGGGTTCTGCCACCTTAGATGTGAAAAACAGCTTACTCCTTAAGTATGCTGCAGAGACAAGGGGAACTCATAAAGGGAGTGTTAATTTCACGGAGGGAAAGTGTATAGGGTTCTGAGTGTTCCGGGTTAATACCTTGGTCACTCTGACAGGTAAGAAACCCCATGTGTTGGACTGATTGGCCCAATCGATATCTCTTTAGGTGACTGCCAATCACTCCATTAGGGAACGAGTCTGGGTGGATTAGTTCGGCCGGTATCTCTTCCCTAGGTAGGAAATAGGAGAATGGCTTCATTTTGAGAAGGATCAGGGAGGCCTCCAGATCTGGAGGACACTGGGAAATGTTCAGAACAACTCAGAGGCAGCCGACTACTCTGCAACTCACGCTGCAGAAATATTCGTAGAAATACAGAAGACATTTCTAGAAACTAAATAAATAAACAGACTACATGCACCAGACCACATCATCTGATCCAAAACTCAGCTGGGGGAAGATTTAAAATATCAACATTGGAGATGTCAAAAGCAGAATGTCTCAGTTGGCTATAGCCCCCAGAATTCACAGCGCGTCCTTCCCACTGATTAACTTTGAAATGGAATCCAAACATTCTTGGCTGTAGGGAAAAGTTTATTTATTTATTTTTTTCTTTTCAACTCTACCTTATCAATTTTGAACTAATCACTTGATGTCAAAATTTTTCTTTTGAATCTTGCATTCTTTTTTTTTTTTGTTTAAGATTTTATTTATTAATTTAAGAGAGAGAGGCAGAGAGAGCATAAGCAGGGTGAGAGGCAGGGGGAGAGGGAGAAGCAGACACCCTGTGGAACTGGGAGCCCAACATTGGCCTCGATCCCAGGACCATGAGATCATGACCTGAGCCAGAGGCAGACGCTCAAACATCTGAGGCACCCAGGTGCCCCTGAATCTGGCATTCTAATCATCCTCTCAGAGTGCTCACTTTCTCCCATTTTACAAAATTTTTGTCATGGCACAAAAAAATGAGTTGCTCAACTGTAAGTGTAGTCTAGGACGGGATACGTGGATGGACTTCAGATCGTCCAGATTTGTCTACAAAAGTTTTTTGTGTATGTGCTTTTTCTAGGGAGGGGTGTCCAGGGATTTTTGTAATATGCTCCAAAGAGTCTGTGAGTTCCCCTCCTGACATTTAAGCAGCATTTACTGTCCCTAACATAAATTCAACATAAAGACAACATGCGGGGCACCTGGGTGGCTCAGTTGGTTCAGCGGCTACCTTCGGCTCTCAGGTCACGACCCCAGGGTGCTAGGATCAAGCCCCACATCAGGACCTCTGCTTCTCTCTCTCCTCCTGCCTGCCACTCTGCCTACTTGTGCTCTCGATCTGTCAAATAAATAAATAAAATCTTTAAAAAAAAAAAGAAAAAAAAGACAACATGCAACAGAGTTCTTCCCTCTCCCTGTGATGTGTTTCCTCATAAGGCCAAGAGGTGGCAGCATAAACACCAGCCTATAGCTGTCCCATTTTCCTGACCAGACGGAACTTTCAAGGGTAAAATGTAAGGATGTGAAAGACAACATGTAGTCTAGTTTGTTCGAATCCCATGCCAGAAGGGCACACAGCTTGATCATCGATTGAATCAAAAGTACATACTTTAAATGGAATATACTCTCTGCACCTGTGATTAGTTACTTTATTTTACTACATAGTGTCATTGTTTACAGGCCACACGAACTGCCCTAAGAAATTACTGGGCACCTGGCTGGCTCAGTTAGTGGAGCCTGCCACAT
>CM053618.1:24013432-24037516 GCA_028646535.1 Procyon lotor
AGCCGAAATCAAGAGTCAGATGCTTAACCCAACAAGGTACCCAGGCATTCCAATAAGACTATATTTTAAATTAGTCTAAGCACTTTTTATAAGATAGTACTATGCATTTATATAACACATATCATATTAAACCTTCATTAGGACCAGGCACTGTGGATATAACTAATAAAAGCATAGCTGCTGAGCTCTTAAACTTTAAAGCCTAATGAGGAGGATGGACTTAAATGACCATATAAATAAATTGCATAATTACTAATTGAGGTAAAGTCCCTTGAATACAGTTCTGTGGGTACATAAACAAGAAAACTGACCTAAACTAAAGGTCTGCAGGTCTGCTGTGAAAATCTTGGAAATGAGATCTAAAGGATGAATGATAATAATAATACTTCTGATAATCATAATACTTCTGGAAATAAAAAATACTTCAATAGAGCTCACTTGTTACTGGCTCCTGCTATGAAGGCTTTACAAATATGGACTCGTTAAGTCTTCACAGTTCCTCTCTTGTTGGCAATTAGCCCAGCAAAAAGTGGGGGTGGTGGCTGGGGCCAAGTCCTCAGGTTGAGGGAGCATCATGAGGAAGGGCCTTGGAATGTGTGCAAGTGTGGCACATCTGGGCATATGGAAGGTATCCATGGCCACAGAGCTCCTGGGATGAGAAGAAATGGTGAAATGGAAGGGTCAGCTGTGGAGGGCCCTATGGGCCTTGCTAAGGATTTTGATCTTACCACTGAGAACAATGAGAAGATCACTGAAGGATTTTAAGTAGGACATGGAATGGGTGATATGATCAGGTTAGCTTTTAGTGCAGAGAGTTCAGGCTGTTGAATGGAGAATGGACTGAAAGGGCCCAAAGGTGGGGGTAGGGGGCAGTGAAGGGAGATCAGTAAGGGGGATCTTGCAATAAACCAGGTATGAAATGATGACAATAATCATGGAAATGGAGAGAAGGGGACATATTTGAATGATATTAGGAGATAAAATTTGCAGGGTAATGATTTAATAGAGACCCTTTGTATTACTTATTAGCTTCTCTGTTGAATATCAACAATTTCAGGCCGATAGGTCTGAATGCAATCCCCATGTTGGCTTCCCAGTGGAGCCACAGAGCTTGGAGGAAGGAGTGGTCTTCTGGTTCAGCAACTACTCTTCAGAGGATGAAGAGACCTTCCACGGATGAGTGACGCATGGCACTAGAAGCATTGAAGGAAGTCAGTGACCCAGTAGACCACACTTTTGGTTTGCACCAGTGGTCACCACTTGGAAATATGAACTTTTTTTTTTTTTAAGATTTTATTTGTTTATTTGACAGAGAGAAAGAGATCACAAGTAGGCAGAGAGAAAGGCAGAGAGAGAGGGGGAAGCAGGCTCCCTGCTGAGCAGAGAGCCTGATGCAGGCCTTGATCCCAGGATCCTGAGATCACAACCTGAGCGAAGGCAGAGGCTTAACCCACTGAGCCACCCAGGCGCCCCAGAAATATGAACTTGACAAGTATAAGTGCATAATAATTTACAATTCAGGTATTGAAAGCTTAAGCCATCTTTGAAATGTTATCATTTAAGATTTCCATGAAGGAATCAATGACTTACATGGAGAATACTGAGTAGGCTTGAAGGATGTCTTTGGTGCTGGGGATTCTCACAGTGATTTAGGATGGATTTCCTGTTGCTTTTCAAGGTTTAGGAGGGTATTAGGCACTTCTTTGGGAACTAAACTTCTGTTCACTTAATGTTCCCTGGTCTTAGAAGCTGTTCTAACCTAAGTGCATGTTCTATACCCAGAATGAATGCAAATTTAAGGAAGCTTAAGTATATTCTGTTCACCTCCTTCACTTAAGGAAAATCTGATTTTGGTTTTAAGTGCCTTGGGGGTATTTAGGAATATTTTAGGCGATAAGCAAGTAGGAGTAGTTTGCTTCTGGTAGGTTTTTCCTGAGCATTTTGAATATTGGCATCTCAGAATTATTTCATTGTAATTCAGAGATACCAATACCATTTAAGATAATACCTTTAAAAAAAGCTTTCTAAGGTAAAAAATAGTAACGTTCCTTATATATAAGGCATTTTGTGTCAAAAATATAGTATTACTCTCAAAGTAGTTTATTATTAAAGTATGAGTTACAACCTTCCAGCTATAAAATAAATAAGTCATGGGATGTACAGTACATACAGTATGATGAATATGGTCAATAATACTGTATTGCCCCAAAAGATATTTATTATATAAACACATGGGCATCATTTATATATGGATTTGTTTCCTATGGCTACTATAAAAAAAGTACCACAAATTTGGTGTTTTGAAAACAATACATATTTATTCTCTTACAGTTCGAGGTGTCACAGTCTGAAATCAGTTTCACTGGACCGAAATCAAGGTGCCAGCAGAGATCTGCTTTTCCCAAGGCTCCAAGGCAAAATGCATTTCCTTGCCTTTTCCAGCTTCTAGAGCTGCATTCCTTGGCTCATGTCCCCTTCCTCCATCTTCAAAACCAGCAGGAAAGCATCCACTCTTTCTGACTTTGCTTCCTTCTTCGGTCTCATGGCTTTCTTCTCTTCTGTGTCAAATTTCCCTTTACCTCCCTCTTATAAGAATGTGTGTTATTATATTTCGAGTCCACACAGGATTATCATCTGAACGTCCTTCATTGAGTCACATCTGCAAAGTCTCTTTTCCCATCACACATCACATGTGCAAGTTTCAGGGATTGGGAACTGGATGTCTATTTGGGGCGACTATCCAGTATCTAGTAGTATAAAGGGAGTACTGTCTCATTCTATCAAGTAGTACATTTGTGTACTGAGGCAGACTCACTAACTACCCACTTTTTTGTGGTAAAGTATGCATTCCATAGATTTACCATTTTAATCATTTTTAGGTGTTGTAAGTTCATTGGCATGAAGTACATTCACAGTGCTAGACAACCATCATCACTGTCCATCTCCAGAACTTCCTCATCATCCCAAACTGAAGCTCTGTCCCCATTAAACACAAACTTTTGTTCTCTCTTCCCCCAGCCCCTGACAACTACCATTCCAATTTCTGTCTCTTTAATTTGCTCATTCTAGGAACCTCATGTGAATAAAATCATACAATTTTTAAAATGATTTTACACATACATTTTGAAATGATTTTTTAAGTCTGTTGATCTCAGTACGAATATTCTCAGACTGTTTATTTTGTGGTATACACATGGGTCAGGGAAACGTCTAATGTGAAAGTTAGATGCAATTAAAAACAGGCGCTAACCTTCTGGGGAGAATTGCTAGAAACTCCTAGAGACCTTGACTTCTATCATTCCAATAAAGAAAAGGAATATTAAAATTTCCTTTAAAAAAAAAAAAAGATTGATGTGAATGGCATACGGTATTCACGAAAGGATTTCCAGGTTCCTCGTACTCCACTTTTGATTTCTTTGTCAGAAGAATTGGATGCGGATGGGATTGGCCCCAACAGTACAGTTGGGGACAAGTAACTCTAAAATAAACCCCCAATAAATCTGCCATTCGGCGCACTCAGTAGAAGAGTGGAATAATCGTATAAGCATATATGTTCACAAAAACTCTGACAACTCTTTGTCTGGGGAGAGGACGTAGGGAAAAATATTTGCCTGAAGTATTTTAAAAAATAAAATAGATTGGGGGCACCTGCTGGCTCAATTGGTAGAGCATGAGATTCTTGATCTCACGATGGTGAGTTTGAGCCCTATGTTGGGTGTAGTGATTACTTAAAAATAAAATCTTTTTAAAAAAAAAAGGAAAATAAACTGAATATGGTCCTCTCCTTCCTTCTAAGACCCATCCCTTGCCCCTAAGCTCCTTTTTATAAAATTATTAGTGGGAAATCATTTGAGATAGAACATCAAAGTGTAGGTTATTTTAAAATAAACATTGGTCAGCTGTGTGTTGATTGACCAGTTGCTCCTTCGTTCATTCGTTCAGCGCAGAGGTATCGAGAACCAACTTTGTGCTAGTTCTGGGGAGTCAGCAGTCAGTAAGACAAGCAAGGTCCCTGCCCTCAGGGAGTTCCCATGCTTTCGAGGTGGGAGAGATCAATAAGTAATAGGCGATAATCGAACGTGTTGTTCAGGTTGTGGTAAGAGCTGGGAAGGAACCAGCATGATGTAACAGAGAGCAACGGTGCGGGTAGGAGGTGGGAGGGCTCCATTCCAGGCCCAGCAGTCCTGAAGCATCCAAGGGAACTAGCCACGCTTCCAGAAGGAGAACCGCAGCCCCAGGGGTCACGAAGTGAGAGGAGGCTGCAGTCAGATCCAGCCATTCGTCTGTCCATCCCATCCATTTACTTACCTACTTTCCCCGTCAAAAATCATTTAGGACAACTTGTACAGGTATCCACCACGGTATAAAGTGACTAAATGAAGGAAGAGGGGGCGACTAGAAAAATAAAAATAAAGCTGGGAGAGTAGCCTGCGGATGGCACACACCCACGCACTTGCGAGAAGCAGTCTGCAAATTGAGCTCAGAGCTTCCTAGCAGTCTGAGAGAGAAAAGTCATCACTTCAATGATTCAGGGTGTGCATGAGATAAAAGCAAACTATTTCCTTAGAAGAAATACTTTACTCTGTCTTGAGAGCTGAGAAAAACGTCTTGGGGTCTGTGGTGGTTTTGTGCTGTATCCTCTTGGCTAAGCTGGACCTGTGATTCCCAGCATCCCCTTCCCTAGATTCCCCAGCTTGGAACTGGCTGAAAGAAAGTGGTGCATGATTTACAAGGTAAAAATGAAGCAACAGCTTTTACTCTCAATAGGTCAGCAGGGTCGGAGGCAGTGAGGAACAGATGGAGCTCGCGCCTGTCCTCCATTCCACATTTAGCTCCTGTGTCCTCCAACCAACTGTGAAGACAAGACCAGGTCTAGGTCCCCCACAGGGGCAGCGACAGTGGCCTTCTGGGATTCTCCACCAGCATCTCTTTACATCCGACTCTAGGAACTAGAGGTGTCTGGCTTTCTAGAGTGCCCTGTGAGCCCCAACTGTCGCCCTCTGCCAGGGCTGGTTAGTGAAGCCTCCCTGATCTTTCACTGCCCACCCCAGCTGTGTAATGTTTATGTCCTATAATAAATCCCTTCGTCTAGAACACTCATTGTGGTTCTGCTCCCTGATCAAACCCTGACCAAGAGGGTGTCTGCTAAGGAGACATTGTGAGGCGCTGTTGGAAGGCATCCCCTCGAATATCCCCCCAGTGAACATGATTGCTGGGAATTTCTCTCACAGAGTGAAGGACATGAGCAACCCCGTGTTGGTGCCTGGATGAAGAGCCCGAAGGTGAAAGAGAGGATTGATGTCGCCCACTGGCCTGTGCATCTATCAAGGATTCCTCTGGAACTGCTATGTTCAACCAGAACCTGATAGTCACTTAACAAGTAGTTGTTGTGACTAGAAAATGGAATCGTAAGTTTTTTTTTTTAAAGATTTTATTTATTTGACAGAGAGAAACACAGCGAGAGAGGGAACACAAGCAGAGGGAATGGCAGTGGGAGAAGCAGGCTTCCCACTAAGCGGAGAGCCCGATGCGGGGCTCGATCCCAGGACCCCGGGATCATGACCAGAGTCAAAGGCAGACGCTTAACGACCGCGCCACCCAGGCGCCCCTGGAATCGTAAGTTTTAATTAATGGATAAAGAAGAGGTAGTACATATACACAATGGAATATCACTCAGCCATCAAAAAGGATGAAATCTTGTCATCTGCAGTGACATGGATGGAACTAGAGGGTATTATGCTAAATGAAATAAGTCAGTCAGAGAAAGACAAATATCATATGATTTCAAGCATTTGTGGATTTTAAGAAACAAAACAGAGGAGCATAGTGGAAGGGAGGGGAAAATAAAACAAGATGAAATCAGAAAAGGAGACAAACCACAAGAGACTCAGCCATAGGAAACAAACAGGGTTGCTGGGGGGGACGTGGGTGGGGGAGTGGGGTAACTGGGCGATGGGCATTAAGGAGGGTATGTGATGTAATGAGCACTGGGTGTTCTACGCACCTGATGAATCACTAAATTCTCCCCCTGAAACTAATAACACACTATATGTTAATTAAATTGAATGTAAATCAAATATTTTTAAAAATTAAAGTTAAAATTTACTTTAAAGTGTTGTTCAGAACAACTCGAGTATGTGAATCTACAGTTTCAACTTTAAGTTTTATGAAGCCTAAATACATATTCATCATTTCTGATGAAAATTTATAGTTCAAATCAAGACAGGCTGTGAGTGTAAAATACACAACAGATTTTCAAGACTTAGTATAAAAAAACCTAAAATATTTCATGAATAATTTTTAATATAAATCCCATGTTGAAATAATATTTTGGATTCAATAAAATACAGTGGTAAAATTTCATCTGTTTCTTTTGACTTTTTTTTAATGTGGCTATAAGAAAATTTAAAATTATTTATGTGGCTGGTATA
Organism: Procyon lotor; assembly: GCA_028646535.1. Classification (NCBI taxonomy): domain Eukaryota; kingdom Metazoa; phylum Chordata; class Mammalia; order Carnivora; family Procyonidae; genus Procyon; species Procyon lotor. The sequence continues at coordinate 24,019,864 of CM053618.1, forward strand.
TTTCTGTTGGACAGTGTGACTCCAGAACTCAAGGCATCACCACGGACGAGATGACTTATCTGTTATTTGTACATCTGTCTGTTAGTGAAAGAGACTGAATTACTTATTGGAAATGTAGCTGGAATGCGTCTGACATCTTGAAGAGGCCCGCTAACTCTAATTCTCTTGGGCCATCCAGTTTAAATCAGATATTGTCTTTATGCTTAGAGGAATTTTTTTTGCTAAATCTATGACATGAATGAGAGACAAAAACCTAAGTTAAGAAACGCATTTCACAGTGGAGGCAAAGAAAGATATTGATCGATCTCACTGTTTTTTAGGAGAAATTTTGTTGGAGAATTTTGATCTCCATATTCAGCGCTGTTTAGGACAGTTTGTATTTTGGGCAGTTTTTGTACTTGGGCCTGACTTTGATCAGGGCTCCAGGGAATCTCCAAATTCTGGGTGTAAAAAGCCTTTCTTTGTTGAAAAGAAAAAGAGGCTCAGGACATTTTTATAAATGCTGACATTAAGGAAGCACAAATTATATGCAAGTAGAATTCCTCAGGGCATGTAATATTGACTAGAGTTAAAACAGCTTTGGTAATATCGCTACTTTAATTGGTACTTGTGAGGGTCAAACTGAGGTACTTATGAATAAGAACACAGCTGGTGTGAACTTCTAAAACTTTCTGCATTAATCCACAAAAATTCTTTCTTTGTCCCATCTGGTGCAGAGCCCTACATGGGGTGCAAACTGGAGGGATGGGGGTCGAGGGGTGAGGAGCGGAGGGTGGGTAGATCTGGGGTCTGCTTGAATTCTTAGTGTTGTCTCCAGGATAACAATTGTTGATGGGAAGAGCTCTGTCCTTATGGTCCCAGTGGAAATGCGATAAATATAAGCCAAAGGAAAAATTTAGAGGAAAGGAAATTATAACACTTAGGAGTTGGCTAGGTGTTCCCTGACATCACTAATCATTCATTTGGCCTCCTTATGGGTCTTCTCACTAAAAGAAACTGTGAAGAAGAGCGACCATCAGACTGAGGGCAGAACCACTTATGATGAATGGTAGCTCTTTGTGGAAAGTGCTTTATGCTACAATTTTAAACTTCCTTCACTGAGGATTTCAAGCACACAACACACACTTTATCCATGTGCTCCAGCCTTTTTTGCTCCTCAATTCACCTGGCCCCTTGGGGGTAACAGAGGTCACTCTGAGAAATAGATTATTGACTCCTAGTAAAATATTACTACCAGGCATGGTCAGACTGGGTCAGCTCCAGTGAAATAAGATTGGTGTGAATCCTAGTCCCTTGGAAGAGTTTTCACGAACACAAAATTTAAACAGTGTTAATGGGTTCCCCAATCACTAATAAGCAAATGCCTTCAGCAAAGAAACGGTTTTCTTCAACTCACTGTGTTTCTGTACAAGTCGTGACCTCCTTTCTTTCTTCCTGATAGTAAGTCAATCTGCCTACAAAGACTCTGGGTGTCCTTAAGGAGGCAGAGGACTTTAAGGGCTGGCTTGAGCATTGGCTGGTAGCTGTAGACGATGCCAAGTTTTGCATTTTTTGTAGGCAGAGGAAGAAGAACCATGGAACTCGTTCTGTAACCCAGTGTCCTGAAGCTAAGTAATTCTGCTTGAGTAATTTTCAACTGTGCATATACCTTGTAGCCTCATTCAACGACAGTGAGTCTGTTAGCGTCTACTGGTCTCCAAAATGAAGTGTGTACAACTGTGAGCCTACAAAAGGACAATGGGAAATTCCTTTTCTATTTTTATCTTATCCTCCTTTTATCTATTTTTTTGTGTGTGTGTATTTTATACTATACATAACATAGTAGCAAAGGTCCACCATCCCTTATCCACATCCCTGTTGTCCAGAAGTTATTTTGTAATTCATCTGGTGACTCACCCTGAACTGGCCCGAGTTGAGATGTGGCTGTGTATAGTTCTTATTTAGCACAACAAGCCCGAGTCATCAGAAAATCAGACATCTCTAGTGGAGTCTTGATGTGTTCCACCACAGGGAGCTGCCCCAGACCCTCCATTGGGAATGTTGCATAATGTATGGTGCATGTGCTTTATTACCTTGCCAAAATTATAAAAAGTCAGAAGCACATTTGCTTCTGAGGATTTTGGATGAGGACTTGAGATCTGTATATAGTTTATAGATGAGTAAATATATGTAAGTTGAGGGTTTAGGCGCAAAAGTGCAAAAGTTTTTTTCCTGATAAAAGCTTGCGATCAGAGGCTCTTGGAATCCCATGCATCAGGCCATAGTGATTCCAACATTGACCTTGTCAGGATGTGGGCTTCCTAACTCATGGGGCAGGGCAGGGTAAGTTCCTCATGGGGAGATTTTTACTGAGCAAACTTGTTCACCACCTTAGGTTAAGGACAGTCAGGGAGAAGGACAGATGTGATGTACAAACCAAAGACAAAAAGAATAAAAGTTTCTGTGCACTTTTGTAAGAAAAGTCTCATGACCTAGAGCTCGATTAGGCATTTCTTAAGATGGGGAACTCATGGCAGAATTCTAGAAATTAATATTTACTTTTTAGCCACTTAAAATATATATATTTTTGTAATTAAAATTTAAAAATCATGTTTTAGGGGCATCTGCCTGGCTTAGTACATAAAGTACGTGACTCTTGATCTGGGGGTCCTGAGTTCGAGCCTAAGCTGGGGGTAGAGTTTACTTAAAAAAAATTTTTTTTAATAAATAAAAATCATGTTTTAAATAATGATTGTTTGACAATTAATGGAAGCAGTTATTCATAGGTTAAATACGAGAAAGAGGGAGACAGTGAGAGAGAAATGTAGGTCTGAAAACTATGGATTAAGTAGATTTCCAGTCTCTTAACTGACATGATGTAAGATGAAATCACAAGAAGAACCCAATGATTGAAAAAAAGCGTGAACAAGTGGTACAACATCCCCCCAAACGTTTTAAATTAGCTCCCTCAGCTTTTTCATGTCACCGCAATATTTCATACTCAGCGCCCTAAGAAGTAAACTTGGTACCATTCCGAAGGGTTTTGCCGGTAGACTTTTGCATTTGCCATGATGCCCAAGGTGCAAAGGGATAGTATCCTTTCTGCTAAGAGTCTTGGACGTCTGTCTTGCTATTAACTCCACAGTAGCAGAATGGCCCGTGCAGCGTTTGCTCCTGAGTTTTTCGGTCGACTCTGGGGACACCGAGTGTCACTCTGACTCCAGTAAGTAATGCCAGTGGCACAGGTAGATGGATCTGACAGGCCCGAGGACTAACAGCGTCTCAGCCGCCTCTCTCCAATGAAGGCTATACATCAGCCCTCAGAATCTGCCGGAGCCGAAGAGGGTGACAAGGGAATAACATCCCTTTCTCTTCCATGGACAGGGGTAATAACTCCTCACTCCCTAGGGACAGATTGTAAAAGCCAATAGCCAGGAGCTGTGAAGCAGGGAGGGTGGAAGAATTGAAAATTAAAGAGGGAGTGGAAATTTTGCGTAAGGCTTTAGCGAGATGGAATAAACCATCAGACATCAGGCTTTTAATTGCCTCGTTGTTGACACGGGGGTTTGCGACCGTTCGCGTGGATTGCTTAATTATTTGAAGGTGATTATTAAAACCATGTACATTACATAAACGTGGGTTTATGCTTCGTGTATACGTTTTACCAGCGAGGGCTATAATATGCTGATACTTACTATCTGGGTGTTTTTGAAGTCGTTGAAAAGTCTATTGACAGCATATGTTTAAAGCTCTATCGACAATATAGTTTAAAATAGCTCTGTGAAAAAGGGCGCCTGGTGCATGAGTGCTCAAAATGTTTAATCTGATGTCTTTATCTCCTCCTGCATACCTGTGTGTTTACTGCAGTGGAACAGGAGGATATTCAGCGTATGGGTATCACATACAATATTTTTCAACAGTTGAGAATTTCCGTTTTCGAGCAGCCTTCAAAATGACTCCCATGCCGCATGGGCACGGTCCTCTAAAGGCAACCCACGGTCAACAGACAGTTCTTAAGGTCCGAAGTTTTAACAAGAGCTTTGCCTTCGCGGCCCCCCACAAACAAATGAGTCCTGGGGGCCCACGTGTGGACTTTGAATGAAATGTAGCACTAAGAAAGATTTAACTTGGGTGCCTGGGTGGCTCAGTCGTTAAGCGTCTGCCTTCGGCTCAGGTCATGATCCCAGGGTTCTGGGATCGAGCCCCGCATCGGGCTCCCTGCTCTGGCTTCTCCTTCTCCCGCTACCATTCCCTCTGCTTGTGTTCCCTCTCTCGCTGTGTTTCTCTCTGTCAAATAAATAAAATCTTTAAAAAAAAAAAAAAGAATTAAAAAAAAAAGAAAGATTTAACTTCTTAGAAAATTATGCCCCTTGGAAACAGATGCCTTTGAATGCCTCCCACTTTATAGGAAACTCCCTTATTTAGTTTTTAAACTAGGACTGGGGTTTAGTTAAATCTCCTGCAGTCTCAGTTCACTGAAGGTGACAGAAGTACTCACTCGAGCTCAATGAGAACTAGAGGCGACAGTAAATTTTTCAGGCAGCGACAGGAGATCTTGTTATAGGAGTCAGAACGGGGGTCAGGGCAGAGCCTGTTGATGATTGAGGAAAAGAGAAGTAAATTCATTCTGCTTCAGGCACTTTGTCAAGTGCCAGTAGCTTACCATTGAGAACTAGTCACCCGTTCTAGTCTTATGGCCCTAGAGGTCACTCATTTGATATAAATCATAGCACCACGTAGACGCAGCAACCTATTGCCACTTGGGATGAAATAAAAAAGAGGAATGCTGCTTTCGGAATGGAAATGACTACGAATATCCCACCACATGTTGCTGTTTAATGCAATATGTGGTTAGATATTGATCTGCCGAATCAAGTCATTAAAATGTGCAGTTTTTGTTTATTGGAATGAAGCAATTAAATGGTTCAGTTATGCCAGACCTTACCTTTTCTGATGAAAACTATTGATTTCTTGCCACAGCTTTATAAGCGACAATGTTTTTGATTACTCTTGACAAACCTCCTTGGAGTGTTAATTAAAATTGTACCAGATGAGCAGGTGTGGGAGATCATTAGATCGCCCGGATCACACGTCTACACTTCATATTCTGCAGCCTTGCATAATGAATAGGGCACAAGAGGGGAGAAACAATATCTTCATCAGCAGAATTAGCATCTTCACTTTTTAAAAAACTAGGTGACATTCTGTGTTATAGGACAGATGCTTTGGAATTATTGGCTCCCTCCTACCACTACATTTGATCAAAATTTGCTTCTTATGTTTTGCTTTGATTTTTTTCAGTACCTAATGAGTTGTTGTTTTTGTTTCCGAGGTAGCAAATACTTAAACACATATTTATACAGAAAATTGAGGAATCAAATAAGGCTTTTCCAGTGCTTATGCAGATGAAGTAATGAATATTAATATGATTCCATTTAACACTTTAGAAATCCCCTCAATAAGATATCTTCGGCATGATTTTAAGAAATATTTTACTAGTTGTTTTTGGGGCGCCTGTGAAATATGATTATTTAGGAATGTGCTCTCCTGAAGACTACAGCCTGGTAATTTGTAATCGCAGTTACAAGGTTGTTATATTTTAAACATTAAAAATACTTAACGATAATTTATAAAACCAAGGTAAATAATATTCATGTTTTTTTAGAAACAGATGATCTCCCCCATTAACGCTATTTGTTATGAAGCTTGATTTAATTATTATTATTTCATCAGTATAGGCATTGAGGTGGAGTTTTTTTTTCATTTTTGTTGTAAGGCACAGAATTTAAGTCATTGAAATTAGATTTCAAATACTCTGTGATCCGGTGTCTCTATATAGCAAGGCAGCTTATATTTCTCAGATTCATAGGCCCTAGAAAGAACTTTAAAAGGTCATCTAATCCAATCCCCTGCTGCCAAAGTAGCTGTTTAAAAATGCACTATTTTTCATTAGTCTGGAATTTTAAAAAGGATTAATGAATTTATAAATGTATTATTTAAAATGTTCTGATCATGTATATCTAACTGGAGCTATCTGTTAGACTTTGAAATGATGTGGGTTTTTCTTTTTTTTTTTTTCCCTTTTAAATCTCAAACTTCTTGTCATAGAATGTCTCTGGGTTTACAAAGTGCTTTTCTGTTTGTATTTTTTCACTTGATCAACAACCAAGTTTTGAATCTCAGGAAAATGTTTTATAATTTTTTTAATAAACGTTTGGCTCAGTTTACTCAATGGACTTAATAATATTTATATGCTCTAATTCTTTGCTCTGTTGTTGTTTCATAGCCTCTGTCATGGATAGCTTCTGGAAAGCATAAATCAACCCTAAGTTACTCCTTGTATTTTGTAGGTGGAGGGAAATCTGAAGTTCATATAAGAGCTTCGATATAGTTCTTTAGTGCTAAAAATCAACACATTATTTCTGGCAAGTCCTACAAATAGTAACTATACCAGCCATTTAAATAAAATATTATAAATAATAAGCATAGAACAGCTTTGCAAGATCTTAGCATTCTAATGTTAGAAAATATATCTGCTTATTTTTGTGTAATAAATCACCCCCAAACTTAGTGGTCTCAAACAAAGAAATTATTGATTTTCTTCATGAATCTTCAGTTTGGGAGTGGTGGGCTCATCAGCTGGGGCAGCTGGCCTAGGAGCTGGAGGATCCGCTTTCAAGATGGCTCACTCAGATGGTTGGGAGTTGGTACTAGTTGGCATCTAAGGAACTCAACTGGGGCTGCGGGCCAGAGGCTTCTCCATGTGGGCCTCCCCATAGCCTGCTTGGATCACCTTCCAGCATGTAGCTGGGTTCCAAGAGCAAATATCCTGAGACAATAAGGTGGAAGTACATGGCATTTCAAAATTCTAGCCTTAGAAGTCCTGTAGCATCACCCCTGCCCTACTCTTGGTTGAGGTAGTCATAATAGCCTGCTTAGGTTCAAGGAGAGGTTTGCGTACGTTCCCTTGAAAGGAAGAGCATCGAGAGCGTCCAAAGAGCTTATGGACTGAGAAATGTGGCCATCTTTGGATGATACAGTTTGCCATAGAAGTCACTTGTTCAATCTCTTTTTTGTATCTGTCAATATTATTTTGCATATTGGTTTCATTTGAGAGATAAAAGCGAATGGAAAATCCAATATGATTCCAACAATTCATCTGCAGTTATTCTTTAAACAATATGCTGTAAGTTGGGTTTTATTTCAGAGAAAAGAGCATAAAGAAGGATAATTCTTAGAAAAACTTTACTTATTTATTTATTTTAGAGAAAGAGAGTAGGGGGAAGGAAGAGAGGGAGAAGGAGAGAGAGAAGCTCAAGCCGACTCCACGCTGAGTGTGGAGTCCTATACGGGGCTCAATGTCATGACCCTGAGATCATGACCTGAACTGAAATCAGGAGTTGGATACACAACCAAAGAAGCCACCCAAGTGTCCCAAAAAGGATACTTCTTAATGAGATAATGAGTATGAAATCTCATTGTTTGAAATCTACAATCTCTAATGTAAGACAATAAAAAATAGAAACCATGGATTAAAAAATAATAACAAATAATAACAATTGTTTAGTTAACATCTGCCTCACCATCCTTTGAAAATCAGTTAGGTTCTGATGAAAAGGAGCCTCACTGTTTCAGAAAACTCTAGCCATTTGGAGAGTTCTCATTGTTGCTGTTGTATATTGTTTCCTTAGAAACTCACAGTATCATTTGCTGTGGCAATCATATTTACCATTTGCTGAAAGTTGAGATTGCTGTATTGTAGAATGATATATTTGCGATCTTCAAGAGTTCTGTCTTTCATTCAGTGAATACTTTCTGTGCTTTCAAAATGTGCCAGGCACTGTTCTAGGCACTTTAAGGTGTTTTTTATTTTTTTTCTTAGACTGTTACTTGCAGTGTAAACAATTATGTAAGTATAAACCTTATTTAACTGATGTAATACATTTCTCTGTGATCTTTTCTTTTGAACTACTAAAAAGAGTTTCTCTGTTTAACTTGTAATCACAAGAAGAATTAGGAGGTAAAGCCCATTTTTAGAAGCTATTGGAAGGATTATCTTGCTCTTGGTGCATAATTAATTCATAAGTGGAACTTAGAATGTTTGGTATAATTGGTATATAATTGGTATATAATTTCATTGTTCAATGAAACACAGTGATATCTGTCCAAAGAAATTGTATGTTTAGCCATTTATTAATGCATTTTTAAAAACACTGTTGTGGGGAAAAAAAAAAAAAAACACTGTTGTGGGTTCTTATTTGCCAATATAACCACCTCATAGAATCAATTTTTTAGACAGTAACTTTTTTTTTAGGATTTTTTTTATCTATCTGAGAGAGAGAATGAGAGAGAGAGAGAGAGCACATAGGTGGTGGGGGAGGTTCAGAGGGAGAAGCAGACTCTCTGTAGAGCAGGGAGCCCAATGCGGGACTGGATTCCAGGACTCCAGTACCATGACCTGAGCTGAAGGCAGTGGCTTAACCAACTGATTTTTTAGAATAGATTTTTTTTTTTTACACTTTCAATATGTGCTGTTTATTGTGTGTCACTTATACCTCAATAAAGCTGTTAAAAAATATAGTTGTAGTTCCTTCAAGACCAGTCAGTCCTAGACCCTCTTCCTTCCCACCATACTCTAGAATAGATTTTTGAACGATCATTTCCAACCACCATTCCCTGAAATTTATTATTGTGGCAGGCACTTTGTGTGCATCATGTCCATTAATCCTCAGAGAAAACCTGTGCTGATATGTCATCTCCCCATTTCCCAGGTTAGTCTAGTTCTGCTCGTCGGCTCTCCCTTTGCTGCAGGCTTTTTCCTACCCATGTCACCCCACCCGAGATAAAGAAGGAAAGTGCAACCTCTGTGAAACTTGCTAGAACCACAGGTTACCTAGATCGTGTGTCCAGGGTTACATAATTCGTCGATTTCACTCATGCATAAAATTTCTGCAGCTCATTTGGACTGCTCATTGAGATCCGGCCGTACTCCACACGCGAGAGGCTACCGTTCTGTTTTCGACACGAACAGTCGGAGATCGACTCCTTACACCTCCATTATCGAACTTCAGTGTCCTCGGCAGTTTAGTGAAATTCCGCTCATCAAACCGTTTTTAATCCGGCATAGTCCGAACAACAACAGCGACGAGGCAGTATCTTTACCTCCGGCCCTCCCGACTCCCCTGGCCCGGCGCCCTGCGGTTTCGCCCAGGCGGCAGTGCCCCGCCGTGGGTGCCGCGGCCCCCAGGTGTGCACATGGAGCATCTTCCAGGTGTTCCGGGAAGGCCAAACCGGCTGGTAAGTGAGCCAGGGCGGATTTCTCCGGCCTTTCTCTGCTCGGCAGGGGCACCAACCGCGCTTGGGTGCCTTTCATACAGAGTCGCGTTGACTCGTTCAGTCGCCTCCTCCTCGAGGGGCCCTTCTCACTCCGGACCACCTGGGATTCCCGCAGCGTCAGGCGGCCGCGGGGACCTGCGTCGGCGCAGGTGCACTTTGCAGAGCGGCCCGCGCAGGTGCAGGAGGACGCGCGTCCAAGGGATCATCTCTCCTTTTTCAGAACCCTGGGCGCCCCTCTGTTTATCGGCCGCGTTTGCTTTGGTGGGGTTTTAATGGCTTGTTTGTCAGACAGATTGCATATTAAACAAGCAAAGCCTGCGTTCTCTCAGGAGCTGCGGGGCTCTTTATTCTCTCCTCCATGTTGAAAATCATTCCTGTCAGCCCGTGGTCTCCAAGCTGCCTGGAAGAACTTTGGCATAGTTTCCCTAACCTTTCAAACAGTAAAAGCAAAACTCGCCTTTGATTAAAAAAAAAAAAAAAAGCCGGAGGACTTTGGCACGGAGCCATTAAGGATGCAGGCGACCCGGCTGCGATCTGACAGAATATTCCACAAAACACTCAAAAGTTCTCTCGAAGGTCCCCAGAGTGGGCCGAGGCACTTTGCTTGTACTTAACATATATCAACTGTCACCCGGCGGCAGTCAGTGTTGAACCGAACACAATGGAACATCCAGATGGTCTAAACAAAGCGGACAAATGTTCGCTGCTATTAAAAGCTGTTTACATCAACTTCCAGGATTTCATGGAGTGAAGTTTATATTGTGTCACTGCGGAGGTGCCCGGCTCCGTGCGCGGCGGAGACCAGCCTTTTATAAACGCCTGTTGCTCGTGCGGTCCGCACCTGGTGGAAAGTGAAGTCGGAGGGGGAGTTAGGAAATTGAAGGACGTCAAGCGGTCATGCAGTTTCAGACGTTTTCAGGGACTTGCCCCCAGTTCTGTTTTATTGATCGGCTAGTGCAGCCTCGGGCCCAGACCCAAGAAACACCAAGCAGACCCTCCTCTCCGGTGGGAGTGTGTCAAGGATGGATGGATGGATGGGTGCCCGCTATCTGCCTCTGCAGACAGGGCCTCTGAGCCCCGTTGGCTCCTCACTGGGGATGTTTACGAAGTGAATGGTTTTGTTTTCTTCCTCTGAGATGGTGTGATATCGGGTCCTGTCTTACTGGGGATTAATATACATGAGTGATAAACCTATGTTTTTCTGTCTTCTTCCTTTGACCTCTTTATGGCATCTCCTTTATAAATTCCAGACACACTGCCTACATCGTTAAACGATTTGTGGTGTTGCCATTAATAGTACTACTGGGAAGCATGTCCAGCTTATTTCTTAAGGAAGAATCTAGCAAAACCGCCCCTGTATTTAGGTTTGTTCATCGCTACCCATTTCTCCTGTTATGACATACCTAAAAAATAAGTAAATACCAAAAACATACTGTTTATTAATTTGCCTTAAAATTCAAAGTGTAGAAAGAACAAAAAAGACCCTCAGGGGGGCAAGTTCAACAATTAATTTACATAATCATTTTATATAAGTAGATTATTTTAGCATAATTTTATATCGTGTTTGGGTTCAATTTTATACATTTAAAAAGTAACTAAACATTTGTTGTGTCATCTGTAAGTTACTGTGCCTCAAATCTTCTGATGTATTTTTAAAGATGAATGAGCTCATAAATGATTAAACTCAAGTGTTTAAGAAAATATGACTTGTTGGCCTATTTCCTTCAGAAATTAAGATCAAGATGAGTTTCAAACGATGTCATAAGCCATGACACAGAACTGAATTTTACTGACGGCATGTAACGTCCTCAAAGAAAGATTGATATGAGGCCATTATGAACACAGGAAAGATGGGTTCACCTCTGCCGCTTGGAAACACTTTGCTCTCCACGATTGTCCTGGTAAATCAGATCATTTCAATCAATTTGATAAGGAACAGGTTTTGATCCCCTGCATTTTTATAGGGTTACAGACCTCCTTTACACGATCACATGAAATTCAAAGTTTTCGCTCCCATGTCTGAGGGGAAAGGAAAATATATTGCCCATAAAAAGTTAATGTGGAACAGTATATTTCACGTACACTAGGACACAAGTACACAGGACACATGAAGGCTCTCCGGAGCAAGCTTTGAAGAGTTTGAAACTTTTCACTGACAACAGTTTTGCTAAATGCCATGTCAAGAAGGCAGCATGAGAACAAGGAAAAAATCATCTCTGCGTCTATCATTTGGAGTTCGAAGATCATTTTATCGGTTGTTGGCACGGATGGTGTTTTTCGTGGCTGTCTGGGAGCGACTGGATAGGATTCTGAAAAAATATGGATGGTACAGATGTTAAAATAAAACGTAACCAAACCAGAGCTCAGCTTTGCCAAGGGTCAAGCGCTATGCCCACTTTCAACGAGCCATTCCGGGCCTGCCTGTCAGTCCAAAGGCGAGCTGCTCCAATTTCCTGTTTATGCCTGTGCAGAGTTCCACATCCGGGAGCTTGCCTCCAGCCGCGGGTTTTTCCGCACACCCCAGGAGATCTTTTCCTTAAAATGGCTCATTATTTATCATTTAAGTAAGCCATTGGAATTTCGTTAATTCCTGTTTTACTTAGCACATGCAAAATGCTATCATTATCCAGGAGAAGGTAATGTTAACTTGTAACTGTTACCCAGAGTACTAATTAAGTGACCTTTGCAAAATAAACCTGGTCAGGGAGCCTATGAAATAGAAAAGATGGATGCCAAGTGGATTACCTTCCAGGCCTGAGATTAACAACAATTAAAACCTGCCTAGTTATTGGAAGACGTTCTGGCCCTTCATCTTTACCAAACTGGTCAAAATTGAGAGATCTCGTTAGCCTTGGCCAAATCCTGAAGTAGCTGAAGTTGAGCTCCCGTCCTCCTCTTTGGTTTTGCTTTCTTCTACCTCCTCCTTTTCTAGATTCTTCACTACTTCTCTGCGTCCCTCATCAGCCCTTCTAGTGTGACGAGAAACTGGGTCACGCTCTAGTATAAACGACAGTTTGCTGAATAGTCGGTCTTTCCTAGGACTGTTTGTATTTTAAAGTAAAATAAAATTCTAAGCTATGGAATTTTAAGCTTCCGGTAACTTGGTGGGAGAGATATTTCTGGGGGCGCCCAGAAACTTCTCGGTGCCCTTGTAATCATGTCAACCAAAACATTATTTCTCCACAGCTAGATCTAGATTGTATTCTCTTGTATTTATTAAATAGTGTGGTATACTTTTTTAAAAAATTCAAATTTAGATACAAAGTTTAGACTTCTGCACTAAGAAGTCTCTTTTTTCCTCCATAAATCTGGAGACCTTATTTCCTAATTCTATCACAACAGACAGGACATCTTATTTTCATTTTCTTAACTTAGTCCTCCTAAGACACACTATCATTTCCAACATTTTTTAATGTCACAAAACCACTTGTATGAATTTTATATTGTTTTAAATTTTACTTATTTAAATTTTATTGTTTTTAAATTTTAAATTTTATTGTCCCTGTTTTTAAGCAAAAAACTTAAATGCCATCGAGTTTCCAAATTTCCTCAGTTCATTTATGCTTATCAGCAGTCCATGGGTGTCCTGGGCATCAAATGTCACTCAAGCATTTGGGGAATAAAAGTATAAAATGTGTAAAATAAATGGTGATAGCTCTTATTAAAAAGCTGACAAAAATGAACATTCTGGTTGAAGGTTGTTTATTAATGCTTTTGATTTTATACCATTTGCAATAGTTACTTGTAGCTTCCGCCTTAATTATACACTAAGAGAAATAATTTTGTGTTATAGTAATTGATGGAGAAATCTTTCAGCACATTGCACTCTGATTTATAAAAGAGCACAAGATTAAAGTTGGGAAGATTGGATTAATCTGACACTAGGTTTCCCTATAACATACCTGATATATGGTGTGATACCAGTAAACATGTAATAAAAAGTCAAGGGAGTATATCCCAGTGTAATTTCAAAAAAAAAAAAAAGAAAAAGAAAAGAAAAACCACCAAGTCTTCATGGCTTTGTAAAGAATTAAAAATACAGCACTTACTTATCCGATTAGGGCCAAAACACATCCAAATCTTAAATGTAAGATTTTATAGGGTTGAAAAGCTTGTAGCTGGAATATTATTTCACATTGTTGTAGATTTTAGGCCTTTAGGCCTTGGGAACATGGTAATCAAAATCATGAGATCTGTAAGGGGTCTTCTGGTTCTAACATTGTGTGTGATTTGGTTACTTTTTCTCAAATTTCTTCTGCCTCATCTTTAGATATATATACACAGTCTCTTTCCACGTGTCCTTATTGGACCAAGTTTTCCCCATTAGCAACAGCTTGAAACTATATTTACAATACTAGACTATCCTACCTACCCTATGCTGTCCCCCACTCTTTTTTTTCCTTAATGAAAATTTTCATGAATTGTTTCAGTTCTGTGTTATATGGCTAATTGACGAAAAGGCCATAGAAATTCAGGATCCAAGCAAGTGCTTCACAATCAGCCATATTTATAAACACAGCTTCATAAAAATAGGGCATGATATTCCGTTGGCCATAGAATGACTAAACACTTAAATCCTTGGAGAACCGTGCTCGCATTGTGTGACGCATCAGCACACATGTTTTATCTATCACTGAAAGAACATCCCATTTAAGGCTTTTCCCCATGGTAATCAAGGTTAAAGTCAGAGAAAAATTATATTCCCTTCAGCGGGTACATCAAGATGAGCTGAATAGTTTTAGAAGAGTAACTTACTGGATCAATTCCTTTCTATGATAATATCACTCTAACTAAATTTGACTTCCCTGATTCACTGCCAAGATGTTTGTTGACTCTTTTCTTGAGAAAATCTTGACTTCTAATAACTTTTGCATGGAGGCAGGAGTCTACTATTGCTTTTATTGTTATACATTATCTCTTCTCAGTTGCCTCTTATAAAGACTGTTATAAGATTTAGTTGGTTTGGTACTCACAGTTTCAACAGACTTTTCGTAATTTACTAATGTGTTTGAAGCCGTAAAATAATTTTAGCCTCCAGAGATCAATTCTTAAGAATGGTCAGTTCTCCTATTGTTGCTGGTAACATAACATCGGGCACTCTTTGTTCTTTGGATAACCACAAATATGATCAATTCATTCAGTCCACAAGTGTTTATTTAGGCCTAGTCTGCTATTCACTAAGGATATGGTGGAGTAAGTCACAGTTTAAGTCACAGCCTAGTGTTTCATAAGGAAGGCAACAAATGTTCACTACTATGGTGTGAAAAGCAAGATGAGCAAGAAGTAAAGGACTGGCTTTTAATATCTGGAAAAGTCGGGGAGAAAGTGAAACTTGGCTGAGTCTTAGGGTATGAATGGGAGTTGGTCATTGGATGTGCACAATATGGAATGAAAGTTCCTGGTGGGGGGAACAGCCTATAAAATGTATGAAGGTAAGAGGGCAGTTTAAGAAACTAACCACGGTGCATATGGGAGAGGAGGGAGAAAGCAATCAGCCAGCATGGCAGGCCTGGGACGATGAGGACTATTTAGGTAAAATGCATAGCTTCTAAAGGGTTTTAGGTGATCACGTGACATGCTTAGAATGGTGCAGTTTAATAGTTAAGAACTAAACTCTGTGGGTTTGAATCCTTTCCTTGTCACCTTGAAGGCCTCTATTTTCCCATCTGGGAATAACTTTGACACAAAAGATTGTCATAAAGATTAAAGGAGTTAATACATGTAAAGTGCTTTAATAGCTCCTAGCACACGTGCTCAATAAATGCTCAGTATTTGTCATTGTTGTAACTCTGGATTGGACGGTAACAACCTGGGCTCCTGAGTCAGGGAAGCTAACCACTCTTTTATGTTAATCCAGGGGATAGATGATGGAAGTGTGAATTAAGGCAGTGGAAATGGGGAAGGAAGAAGTATACATTACGGGGATATGGAAGGAAGAAGCAACAGGATATGGTGATCCACTGGACAAGGTTAGGAATAAGGCAAGGATCTACTGGAAGAGAGGGAGGGGACAATGATGGCCTCAGATTTCTAGTGAGGGTGTTTGGATTGATAGTGGCATTAGTCAACTTTAATCAACTGAGATAGAGAATATAGGAGGGGGAACAGGTGTTTGAGGGAAGACAGTGAGTTCAATTTACCTTTGAAATGTTGGTGGTGTATCATTAGGTATCCAGACATATGGATCTAAGCTTAGGAAGAAGTTTCTTGCTAAAGATATCAATTAGAGGGGTGCCGGGGTGGCTCAATCGGTTAAGCGTCTACCTTCAGCTCAGGTCATGATCTCAGGGTCCTGGAATTGAGTCCTGGGTTGGGCTTCCTGCTCCACGGGGAGTCTGCTTCTCCCCCTCCCCTTGGTTTGTGTGCTCTCTCTCTCAAAAAAATAAATAAAATCTTAAAAAAAAAAAAGAGAGATCGGTTTGAGTTCATCAGCTTGTAGGTGGTAATTGAAGGCCCACAGATAAATTCAAATACATTGGGCTGTAAGTAATGTTGGAAATCCAACTCAAAATGACTCAAAAATCAAGAGATTTATTAGCTTGGAAAAATAGGAAAACCCAGAGGAAGGGTGATGATGAAGGTTGTTTCACGTGAGGCTCCAATCTTCCTCCTCTGACATACTCTAGATTCTGCCTGTTTCCACAGTCTTCTCCCCTAAGGGCCAAGGGCTCCATCAGCTCCAGGCCTCCTTTACGGGCACATTCAACAATGTCCAAAAAGAGACAAACCATTTTGTTCTTTTCTTTTCTTTTTTTTTTTTTTTAAGATTTTATTTATTTATTTGACAGATGGAGCACTATCAGGGGAGCAGCAGGCAGAAAAGGAGGAAGAAGCAGACACCTGGCTGAGCAGGGAGCCCATCGTGGGACTCAATCCCAGGACCCTGGGATCATGACCTGAGCTGGAGGCAGAGGTTTAACCCACTGAACCACCCAGGTGCCCCAGACCAACCATTCTGAAGTGCCTCTCTTAAAAGAAGAAGGCACAGAAGTCTTCCCCAGAACTCTGCAGTGCATTCACCTGAAGAGTTTGGGCCCATCTCGAGCTTGGGGTGGAGCCATTGTTCTAGAAGCACACGACGGATAGATGGGTACTTGAAAAAGAATTGGATTCTGTTAGGAAGAGGATAGGCTCCGACGCCATAAGGATCTACACCCACCCCCCTCAAAAAAAATTCTGACCAATGCTCCTCTCCACTAAAGTCTTTCTGAGACTCCATCAGTCACCTTCAGAATAAGGCCCAGCTACTCTATATGACAGAAGCTTAACTTTCTCTTCAGTCACGGCTTTATTCAGCTGCCACTTTCTGAGCACTCTGTATGTACAAAACCATGGGTTTTGATTTTTCTCACATAAAACGCTGGTCAAACATGTGGATCCACAGACTCCTTACAAAAATGTCTCCCTCAAAGAATTCTGGTGTCTGGGACACCTGGGCGGCCCAGTTGGTTAAGCATCTGCCTTCCGCTCTGGTCGTGGTTCCAGGGTCCTGAGATCGAGTCCCACATCAGGCTCCCTGCTCAGCGGGGAGTCTGCTCCTCTCCTCTGTCGCTCCCCTCCAGCTTGTGCTCTCTCTCATACGCTCTCACTCCCAAATAAATAAATAAAATCTTAAAAAAAAAAAAAAGGAATTCTGGAATCTAGCAACTTGAGTTTGGTTTCTGTTATGATTGAAAATACGATAACAAAGGACAAAAGACTTTGAAACCCACACACGATCCTTCTGTTGGCAATGGTTTCTCTCTCCCCTTCAACTTTAAGGGCTATCGTGACCTCTCTGAGGAAGAAACAGCTGCACTGAAAAGAAGAATGCCTAACAAGTCCACCAACAGGTAATCATCAAGCTAAGTACTCTGAAGCTGGCTGCAGGCAAAGTCTCTGAAGAAATCAGCGTTAATAAGATGCAAGGGATCCTAAGGAATGGGCCTTGTCCTACCTCAGGAGTGCTGAGGAGCAGTGTTTTGGAACGCGTGTTGGTGGCAGACAGACAGGTTCAAGTGCCCCTGGGCCTCTTAGCGTGAAGCCTTGCTTACTTACTTAATCTCAGGGAGCCTTAGCCTCCTCACCTGTAAATGTGGTGCTCACCAGAGTACGTGACTCACAGGGGTTACTGGGAAGTCTGCATGAGAACTTCACAGGGAACACAGCGTAAAGCAAGAGCTCAGCAAACGCTAATTATCATTAACACACGACCTAACAAGGTTTAGATAGCGGCAGAGCAGGAGGATGGTAAGGTCGGGTTTGAACACCCAGAGGGCAGCCAAGCGGAGGTGTTTCCCCGGGGCCTGGTGTCTGCTCCAGGGCTCAGGGGAGAGGACAGGAAAAAAGTACCACACAC
>CM053618.1:24037616-24062953 GCA_028646535.1 Procyon lotor
CCTTTCGGGTGGCCTTTTCCTAAATGGACAGCTGAGCCTCTAGTCAACCCCTTATCACTGAGGAGTGAATATATTCTGTTAGCCGTTAGTTATTTGAATGCCATTCAAGTTGATCGGATACATTTTAGGAAAGCAGATAAGATAGGACAATCAGGAGGCTTGCGTCTGCCTCCATTTCCAGGCTGTGTTTTGGATTATGTTGTTTAATATCAAAATAAAGGACAGTGTAGCTTATCTTTTTTTGAAAACCAGCTCCTCAATTTCCAGTAATTTATGTAATATTGATTTACTTTAAATTTTCTAAATGAATGCAAATTTATTTCATTTTTATGTGAGACGCTATCTCTTAAAGGATGGCTCTGCCTTTTCGCTTTCATCATATATCTTAATATAAGCTTTTCAGAGTCTATTTTCATACAGTAGCTTTGGAAATGATACCAACCCTAGCATCATCATCATCATCATCATTATTAAAAAGTGATGATCTCTTTAAAGACCTTTGGATAGAATCTGCTATTGATTTAAATTTTCCTGCTCAACAGTTCACACTCCATTTAATCAATCTGTTTATAATCAATTGAACATCATGGAATATCACGCACAAACTAACGATATTCCTCACTACTATGTTTCTGGAGAGGCACAGAAAAGATAGACTTTAACATTAGAATTAATTTGCCTTGAACATTAGAGTTCATTTGCCTTGGTACTTTCTCAATTGCCACATGAATTTTCTCTTTCCTTTGTTGATGAAATTTAGGATAGATTAGATGGATGATGTTAGAATATTTTCTCTGATATACACAAAGCAGCTAGTTCCCATTCTGGTTTAAGAGACCTGGACCTAACTGAGACCAAGAGGGAAAAATGATGCAGGCAAAAACATTTTCAGAAAGCAGCCTTATAATTTAGGATACCAGTAAATTACTAGGAAGTTGTGCAACCACTATTTAATGGACACGAACTAATTATAGCCCAAGAGTGGTGAGTCTCATCCTGCGGATATACAATATAATTCCTTTTAGAGAAGCAATAACATGTTGTTAATACCATGCCATATTAGCTTATATACCTAAAATTTCAAAGAGATTTCTTAAAAGGGGGCATGGCAAAGAACCAGCATGTAGCAATCTGAGCCTTGGACTTTGAACTATTCTTTGGTAACTCTATGGTAAATGGATCCATGTAACTGGAAATTCTGAGCCACAATTCCCTACTTGGTGACTTTTCTATCTCTGTAACAACCACTTTTCTTATTAATGACAATAATAATGACAATAGCCAGCAATTATCGAACCTTCACGTATTGCTCAGTGCTTTATATGCCATTGCTCATTTAGCCCTGCCTATAATTCTGAGATAGTATTAGTTCATTATTTTATAACCCATGGAAAAACAGTAGCTCAGAGAGGTTAAAGAACTTGACCAAGGTCACACAATTAGTAAGTGGAGGAACCTGGATTCAAACCTTGGTTGGCCTGTGCAGTATCATTTCTCTTTGTTTGGGATGGCTAATTGTCCTGTTACTAGTCTGGGGGCTCCGTGTGACTGTGATTTCCCCTGTACCTTGTAGCTCTCAAGGGCATTGCGTGTTCCTGGAAGGATAAAGGCAGATAGATTAGGATAGAGCTCCTAAGCTCTAAAAGGAATATGTTTTGTACCTTTGATCAAAGATTGTCCCGACAGCAGGGGTTTTATACCAATGAGTCTGCTGAGTGCCTCTCCTGGGGCTTAGAACTCGCAGATAATCCTGGGGTTCCTCATGTCTCCCTAGTGGGAGGCATCTTTATTCAGACATCAGGTTTCTGCCTCATTATATCCAGGAAATGCCTCGAGCTGCCAATATCTGAACTTGCTTGTTGATTCCAGACATCGTGGTAAAATTCAAGTCCCTTGAGGTCTTCTAAGAACTCAGTTTTTGCCAAGAAGTTCTTGCCTATTTCAGACACTGATCTTCTTTAGAAGTTGGAATATCTTCGGGCCAACATGGGCAGACTCTCGGATCTTTATGTGCTCAGGTACAAGTACAAGATCGTCTCTCCAGGGAATGCTCCCCCTTCGCCAGGCCAGCTCCCGAACCATCACCTGTACCCACGCTGAGTATCACCTAGAATGTGTTTCTTCCTTTCAGAGTGTCACGCCCTGGTATATTCCAGGGTGACCGGGGATACAAAGAATACAAAGTGAATGATGTTAGTAGCGATAAGTAGCATGTAAGCCCAGTGTTTTTTATAGTTGATTTTGAAGCATTTTCTGAATATTTTCATGATGATTTTTGACTTAGATCCAAGAACTTTTAGATCTTTTAAACATGTCTTCATTCACTAATTAATTCCTTCAGCTTCTACTACTATGTGCCAGTGCAGTTTTAGGCTCTGAGGCTCCAGCTGCAAATAAGACAGAGAAGGTTTCCGCTCTCGCTGGGCTTACATTCTTCTTTTTTTTTTTTAATAATGTTTTTTTTTTTTTTTTTTTTTTTTAAAGATTTTATTTATTTGACAGCGAGAAACACAGCGAGAGAGGGGACACAAGCAGAGGGAATGGTAGCGGGAGAAGCAGGCTTCCCGCGGAGCAGGGAGCCCGATGTGGGGCTCGATCCCAAGACTCTGGGATCTGACCTGGGCCGAAGGCAGAAGCTTAACGACTGAGCCACCCAGGCGCCCCAATAATGTTTTTTTTTTAAATTGATGTATTTATTTTTTTGGGAGAGAGAGAGAATGAGCAGGGGTGGAGGGACAGAGGGAGAGGAGAGAGAGAACCCTAGGGCGGCTCCACTCTCAGCTCAGTGCAGAGCCTGGAGCCCGATGTGGGACTTGATCTCATGACCTTGAGATCATGACCTGAGCTGACACTTAACTGACTGAGCTACTCAGGCACCCCAATGGGCTTACATTCTGATAGTGGGAGAGTGGCAAAATAAACAAATACGGAATTAAAGTATCAGCTTAATAATATGAACGACACAGAAATGTAACAAGTAAAGTGATTCTATGTGCTAGGTTCATGTAGCCTGAGTGGCTAGGGGAGGCCACTCTGAAGAGGTGACTTTCAGGCTGAGGCTCTAACCACGTGATCTGGAGGAGGGAGTTTTAGGCAGGAAAGAGCCAAGCCATGGGGAGAAGGCAGTGGCCTGGAATGTAGTGGACGAGAGGAAGCAAGTTTTAATGAACATTCAGTTTTCTGTGTGGGAATATAGCCTCACCTCTCTTCCTTGTACATACTAGAATCTGTAAACGTTTAGAGGTCATATTCACTTACTCATTCCACAAAGGCATAGCAAGTATATCTACTGTGTGCCAAGCACTGTTGGGTGCTGGGTGTTTAGTGATGAAGAAGATGAAATTCCCGTCTCCATCTTGGGAGGGAGCTTGAGAAGGAAACAGACATTTACAGCAGCGTGATACATGTATGGAATGGGGACGTGTAGCAGGCCATGGGAATATAGAGGAAATACATTTATCCTAATAAAGGGCGAGGCCACCAGAGGAGGCTTCATGGGTTAATGGAGCCTAATTTGAGATTCGAGGTACAAGTCGTAATCAGCCAGGCAAAGGATGGAAAGGGTGTTCTAAGCAGAAGGATTCACGTAAGGGTCAGGAATCACAGGAGAATGAGGCTTATTTGGGAATTGCACATTACAGTGTGGCTAGAGCACATAATGAGGAGGGGAGGGGTTTTGCAAGATGTGCCAAATGTACCTGATAAAGCAATGCATGAATACATTTTTAAAAAGTGAGGTATAACTGACATGTAACATATCAACTTCAGGTATTCGACATAATGACTTGACATTTGTATATACTGCAAAATGATCAATGCCAAACGTCTAGTTACTATTCATCACTACACTCGAATGCAGGAATACGTTTTGAAATTTCGGGGAACAATGTAATGTTATGAAAGACTAAAGAAAAATAGACGAAAGAAATTTTAAGTATCTAGTTTTCAGAGCAAAACTTTTATTCTGGGGGAATTCTTGTATCCAAATGGCAATTTCATAAGTTCCAATTCCCTTTATATCAGAATTCAGGATTCAGAAATGAGGGTCTGCTTTTGTTTCTTGCTGGATCCTGGCATTTACTTCTGCAGCACACTCCCAGGTAAAGTCTGTTTCACTTGTTTTCAGTAACTGATACAAGCACTTTTATAAACAAGTTATCTTGGTAACAAAGGATATAACACCAGCAGGAAGGAAGGTCAAGAAGAGACTAGCATTACTGGGGGGAAACGTATAACGCCTGACCACATTTTTTTTTCCTGGGGAGAAATGTTTTGCCTCAGAAAAGGGTCACGTGGCTACTATCACTTTGTTCCATTCAACGTATGCGCCAAAGCTGGGATTTCGGAAGTACAGAGTTCTATTGTTTGTGTCTGTCCAACACACGATCACTGCTAAGCGAGAAAGGAAGGGAATCTGTCCATTGTATGTGAAGCAAAAATGCTACATCCTGACCCTGATGGGAAGCTTAGTTTCTGTGTTGTTCTCGTTAAGCATTTGAGTGCGTTTCAATTGTCCGAGGGAAGAAGGCACAAGCTCAGTGTGCTTAATGGGGTTAGTTTCAGGGAAACCACTTTGTTGTGCGGTCTTGCTAGACTGGGAAACCAGGGTATTTAACCTTCTAGTAATGTAGGACATATTTAGTTGAGTAGCTGGCAGACTCTTTTCCAAGATGTCATCTCATAAGGACATGTTTTACACGTTGGAGAGAAGAATGCTGTGCCTCAAATGTGCCTTCTCTTATATCATGAAAATTCAGTTGATTCTCAAGGGCTCTCTGGATGGTTTGGGGAAAAGTCTGAAGAATTAATGAAGAGTCTTCTTTGAATGAGTGTGAGCAACTGTTGCTTACTTGAAGCAATTATTAATTTGTGTATGTATACACAGGAGACTGTATATTAATGTTTCTTAATACAAATTCTAATAAAGTCATTGATTTCTACAATTTTTTTGAAGAATCCAGACAAAAATTACCAAGGATTTTGTAGGTGTCATTTGTGTGTGTTTCAAACTTTGTGTTTTTGGGGCGCCTGGGTGGCTCAGTCAGTTAAGCATTTGCCTTCAACTTGGGTCATGATCTCAGGGTCCTGGGATCAAGTCCCACATCAGAATCTGCTCAGCCGAGGAGTCTGCTTCTCCCTCTGCTTCTGCCCACTTTCTGCTCTCTGTCTCAAATAAATAAATAAAATCTTTTTAAAAAATCAAACTGTATGTGGTTTCTCTTTATGGTAAAGAAACTGCATATATCTTTCTACATATAACTATAACTTCATATATCTAACTACATAAAAAATACTGTTATTGTACCAATTCAACTTAAAACTTCAGAGGAGGTGATTATTGTATAATAGTGAAAAGAAAGGCACAAAAGTGTTACTTTGTCCCCTGATTAAAGGATTTACAGCCGAGCTCCCTTCCTCTTTGAAAATAACCAGTATAGGTTGTCTACGAAATCAAGAAATAGGCAAATACACATAATGGCATTGAGAATATCTTCAATCTTTACAAAGGATTGAATAATATGTCTTCCACCTTTCTAGAACTCTGTATTAGTCAGCTGCTTTGTGGACATTTGCACAAGAGAAGCCCCTAATAGCACGTGGCAGGCCTGATCCTCTGCCCTCAGAGTTCTGCTGTCCCACCCTCCCCAACACCCCCAACCTGGCTCAGTACAGAAGCAAATGGCCTCAAAGGACATTATTCCTGAAGCTGGGAGAGTTGAAGTTGTTGGGCATCTCTTAGAAAGGGTGAGTGATAATACAAAGTAGCAAATGACAAAAGCAAACAGATAGTATCAGGGAAAAAATCACAGCAGCTGCAGCTGTGGGAGGTCGGGAAGGCTTCCTGGAGGAGGTAGGACTTGGGTTTGGCTTTTAAAGGAGCCGCGGGACTTGGACCAACTGCACAAGATGAAGGGGTAGCCGTGGTGGGCAGCGGAGGACTTCCCGGTATCTGAGTGCCCCAGAATGTAATCATGAGCCCCAGCCAGAGTGTTCTTGGAATTGCAGGCACTGCCCAGCACCTCGTGTGCCTCATTTGCAAAACCAGGCCTCCGACTCTAACCTCTGAGGCTTCTGGAAACTCTGTGGTTAAATGTGGTTGTTAAGCATCCAAGCGCCCTTTCTCTAGAACAAACCACAACAACATTTGGTCCAATTTTTGTTCAGTGCAATCTTATCACAAATCTCACATTTCTGAGTGGCGGATCTCTGTCATTCTTCCCTTTTCCGGTGTGAATCTTCTTGTCTCTTCTCCGGGCTTTTTCTTTCTCTATCTGCTGATTGAGACTAAACTGATCATTTAGCACATGGCAGGAAGCAGCAGCTGCTGAATCATCATTTCTGGCCTAATCTGTTCTCACACAGCTGGCTCCCTTGCAGTCCTTCAACCTAGATGAAGAGAGAAAGAGGGAAAGAGCATTCAAATCCCAAGTCAGGCACTCAAAATGAGAGAAGGCTTTCCTGCCCTGAGAGGTGTTCCGAGGGGTCTGACATGACAGATTTCAGCCCACGCTGTATAAAGGGCGAGAGCTCCCCTCTGCAGAAATCCGTGTGTTGCAGAGTAGGTGACTGGATGCTTCTAGATTTTACAACACACCAAACACTAAGCATGTAGAGGTATGTTTGAGAAATTTCAGAAATATGTCCCCTGTCTGCCCAGAAATGAGTTCCCGTCTATAAATAACATTGATTCTGGAATTTCTTAAGAACTGAATCTTCAATGTTGAATTCAAGGGGCTGTGGTTATTAGAATATTAGGGTCTACCTAAGAAGGTCTGCTATGGGGTCCGCTCTTCGGCTCCAATGTCTTCCTCTCCCACTTTGAGTGTGTGTGTGTGTGTGTGTGTGTTCACATCCTAAGTGCATGTTTTCTCTTCAGGCCACTCCCAAGTGAGTAGAACTCTTGTTAGATAGTTGAGATTTGCCATGAGGCTCTGGATTAAAAGATTTTCCTTGTTATTGATACAGTGATTGTTGCAATTGGCACACTTAACGCTACTCTCATTTCTTCGCCAACCTCATTGTGCTAAAAATAGTGAAGACTGGCTAGGCTGCGAGATGGAAGATTTGAGATTTAAATTTCAATCCCTCTGACATGTTGGAACCCTGGAGAACCTACATCTTATATACAACAACAACAACAACAACAACACACATACACAGACACACACACACACACACACACGAAGAGGAGAAGGCAAAGATGTGGGCAGTTCAGACATCATGTTCAATAAAGTGAACTGGACCATCAGTTTACTGAAGGACAACAAAGTACCGGGGCCAGGGTAGGATTTTTTTTGGAAAGTTGGGGACAAAATACTTGAATGACCATTGAGGGGGAAAAAACCACTCTACAAGTGTGCATTGTAACATTAAACTAGAGATCCCTGAAACACTTACAGAATTGTATGTTCAGAATGATATTTTTTATGAGATTTGGATGAGACATTTTAAAATTAACTTAGGAGCAGGGTATATAGTAAATAACGGGAGAAGGACGACCGAGGAAACATCTTGAGGCTTATCAGAAGAACTTGCATCCTCGTATTTCCTTTAAACACATATATTATTGTGGAAACTGAAAAAAACCATATTTACTGAGAATAAGTTTAAAAAATACAAAACTTATCTTGATCTTTCTAGCTGTTGCTATGGTTTTGAGTAATACATCATTAAAGCCATGGCACTCCAATGATGTATTAAAGTAATATATCATAACAATGCCACGGCTTTGATGATATATTAATGTAATACATCGTTAAGGCGCCATTGGCCCCATGATGTATTACTCAAAACACTACCAATTGGTTAGATCAACACACAGGGACCTGTGTGTTAGGGACAGGAGAATGGCAAATGATTTTGGACCAAAACACAATTGAACTTCTCAGAGATGTCTTACCCACAAAAGCAGTTCTGTAAGATTGGATAGGCTTCAAAGGCTCACTCAAGAGTGGTAGGGTTGAATTGCAAGTGAAAGGCAGCAAAGACATCTGCTCTGACTACATTAGAAACCTGTGCCCGGGGCCAAGTTTTCACGTGGGGAAGGAGGAACATGCCTATGTTTTGCCTAGCAACAAGCCGTGTGCTTTCGTTGCATAATCTCATTTAATCCCCACTGAAATGCTATAAGATATTATTAACTTGATTTTAGAGATCAGGAAACTGAGGTTAGAGAAGTAAACTGAGGTCACATAGCTAAGAGGTGGCCAAGCCAGGATGTGAGCCCATGTCTGCCCAACTCCGGAGGTGGGTTGGGTCAATTCATTCTGATCTGGCGCCCTTAGTTTAGGGCAATTATTTTTTTCCATATCTTAAGGGAAATTGGAGAATGAGTTCTTTTCCCACCTTCCCCTTTCATCCTCCTTCCCGTCCATCGCCCTGTCTATACAATTTCAAGAGAAAGCATTTGGAAAGCCATCTGGAAAGGCTTAGGTAAGGCTAGATATATATTTGGCAGCTGCCTTTTTTTTTTTCTCAGGGTCCTGCCAAATGCCTGATCCATGGCTGAGGGACGAATGGCCCTAGGAGGGTGGCTCTGCTCGTGACCGAAAGCTTGGCTTCACCCCTTCATTCTAATCAACTGCCTACTGCTCAGCTTCAGTGCTTCCTCTTTGCTTCCACAACAAATCCATCCGTAACACAGTAGCCAGAGCGATTATTTAAAAATGCAAATCCTGGGGCACCTGGGTGGCTCAGTGGGTTAAAGCCTCTGCCTTCGGCTCAGGTCATGATCTCAGGGTCCTGGGATCAAGCCCCACATCGGGCTCTCTGCTCAGCAGGGAGCCTGCTTCCCGCCCCCCTCTCTGCCTGCCTCTCTGCTACTTGTGATCCCTCTCTCTCTGTCAAATAAATAAATAAAATCTTAAAAAAAAAATGCAAATCCTATCATGCCATCATTTTACTTCGTTCTCTCCAGAGGCTTCCCTCTACTCTTAGAGTAAAATCTGAACTCACTGCCCTCATCCCCAGAGCTCTGGTTCTTGGGGGCTGCACCGATCACCGATCTTTCTCTCCTTGGATGGGCTTGGTGCTCTCCTAAGGTTTTGTATGGATCGATGATCTTAACCAGCTTGGAATGGCCGGTTCTTTATCATCAGTTGCCACCTTCGATGCCACCTTCTTGGAGAGACTGTCCCGGATCACTCCATCACCCTTTACCACATTTCCCTACTGTTCATGTCTTATCACACCCCAGTTCTTGTTTACTTCTCTGTTTATTGTCACCCTCCTGGAACCCCCTAGTGGAGAAAGACTGAACCTTGTTTCTTGTGTTTCTGGCTGTATCCTCAGAGCCTAGGACAGAGCTTGGCATACAAGATGTGTTCAATAACAATGACTAGAACCAAAGACTGTGTTATTGATGGATTGACCAATAGTGAAGACAACTGTTGGGTGAGAAGGTTCAAAGATGGAGTGTTATGGAACTAAAGGGAAAAGAAGTAGATCATAACAATACATAAAGGGCCTGAGAAGGACCATTGAAACAATCAAGGGAGATCAAGAAATAGACCCTCTCTACAGGAGTCAGGAGAGCAAGTGGGACTAGTGTTTGGTGAATGCCAAGGCAGAGCTTCCACCAAAGTAAGGTGATTTTCCTGTGTGACCCATCACGTGGGTGAGTCACAGTGTCCCGTAGTGCAGATGGTCATATATGCGTGCAGACTTCGGAAAAGTGAGAAATTTTAACTGCAAACACTCTCACGCTTCTCACGTTGTGTGATGTTGGCGTAGCTGTAGATATTTCATATTCATAAGAACCAGGGGCATTTTGTATTTGTACGTTTACATGTTTCTTTTAAATAAGATCCCCTAAATTGTATTAACTTCCGGATCCCAAAACTCAGATCCACCTCTGGCTGAAAGTATGTAATAGAAAAGGTAGAATGGGAAAAAGAGTATGGTTGGATCCTGATATCTTGATCAGTCTGGAGGGTACAAAACGAATTAATATCAAGTAATCCTTTCATTTTACAATGGAAAGGAATTGTTGCTTGTAATTTATTATAACTATTTCTTGTTAGAGAAAGAGCTCAGAGACTGTGAAAAAATGAGAAGTTTCTGGAACTTTCTTCCCCTTTACAAGTCGCCTGGTCCTTGTCCTGTTTTCTTGGGGCCTCGTAAAGCAATTGGCTTTTTAGTCTGAGATAAATTAACTCACATAAGATGTTACTGATACAGTATATTCCCAGAGGTATTTGTGGTTCGAGCAGTCCTCAAAGGATGACGTTAGAAGGGGAATGCAAGAAGCAGTCAGACAGCCCTCAAAGTAAGGTAGGTCCTGACTGAACTGGCTCTTCATTAATAAATTAATTAATTGAGGCAATATTTGTTGAGTGTCTTCCATGTGCTAACTGTCGGAGATTTAGTGGTGATCCACGTCTAAAGCCATCTCTGTTCTCATGGAGCCTGCAGTGTAATTTACCACCCCCACCCCCATCCCCTGCAGATCAAGGACCAAAAGGTGCATAATGCAGACCTAGACACATCTTGGCAGGCAGAGCCCAGATGAGATTTTATTTGCCAGGGGCCCTGGACCAGGTGTCTTTGAGCGGAACACAAACACAGCAGTGGTGGCTCTGTTAACAGCTACGAAACACGACTCAAACAACTATACATGGAGCCAAGGCTTGAAGGAAAAGATAGTGGTTTCTACTAGCATATGACTGAGAACCTCGCCTGGACCAGGGCGTCAGTAAGGGCTCCCTGAATGGCTGACCCTGACCCTGAGATTTGAAGGATGAGAAAGGGAAAGTCGGAGGGGAGAGGGGGACAGATCCAGGGTAGACGTGAAACTTGAGAAGTGTACAAGACAGAGGGAACAGAATGTGCGAAGACCCAGAGGCGGGAGCAGGCGTGGCAAACTTGGGGACTTAGGAGAGTCTGTGTAGCTGGAAGACACAGAAAGCCTGGTGACCGTGGTGGATTAGGGCTGGAGGAGCAGACAGGGCCAAAGTGTTCAAGACTTGGGGATTCATCTTAGAAGCAAAGGGATATTTGGTGAAGAGTTCGAAAACAATGATGATATAATATGATTTGAATATTAAAAAGATAGTTTTTGACAAATAACAAATCACCCCAAAACTTGGTAGTTTAAAATAATAGGGAACATTTGTTATATGTCACATCGTTTCTGTGGATCGGGAACCTGGGAGAGACTGAGGTCCTGGCTCAAATTCTCTCAAGAAATGAAAGTCAAGATGTCAGTTGGGCTACGGTAGCTGAAGGCTCGACGGGGGCTGGAGGAGCTGCTCCCATATAGTCATATGCTAGTAGAAGCCACTATCTTTTCCTCCAAGCCTTGGCTTCGTGTATAGTTGTTTGAGTCGTGTTTCGTAGCTGTCAACAGAGCCACCACTGCTGTGTTTGTGTTCCACGCAAAGAGACCTGGTCCAGGGCCCCTGGCAAATAAAATCTCATCTGGGCTCTGCCTGACAAGATGTGTCAGCTACTGGTATTTTTCTTTCAGGTTTTCCAGTTCCTTCACCGGCCTTTGAATTTATTCAGACCCAAAAGTCCAACTCTGAACCACAAAGCCTGCAGCCTCTGCGGTCCCCGGGAGCCCTGCTCGTCTTGACAGCGAGACACAGTCAGGGGCACTGCTAGAAGCCAGAGCTGCTACGTGTCACAGCCGGCCTGTCACTCTGCAGGTGAAGTGACGGGGGGCGTGTTCAGAGTTCACAGATGCCTCTTTGCCATTCTCTTTGATCTGTGCACATTGCCTGCAAAGTGTCTCGTTGTCACTGTCACTTGCTGTGTCGGGCCTTGTTGATGGCTCCGAGTCTGTGGTAGGTGTGGCAAGGGAGACTTGTGTCTCCTCAGGGGTGGGGGGGAGGCAGGCAGAGTCCCCAAGTTTCCCAAGGTTTGTGAGCGGTTGGGAGGAGGGGGGCCAGCAGTGGAAGTGCAGAGAGAGAGGGAGAGAGCTAGGAGCTGGCGCAGGTGCCCCGAGCCACGCTGGCCCTGGTCTCGATGACTGAATGTGGTGGGCAGAGTGTCACTGGGCCAGTCACTGAGCAGCCAGTGTGTCACGGAGCTGGGCAAGTGATCTGACACCTGTAAGGAGACAAGCGTGGACATCTTCCAAGGGTCTCTGACATTTCCTCCTCCAACTGCATTTCTGGGACGGCTGGGTTTGCAGATGGGTTAGAAATTTATATGGAGTGATGAACGGTCCTGAAGACACTGTTTCAGGTGTAACAGGAGTGATGTGCGCCCCGTTACAGAATTTCCACACCCTGCACAGCAGACTCCTGTCTCATAAGACACCGGTTAGTGGGTGGGGACCACGGAATGGCATCTGAGTTTGTATACCCAGAAGCATATTTGCCGTGTGTCTAAGAGAAGATGTGGAACAGCTCTTAGAACTAAGAACAGAAACAGAAATCTTGAGAGGACAAGTCATTCACATTTGCTTAAATTTCTAAAACCCTTAAGCTGAAGTCGTTTAAGAATTTATTAACAAATTTTTTAAAAAATGAAGAACAAGGGAAATAAAAGAAAAAAATAAATGGGCCTGATGACTTAGATTTCTTTCATCCTTAGAATGCCTGCCTTAGGGGCACCTGGGTGGCTCAAAGGGTTAAGGGTCTGCCTTTGGCTCAGGTCATGACCTCCAGGTTCTGGGATCGAGCCCTTATCAGGCTCCCAGCTCAGCCGGGAGTCCGCTTCTCCCTCTCCCTCAGCCTCTCCCCCTGCTTGTGCTGCTCTCTGTCTCTCTCTCTCAAATGAATAAATAAAATCTCGAAAAGAAAAGAAAAGAAAGGAAAAGAAAAGAAAAAAGGAAAGAAAAGAATGCCTACCTTATTCTGGTAAATATTTTAAAAATCAAGTGTTTGTTTTTTTGGTATACATTTCTTTTTTTTAAGATTTTATTTGCTTATCTATTTATTTGAGAGAGAGAAAGAGCATGAACAGGGGGAGGGTCAGAGGGAGAAGCAGACTCTCCGCTGAGCTGGGAGACCGACTAAGGACTTAATCCTAGTTCCTTAGAATCATAACCAGAGCTGAAGGCAGATGCTCAACCAACTGAGCCTCTCAGTAACCACAAAAATCAAGTGTTTGAATAACAGATTTTAATAAGGGTCTATGTGATTCTGAGGTAGGGGTCTGACCTTGATCTTTTGGATTTTTTTTCAGGTAAAAAAATTTTTTTTAAGATCTTTCCATTTATGAGAGAGAGAGAGAGGAAGAGAGAGCTGGAATGAGTGGGGGCAGGGGCAGAGGGAGAGAGAGAGTCCTGAAGGACACTCCATGCGGAGCACTAAGCACAAGCATGGGGCTCCATCCCAGGACCCTGAGATCATGACCTGACCCGGAACCAAGAGTGAACCTTTTAACCAACCATACCACTCAGGCGCCCCAATCTTTTGGCTTTTGCAGCAGCTGCCATATGGTGAAGAGTTGGGGCTTAGGAATCTGTGGTTTCAAGTCTTCCATCCCAAATCTTAACCATTGAAGAGAGCCAAAACGTAAGGGAAAAATGGGCACAAAAACCTGTTTGTGTTTTACACAGATGCACCGCTGGGATAATGAAAACTAGTGCAACCGCCTCATGCAGCAGAAATGTCCCTGGGCTTCGACTCCCTGCTCAGACAGGGGTCAGAGGATAAGGAAATCACAGGCAGGAGAATGGTAAAAAATTGAAGTACTGCTCCTTGGGCAGCTGCACTGCTGGGCATAGGCTTGCAAAGGCAGTGTGGGCACAGAAAGCTTGGAAGAGAGTCCCGGGGTGCTTCTAGCTGCTGGGACTTTGGGTGGAAACTGATAGAAGTCAAACTCAAATCAGTACAAGGAAGAATGGAATGTATTAGTTCAATGGAAAGTGTAAGATAATAGAAAAGTATTAGAAAGGGCTTCTGCGTGGCTGGTCCCTGTGCTCCGTGTCCACAGGAACCTGTCTCTCATCACATAAGTTCTGATTTTCACTGTTTTTATTTCATTTTCAGGCAAATCTCTACCCAGGTGGTGACAGCAATGGCCATGGCTGTTAGAGACATCCATTCCAGCAGCTTTGCACTTGGATAGGGAAGGGGTGCCTCTCCAAGAATCCTAGCAGAGTACAGGGGGGCGCTCTCGTCGAGATGCTTGGCCCAGGGAAGCAATCGTGACACTTCTGTGTGCTTTGGCCAGGCCCAGGTCAATGCCCACACTTGGAACTGGAGGCGAAGGGCTGGCTCCCAGCCTGAAACATATGGACTGATGGGTGGAAGGAGACTGGTCTCCCCAACCCCGAAGAATGGGTCCTGCTGCCAAAAGAAGGGGAAAGGGATACTGGGTAGGCAAAAATAATGGTTGTGCACCAGAGTCCTCATGTCCACAAGTCCTGTCATCTCTGCACCTGCAGCCAAGGTGCGGACTGGCCACGGGGCACCATCCCCCATCCCCCAGGCATCAGGCTACACACTTGTTCTGTGAAGTTTCTTCCCTGTGGTTTCTCAAGGCTGTTTCTTGTTTTAAGTAGGTTTTTTTTTTTTTAATTATAAATGTAAATTATCATAGTAAAAAAAATTATAAAATGGAAGGAAAGATCTCTCCCTCATCCCATAACCACCAATCCCTTGTCCCTAAGGTGACCCAAATTGTACGATGTTCTAGAAAAATCCTAGAAAATAAGTATACAAATATCTAATTTATTTTTTTAAAAAGATTTTATTTATTTATTTGACAGAGAGAGAGAGAGCAAGAGAGGGAACACAAGCAGGGGGAGTGGGAGAGGGAGAAGCAGATTTCCTGCCCAACAGGGAGCCCAATGCAGGGCTCAATCCCAGAACCCTGGGATCATGACCCAAGCCGAAGGCAGACACTTATTGACTGAGCCACCCATGTGCCCCTCTTTTCTTTATTTTTCAACAAGTTATATATTATGCATATTGCTCTCCAACTTGCTTTTTTTCACTTAATAATATTCTTAGCATCTTTCCATTTCAGCACACAGATTTTTTTTTTTAGAGATGCATAGTATCCCATCAAATGGATGCATTGTGTATGATCTATTTAACCATTTTCCTGTTAATGCATACTTCTGTTACATTCATGGTTGTATTTCAAACAATTCTGTCATGAACACTCCTGTACACATAGTTGAGTGTACTTTTGCAAGTACATATGTAAGCTAAATCCTTAGAAATGAAATTATTTGCTCAACGAGTATATATATATATATATATACACATGTAACTTTGGACAGATACTAACGAAGAGACTTCTGAGGTGGTGTACCAGTTTTCATTCATACCAACAGAATGAAGAGCACCAGTTTCCCAACCCTTGGTCACCACTGGGTATCAAAACATTTCATCTTTGCTGATCTGACTGGTGAAAAAGGTCTATCATTGTTTTCATTTGCCTCTTAAAGTTAGAAATGAAGTTGAGCATCTCTTAATCTGTGTAGCCATTTCTGTTTAATTTCTGTGAACTTAAAATCTGTTCTTTCTACACACATGAAAATATTAGTGGTTAGAATACTTCATAGTGTATTTTCCCCTTTATCACTCACTGAATCCTGGTCCTGGTAACACGATACTTGTAGATTCACTATTCACTGACTCCCGGAAGGTTAGAGCTGGTGGAACTCCTGAGATCACTCGATGATACAGTCTCGTTTACAGATGAAGAAACTGCGGTCTACAGAAGCAAAATTCATTATCCAAGATTAGAGGCCGGGTCAACACCAGAACACATCCTGTCTGAGGTATTACGTGGGTTTTTATTCTGTGGCTGACAACATTGAGAGGTCGGTCACAGCAATTTAAACCGCTGCTTGTAATCTATTAATGTCCTGAAGAGTTTCTCATGACTGTAACTACCAACCCAATGAGCCAGCTTTTCCATCCAATTTTTCACTTAATGGTGTATTTTGTCACCGTTCAGCCATCTGGAGACTGGCTCTCTGTGGAAAGTGCTAGACCTCTGTGGAAGCACAGCGTGTCAGTGACTAGCTCAGAGAATGGGAGCTCCTGACCCTCAGTCGCCACCAGCTCAAGGCACATCAAGTGAGAAATATCAATAGTCTCACTCCTGCCTTCTCTTTTAGTTTTCACGGAGTGTTTAATATAATGAAACCATCACAGGAGCAGAACATCCTAAAACTCCATAATGTGTTCTTCTCTTTGTAGAGCTATCCTGAATTCCTCATGAAGTTATACTCACTTAATTTCCAGCTTGGATCCCGAAATTTATCTTTTTTTACATTCCTTTTAAGGCTTTTACATAATTACTAACATCTGAGTTTATCATTAGGAGAATGTAAAGATGAGAATTGTCTGACATAGACTTTAACCTAAAGAACTGTAAGTACATGGGTTCCAACCTTCACTGTTCCCACTCTACCACTTTGGGTTTTTTTCCCTGTACTGAAGAAATAAAACTTGTCATTAACCTTATAATTTAGATGCATCTTGGTCTTCTCTTTTTAAGCTAATGTTTTTAAATATAAAGAACTTGTAATCTATCAGCTATAAAGTTATTGATAGGGGCGCCTGGGTGGCTCAGTTGGTTAAGCAACTGCCTTTGGCTCAGGTCATGATGTCAGGGTCCTGGGATCGAGCCCCGTGTCAGGCTCCTTACTCAGCAGGGAGCCTGTTTCTCCCTGTCCCTCTGCCTGCTACTCCACCTGCTTGTGCTCTCTCTCTATCTGTCAAATAATAAATAAAATTTAAAAAAATAAAGTTTACTGATACAATTTTCCAATAGATGGAAAAGACATGATTTTGAAGAAAAATATAGAATAAGACAAAAACGACTGGCAATTTGAAGCTACATATTACCCAGTCATCCATATTAGGAACCCAAAACAAAGTGAAATTCAAATATAGAAATAAGAAATAAGATATGTATTTTAAATATATAATTAATAGAAAATGCGTCCGTGTATAGCCTCAAATTTTTTTTCAGCCAAATGTGCAGCTCAGCGGTGGTTCAGCTGGAAATGTGTACTGAGGGACCTAAGTGCACTATTTTTGTTTTTTGAAAGAGTTGGGGTTTTTTTTCCCCTTTTTTATTTCCAGGTTATGTTCAGCTAATTATTGAAATGCTGAACATTCTGTCCTAATACTTGAAATTTCTTGACTTCTGTGTAGGCAAAGGGAAGCATAATGGATACAAGAGAAATTCTCCCAGCACTCTTTTATTGACCTCTCCAAGTACATTCATAAGAAATTGCATTTAAGTAAATTGAATTGTACCTTTGGCTTCAGCTAAATGCAATTTGGAACTAGCTTTTTAAAAGACTAATAAAAATGTTCTTGCTTTCAGAAGTTAACTTTCTATGAAAATAGTGGCAAATATGGGATATTTTTAATACAGTGTTCAGGAAAGCTGATTTCAAATGAAAAAGCTTAGGCTGACGCTGTTTGAAGTAAGGGGATCCAAGTCCACTATCTTATGGATAGAGCAACAAAGACTAAAGAGCTGACCTGGGAACTGTGGTAATGAAGAATGTTTCCCCCTACCAAATTTAAGAAAAAGTTGTAGACATATTCCTTTTAGTTACTCTCCCACCTCCAAAAATTCCCAATGGCCAGATTTCTCAGGACCCTGATAACTGAGACCTATCACTGACTGAAGATGATGGGGAGACCCCAGATACTAGTAGCTTTGAATACCAAACAATGAATAGGGGTAAAACCAGAAGGGAATTATGTACTGTCAGGTAAGTCAAGGCAAACAAGGTGATAGGTAGGAGTGTCAGGGAACCCTCACTAAGGGAAATGTATGCTCTTCTCTCTTTTGCAAGCTTTCTTTTCTTTTTTAAAGACAGGGGTACAGGGTCAGGGTACTATTATTTAGCTGGAAGTGTATACAGAAGTTTATTCTTAAATCATTTCTTGATCAATAACTATCCATTTAAAAAGTATACCTTTGTAAAATTAAAAACCTGTGTGTCGTGTGTGTTGTATATGGTGATGGTGAAATCAACCAGGCTGAGACTGACCATTGGTAGTGTCGTAATATGGAATGGTAGGGTCAGGCATGGAGCACAAGTGACAGTCAAAGGTGATTTGGGGGCCCTGGGTGGCTCAGTCGGTTAAGGGTCTGACTCTTGATTTCAGCTCAGGTCTTGATCTCAGAGTTGTGCGTTCAAGCCCTGCCTTGGGTTCCATGCTGGGCATGGAGCCTACTTAACCTCCCCACCCTCCCCCAAAAAAGTGATTTTGCGGGCACCTGGGTGGCTCAGTGGGTTAAAGCCTCTGCCTTCAGCTCAGGTCATGATCTCAGGGTCCTGGGATCGAGCCCCACATAGGGCTCTCTGCTCAGCAGGGAGCCTGCTTCCTCCTCTCTCTCGGCCTGCCTCTCTGCCTACTTGTGATCTCTCTCTCTGTCAAATAAATAAATAAAACCTTTAAAAAAAGTGATTTTGCATTTTTTTCTGATTTCAAAGCTTATGCTCTTTCTTAACTACAACTGTGTGTGTGTGTGTGTGTGTGTGTGTGTGTGTGTGTGTGTCTGCACAAAGCTACTTAGGAAGTTGAACCAAGGGGTGTTTATACATATCTTTAATCATCAAGGAAAGTTTAGCAAAGAGGTTAGATGTGAGGAAAGCCTTGAAATATGGACAGGCCTTTTTTATTTTTTTCAACTGAAATTATAATTATTGTTTTAAAACTTAATTTTTTTTCTCATAAAAATAATACATGTTCTCTGAAGAAAAATTAGAGAGAATTAAGAAAAAATACCCACCTAGAATTGTGGGGCAGCCAAGAGAAATCTTTTAACAACAAAAAAGATGTATATCTTTTAAAACCTAATTTCCTGGGGCGCTAGGTGGCTCAGTCAGTTAAGCATGTGCCTCCGGGCCAGATCATGATCCCAGGGTCCTGGGATCGAGCCCCACATCGGGCTCCGTGTTCAGTGGGGAGCCTGCTTCTCCCTCTCCCTCTGCCTGCTGCTCTGTCTGCTTGTGCTCTCTCTCTCTCCCTGTCAAATAAAGAAAACCTAACTTCCTTTTTCTAGATAGATTGATGGGTAGAGAAATAGAGAGAACAAAGAATGAGCATAACTATATCAGTGTACTGGTGTATTGTTTTTGTTTGCTTGCTTAGTCAACATCACATATGGAAGTAGTTCACAGATTTTGGTGGGTGGAGAGGGCAGAGATGTTTTCAGCAGAGTCATGGTTTAACAGGATCATGGATCCAGAAAAGATTGTAAGATCTGACTCATAAGTAGTTGTACACTTTGGGTTCACATTTAGGGCGAGGGGGTGTTGGGGCCAGATCAGACTAAAGAGTATGAAATTTCTGTGGTAGAAAAGGTAAAACCATTAAATCATTTTTGAACATTCTAAGGCTCTGCTTTGGAAAGGTTAATTTGGGGGTCATAGACTGGATGGGCAGGAATATGAGGAGATTTGAAGTTTAAAGCTTGTTAGAGGACTCTACTCCTCTAGAGGAGAGGAGCTGGGAACAAACACATTGTGGTGACAGTTGGAAGACAAAAGAAGAGCCACGGAAGAGGCAGAATTAATGGGGTAGCTGGGCAACTGACTCATGTGTATGGTAGGGAAAGGGAAGCTTTTATTTATCTGAGAGAGATCACGAGTAGGCAGAGAGGCAGGCAGAGAGAGGGGGGAAGCAGGCTCCTCGCTGAGCAGAGAGCCTGATGCGGGGCTCGATCCCAGGACCCTGAGATCATGACCTGAGCCAAAGGCAGAGGCTTTAACCCACTGAGCCACCCAGGCACCCCCCCTTCTGATGATTCTTAAGACCTAACCTTATATCCCAAAAGTTTCTTGATTCTGTCCATCTTCACGTTTTCCCATTGCTATTAGTCTCTGGTTCAGTTCAATATCCTTGACACTTCTTGACCTAGACTACTGGCTTCTTGACCTCTATCTAGTCTTTTCTCCAATCCCTCTCCCTTGCTGGCATCGTGATCTTTCTAAAACACAGCTCTAAATATGACGCTTTCCTACTCAAAAACCTTTCAACATTATTTGTAATAGCTAAGATATGGAAACAACCCAAGCGTCCATTGATAGATGAATGGATAAAGAAGATGTAATGTATATACACAATGGAATATTACTCAGCCATAAAAATGAATTAAATTTTGTCACCCATGACAACACGGATGGACATAAAGGGCATTACGGTAAGGAAAAAAAATCCATACAGAGAAAGACAAGTTCCACATCACTTTATTTATATGTGGAATCTATGGGCAACTGGGTGGCTCAGTCAGTTAAATGTTCGACTCTTGATCTCAGCTCAAGTCTTGATCTCAGCGTCATGAGTTCAGGCCCTGTGTTGGGCTCCATGTAAACAAACTAACTAACTAACTAACTAACTAACTAAATAACTAACTAAATAAATAAATAAGTAAATGAATAAATAAATAACAAAACAAATGAACAACAACAACAAATCAGACTCATAAATACAGAGAACAAACTGGTGGGTGCCAAAAGGGAAAAGGTGGAGGATAGGCTAAAAGGTGAAGGGGATTAAGAGATACAAACTTCTACTTATGAAATAAAACAGACAGGAATGAAAAAGCACAGCATAGGAAATATAGTCAAAAGCATTGTAATAATTTTGTATGGTGACAGATGGTAACTACACTTACTGTGATGGGCATTTTGTAAAGAATGTAATTATTGAATCCCTGTTATATACCTGAAATGAATGTAATATTGTATGGTAACTTCATTTCAACTGAAAAAAAAAAAACCTAAAACCCTCAAAAACCTTTTCAACATTTGCATTGTTTACAGAGGAGACTGCAAACACCTTAGCATACCAGAACAAAACCTGATACACCCTGTCTTTAATACCTCATCTGCAGTCACGCCCTCTAATGTGAGGGCATTAGATTTTCCACACTTGTCACACCTCCATGCCTTTGCATGCACGAGTTCTATATTGGTTAATATCTTCTGCTTTGAAAACTCCTATTCATCCCTCAAAGTCCGGTTCGTATGTCAGTTCTTTGAATCTCTCCATTTCCTCTTTCTCTCTTTATCTCTCCATGTTGGCGAAATAAATACCTCTCTCATCTCTAGTCACTTTATTATAATGCACATTGTGTTGTGATATATGGTTAGTTATTACATGTCTTTTTCTCTGGCTAGGATGTGAACTTCCCAAGGGTAGAAACTGTATTATATGGTTTTTTTTTTTTTAAAGAAAAGTATTCTAAGTCAATTTCAATCTCTAGTTTGAAGTTTGTTATTTCTAAGGCAAATTGAATGGAAAAGAGAAGAGTTCTGTTTAACAGTGAGCACACATATTTGTAACTCTCATCTCTCTGTAATAAAACTGAGGGGCGCCTGGGTGGCTCAGTGGGTTAAAGCCTCTGCTTTCGGCTCAGGTCATGATCTCAGGGTCCTGGGATCGAGCCCCGCATCGGGGTCTCTGCTCAGTGGGGAGCCTGCTTCCTCCTCTCTCTCTGCCTGTCTCTCTGCCTACTTGTGATCTCTCTGTAAGATATATAAATAAAAAAATAACAAACAAACAAACAAACAAAAAAACCCTGATATTTTATGGACTTTTAGAAAATGGAATGTAATAATGTATCTCTCCATGTCGGCGAATTAATGGGATGGGGCGAATTAAAGAAAATAAAATTTTCTTTTTCTCAATTTACTGTTACCTCCAAAGCCTCCCCTGCCCCAACATCCCTTTTAATTTTATTCTTCAAAATGTTATAAAGTATGTTGGTACAATTTCATAGCTTATCAAACATAGCATAGGAAAAGTAATTCAGTCTTTTTGCAGAGATCGGGAATCGTGATGAGTCAAGAATCTTTAAAATGTTGATATATCTTGCTCCGGTAATCTCTAATAATCTAAGGAATCAACTTTACAGGAAAATTTTTTGCTGAAAAATGAGCAGAATTTGCGCTGATCTGTGGTTGTCTTGGAGGCAAGTCACGTAGCTCTCCCTTCAAGAGGGAGCTTGTTGAAAGAAGAGCAGTTGGCTGACAGCCTCTAGCTGCTGCACCTTTGGGATCCAACACAGTGTTCGTGCCAAGGCCACGTTCTCCCCAGACTGCTCATCCTCTGACCTGGCTGAGACTTTCTCTACAGACAGGAGTTTCCCTGGTTGATCTCCGGCACTTCTGAATCCATCCCGGCACCTGCCTCCCCGAGGGTCTAAAGCAGCAGACCTATAGGGCCGGAATAGGGGTTACCTAAGCCCATCAGGAAGACAGGCGTTCAGGTAGAGTGGAGAGCATGGCAAGTTCAAGGGGCTGGGAGATGCCCGCATGTCTGGGGCAGAGTGGAGGGGAATCATGGTGTGCAGGGTGACCCGGAAGGGGAGGCAGGGGCTTTTCCTTTCTATAAAACTCACTAAAGTCTTTTAATCAGAGAGGAGGATCAGATTTGCATTTTGGAAAGATTATTCTGGCGTCTTTGTAGCCAAGGACACAGTTTGGAATGCTCTAAATGAGAGTTAATGGTAGTCCACGTTGGGTTCAGGGTGGGGGGAGATGAATGTGTAGGCACATTGGAGAAATATTTATGAAAATCTTGATAATGAAGCAGAATAAGGAGATGAGGGAGAGGGGGCAGAAAGGTTTTTTGTTTTTTTTTTTAAGTTTTGGCTGGTATGACTAGATGGAGGGATGTGCCATGCATTGAACTTCGGAACTCTTTTTTTTTAAGATTTTTATTTATTTATTTGACAGAGAGACAGGGAGAGAGGGAACACAGTCAGGGGGAGTGGGAGAGGGAGAAGTAGGCTCCTCAGCAAGGAGCCCAATGGGGGGCTTGATCCCAGGGCTCTGAGATCATAACATGAGCCAAAGGCAGACCCTTAATAACTGAGCCCCCCAGGCTAACCTGGAACTTGGGAACTCTTTTTTTTTTTTTTTTTTTAAAGATTTTATTGATTTAGGGGCGCCTGGGTGGCTCGGAGGATTAAAGCCTCTGCCTTCGGCTCGGGTCATGATCCCAGAGTCCTGGGATGGAGCCTCGCATCGGGCTCTCTGCTCAGTGGGGAGCCTGCTTCCTCCTCTCT
The DNA here is from genome assembly GCA_028646535.1 of Procyon lotor. Taxonomy (NCBI): domain Eukaryota; kingdom Metazoa; phylum Chordata; class Mammalia; order Carnivora; family Procyonidae; genus Procyon; species Procyon lotor. The sequence goes on from CM053618.1 coordinate 24,060,576, forward strand.
CTCCGCCTGCCTCTCTGCCTACTTGTGATCTCCCTCTCTCTGTGAAATAAAGAAATAAAATATTGAAAAAAAATTTATTGATTTATTTGACAGAGAGATCACAAGTAGGCAGAGGCAGGCAGAGAGAGAGGGGGAAGCAGGCTCCCCACCGAGCAGAAAGCCCGATGTGGGGCTCGATCCCAGGACACCGAGATCATGACCTGAGCCAAAGGCAGAGGCTTAACCCACTGAGCCACCCAGGCGCCCCGAACTTGGGAACTCTTGATGAGAACTGAGTGTAGAGGGAGGACTGTGTCCATTGAATTTGTACACACTGAGTGTCAGACGCTCCAGAGCTAATCTCAAGAAGGGCGGGGAGTAGGCTTGGAGATGAGGCCAGGGCCAGGTGAGAGACACGTGTGCGGGTGGAGGTGCTCGCGGCTGTGGCTGTGGATGCAGAAGCCCGTGATTCGGGCCCAGTGTCCAACTCCGTGGAGGTGCGGGAGTGGCTGAGACATCAGTGGAGGACTGCACCCCCACCACCCCAGCCAGGGGGCTGGGCCAGAGCGGAAGGATGAGTGTCAGAGGGACGCAGGTTTGTCCCGGCAGCTTCCTTGATGTCTTTTCATGGTTGGACAAAAGCATGGATGAGTAAGGTCTGAATGTGACCAGGAGGAGCCGCAGGATAACCTTCCTCGAAGCACCGCGGTACGAGGAGTGTGGGACCTACAGACACGCATGCGCACCTGCACACATATGAAAAGACTGATTTTAAGAAGTTGCTCCCACTGTAGGGGCTGCAAGTCTGACATTTGTAGAGCGGGCTGGCAGTCTGGGAAGTCAGGAGTTGATACAACAGTCTTGAGGCAGAATTTCTTCTTTTTCCCGAGAACCTTAGTTTTTGTTGTTAAGGTCTTTCAATGGATTGAAGGAAGCCCATCCATATTATTAAGGATGATCTCTTTACTTCCAGTCAATGGATGTTCACCACAGCAACCCCTAGATCAGTGTTTAATTAAGTAACTGGGTGCTACATCTGAGCCAAGTGAATACATAGAACTGTCCCTCACAAAGGCCGGAAACCACAGGAGGTGAGGGGAGTCCTGGGACCTCCAGGTTTCAAAGACCAACGGCAGGAAGGAGTGTCCTGCTAAGTTGGAAGACTCAGGGAGTGTGCTGGTTAGGGACTGGCCTTTCTAGAAGGGTTTGCAAACTCAGAGAAGACTGTGGGCTGAGAATGAAAGGGAACTGCCCCAGGGTGTCCTATTCTGCAGGAACAAGGGGGGGCCCAGGCTCCCCTCTTCTTCCTCCGTCGGACAGGTGAGCCAGAGTCAATCTCAACTCCTCTGAAGTCTGGAGTATGTATATACTCACATATACACGGACCCCTCCTCTGAATGGACGACACTAGACTCCTTTGGGCGTGGCAGTGGCATAAGGCCCTGTGCTGGGCCGCCCTTGGCTCCCAATGTTCTAGTCATTTCCATTGGTCTATGCTCTTTATATTTCTGGACACTTACTTCCTAGCACAGAGGGCTGTGTTTTTATAGAGGCTTTCTAAATTGTTTGTTAACTATTGCCAACTATGCTATGATTCAGAAAGGAAATGGCTTTCAGAAGTGTGGAAGCCAATCAGTCCAAGCAGGAACTGCCACCTGTGGGAAAACATAAGTAAAATTTGCCAGTATTTTTGGTGATATGAATATTTTTATAGTTTGAAAACATAGACTTGTTTAGGTGTGGATATTCACCCTACAATGACTTAAGAACTGTCAGAGCCATGAATAATAAAGAAAAAAGTCCTAGCATTGTGTGATTTGGTACATGTGTCTTGCCTTTGGACCTCAGTTTTTTTCTCTATAAACTGAGTGGAAGATTGCTGCTTCCTGAGTCATTCCAGATTATTCTGAGAAGCAGTTCAAATGAACAGATAACATGAATTTATTAGGAGAGGTTAGGATACCTGGCTGATGCAGACTGTTGTTGTAACCTTGAGATTTTTATTATCATTCTCCTTATTTACAGAGACTCCAACTGCAACCTGGAATTTTAAAGTGGTCTCAACACAGAGGAAAACAGTATGTGAGGTTGGTGGGGTAGGGGGAGGGTAGTGCGGCAGTGCTTGGGCCTTTCCACACTATATTTAATATTAATTAATCAATTAATTTAAAATTATTTTTAAACATTATTAAATTATTTAAAATTATTTAAATATTATTAAAATTAAATATTAAAAATAGCTTATTATCGACTTGCCTCCGTCTGATTTCTTAATCAGTGTAATGTTTATCTAGACTTTCTCTGCACAGCCTGAGTCTGGCCCTGTTGGATGAAAGCCCTCTGTGGCCAGGCTTTTTGACTTGAGGGCCACACAGTGGTTTCTGAGGAAGCCTCTGGAC
>CM053618.1:24063453-24103905 GCA_028646535.1 Procyon lotor
AACAATGTGAACCTTCGTGGTGAATTAATAGACAATACAAAATCAAGTAGGTTTTCATGTTTTGGGTGGCAAATGGCTTTCAGAATATTTTTTTTTAAAGATTTTATTTATTTATTTGATGGAGAGAGATCACAAGTAGGCAGAGAGGCAGGCAGAGAGAGAGGGGGAAGCAGGCTCCCCGCTGAGCAGAGAGCCTGATGCGGGGCTCGATCCCAGGACCCTGAGATCATGACCTGAGCCAAAGGCAGAGGTTTTAACCCACTGAGCCACTGAGGGTCCCAGGCACCCTCAGAATATTTTCTAAGTCACATTTTCTTTTTCCTGGATGATTGAGAATCTGTTGACATTGAAATTATCAGTGAAAGGACAATTTTTGATTGTTGGATTCTCTTTGAAAGCACTTACAAGAAAAATGAAGAGAAAGATTTTTTTTTTTTTTTTGAGAAAGATTTTCATACAAATCAGGACATATATTCTTTTCTCAAGGGGAAAGACAGATCATTTGTACTGCTTTTCAAATTTTGTTTTCAAGGATATGTTAATCCTAAGAAAAACAAATAGTTGAAGCACCTACTGTGAGTAGGTATTGAGTTAAAAGAAGCTAAAGTTGTGAGCAGGCTTGGGTCCCTAGTGGAGAGCTTGACCACCCAAAACTTCATGATGGAAGAAACATGGAGCATCCAGGAGACTTTTTATTCCTTTTCAGTGCATTGGAGCCATGTGATGGCCCATCACACTCTGGGGACTGGATGCGTGTTTTGTTTATGCTGGGAGATTTGTGACTGATCTTTTGTAAGCTTTGTTTTCTCTCTGAGAGCACAGCAGTTCACTAGAAAGGAAGTAAGGAGGGAGGAAGGAAAGATCACTGCCTTTGGGCATCTGGGCTGGGACCTGGATCACTGCCCCCTTAAGCTCTGGCCAGGGGTAGATAAATAGCCTATGTATTTATTCTCCTCTGCTCGAGAAAGGGCATGACCAAAATTGCCTAGGCAAAGATGTAGAGCAAAATTCACCAGCCTGAGGACAAAGCACCAGCTGGTTTGGGGAGCACGGTAACCGGATTTAAGGGTAGTTGGTAACATGTCGGGAAGTGAGGATGCCCTCTTGCTGCCCTCTCCTTCCCATCACCCTCCAATCTGGGAGCCTGACGGTTTCTCTGGGACGTCCCCAGAGGTACAAACGGCAGATGGGCTCCTTACCCCATATTTGCAAAGCCGCTGTCGTTCCCTTCCCCCCACATCCACATTCCCAAACGGGGGGCTGAAGGAAGCCTTGGAACCCATGCCCCTGAAGTCACAGACGCCCGTGTAGGCACTGATCGGATGACAGGAGCTAGTGTCCATCCCTGACCCCTCGAGAAGTTCCTGACAGAGAGACAGAAGGGAGACAACGTGCGGTTATTCGGTTAGGAGAGCTCAGAAGCAAACATACAGAATCCACAACCAGTATTTTAGGCACTGATTACAAGATAAGCAGGCTTCGAGTTTCCCTACTCCCCTGTAATTACAATGAAGTGTGTTCAAACATAAAAATATCTGTAGCCCCAATTTTTGCCGAAGTCCCTTCCTTAAGATTAAACCAGTGCTTACCCACCGTTGTGTTTGGAGCCTTCCCCGTATCTTCACATCTGTTAGGAGGCTTTGTTGCCTATCAGATTATATTTGGGAAAGTTTTCCGCAGTGCTTCAAAAACAGGAAATTGGCATCTTTGTGGATCGTAAATCAAAGTTGGATGGAAACCCCCTTCTTTTGACTCACAGAGTGCCAGCTAAGCTCTTGCTGCACCTCGTGAAAATAAACGCAGGAAGTTCTGAGGATGCTTCTGCAGAGCTAAAAAAATTACATAGATATAAAATCACTTGATATCAACTCCCAACACATTGATACCATATTTGGCTATGAGTGTTCCACGGAATGAGGTAATACAATAAGAGCTTTAATATTAGGAAAAAGAACGACACTTCTTATCGTTACCTGGTTGATCTTAGAGGACATGTTTCTTCTTTCTTCAGTTTAATGGCTTCATCCCACCTCCTTTTTTGTTCACCCCCTTTTCTCCCAAATTCTTCCATGTTTTGAGCTCATACTTTTTGTCCCTTCCAGCCCCGTGTCTTCTGGTCTCTGATGTGCCCTGTGATGTGCCACTTCTCACGCGTCCATAGTTCTCTATTGCTCAGCCTCTTAGACCTTTGTAAGCGGCACCCACATTTCAATTGCCCCTTCCATTAAATTCTCCTCCGCTAATAACATTTTAGGCACCAATATGGCCGGATAAGGTGTCTGCACTGTAGTGTTGAAAATAAACCAGATCCTCCTTTGACTTCCCTTTAAGTTAAAATGAAACGAAGCAAAAGTAAACAAAGAGAAAACAAGGATGAGAAGCCGAAACCACTGAGCTACTTTCATTTTTTTTTTTTTTTTGCTTGGTTATGCCACAGTGATTATTTTTATTTATTTTATGTTATTTTATTTTAAGTAGGCGCTGCACCCAGTGCAGAGCCCAGTGTTGGGCTTGAACTCACAACCCTGACATTGAGACCTGAGCTGAGATCAAGAGTCCAATGCCTGAGCCACCCAGGCACTTCCCCAAAGTGATTACTTTTAAAGATGTAAAATAATCATGTGGTTGGTAGTGGTATGTTTCCTTGCCTTTTCTTTATATATCTATATCACCTGGAGTTGAGAAAAGGAAGATTTATCTCAGAGTCAGGCAGCCTGGTGATGCAATGAAGAAGTAGACGCAAAGTTTGACCATCTCTCTCTTCCATGTTTTGTTTCACAGGTTTTGAATGGATCCAAAATGAAATACAGGGCTCTGTGGTGAAATGCCTGGGCTTTGTGTTCCGGTGGAGCTGGGTCAGCGTCCTGGCCAGGCAACTTCCGGCCATGTGACCTTGGGAAATGTGCAGTATTTATCCTACCACAGCACTCTCCTGCCCACCTTGTAGGGTTGTGGTGTGAATAAAAGGAGACAATTTAACTAATAAGGGCTCAGCACTTTGAAGGGCACAATCTGTTCATTGTCCTTGTCCCCATTTTCATAAATGACACTGGGTGTTGGGTGAGTGGAAGAGTCCCCCGTGTTCTGTGTGTCTGGCTGCCCACCCATGTGAGGAGGCGCGAGGACTCCCCTTTCTCCCACGGAGAGGGGTTACACCACCTGCAGGCTCCTTGAAGGGACATAGGAGGATGAGCGAGCCCTGGCGGGGCATTTCCCAGGGAGCTGGGCTTGAATCCAGGCCACACGATGGTCATAGGAACATCTGACACTCGAATAACACAAGGCCACAAGGCAAGAGCAGAGGGAAATAAGCCTGTTAGGGCAACACTTGGGGCAGGGCATCGGACCACGTGTTTCCACACTTATTTATAGCATCTCATTCCACCTCCACAGCAGAGAGCTTTAGCAAGTCCTAATTTGTTACTGGGGAAAATCCTTGGGACACGTTTTTTGTTGTTGTTGTTGTTGTTTTTTGCGGGGGAGGGGACAGATGGAAAGGGAGAGAGAGAACCTTAAGAAGGGTCCATGCATTGAATTAGGGAGTATTATGATGAGAGAAATAAGTCAGTCAGTGAAAAACAACTATCATATGATTTCACTCATATGTGGAATTTAAGAAGCACAGCAGAGGAGCATAGGGGAAGGGAGGGGAAAAATAAAACAAGACGAAATCAGAGAGGGAGACAAACCATAAGAGACTCTTGATCATAGGAAATCAATGGAGGGTTGCTGGAAGGGAGGGGATTGTGCAATGGGGTAACGGGGGTTAGGGGTGGGCATTAAGGAGAGCACGTGATGTAATGAGCACTGAGTGTTACGTGCAACTGATGAATCACTGAACTCTAACTCTGAAACTAATAGTACGCTGTATGTTAATTAATTGAAGTTAAATAAAAAATAGTAATAATTTAAAAAATAATAAGGCTCCATGCTCAGCATGGAGCCCGTCACAGGGCTCAGTCTCACGACCCTGAGTTCATGAGCGGAGCTGAAACCAAGAGTCAGACGCTTAACTGACTGGGCCACCCAGGCACCCCAGGATATTTTTTCTTTTTTTCTTTGCAGTTTTCTTTAAAATCAATTTGGTTAACAAGATTTTTAATTTTTTTTAAAATAGTGAATACTTTTATAACTGGACCAATGGCAGTGCAGTATGAGTAGAAATGACAAGCACAAAATGTTTTCTCTTCACAAACATTGTTGCTTTGGATTCCCACAGTCCTCCAACATGAATGCACATAGGATGTTTTTCAAATATTTTTGTGATAAAATAAACGGAGAAACTACTAGTCAAACTGGGGTATGAAATTAGGGTAGCTCTTAAACTTACAACACGGTAAGGACTAATATTTGGGCAAGGAGTGGTGATGATGATGATGTTTTCTGTCAAGATGTTGTACAAATAAAAGTTGTCGCCCCGAATTCTCATTTACGTGAGACTCAAAGATTAATTTTTGGGTTGAGGATGTTCCCAAGGCATTGAGCAGTCGATGCCTGTTTTAGCTGTCCGTGGGTAGAACCGAGCTTATTCAGCTTTTGTTGAGGCAGAGAAAAATTATGTGATTTTGGTGTCATAATTTAAAAAAAAAAAAAAAGTGTTTGCCACCCTTGTTTCTTCTGAATTCTAAAGAGAATGCTCATTTAATGAAGTGATGTTGGCCCGGTAGGAAGCCTTGGTTCATGCTTTCAGGAAGGCGCTGTAGCTAAGTGGTTATAAGCCTGTGGTTTGGACCCAAACAGAACTATTTGAATCCTTGCTCTCTCACTTACTAGCTTTAGGATTTTGGGCAAGTTATTTAGCTTCCGTAAGTTTCAGTTCCTTTAGTCATAAGTAGGATTGTCTTGAGGATTAGATCATTCTTGTGTATTAGGGTCAATGTTCAGCTTTTGAAACAAAGAGACCCCAAAATACAGTGGCTTAAACCAGAGCAGTTTGTTTCTCTCTTACCTAAGTCTAGTCAGCGGCCACTACTCACCGGGTCACTGAGGGACCCAAGTACTTCTGCCTTTTTGCTCCTCAGTCCCCTAGGCGTCAGCACTGCTGCCACACCCAGGGTCCAGCCGGGGAAGGGGAGAAGAGCCAAAGTCCAGGTAAAGTGGATTGTCTCTAAATAATCGGAGAAAACTGAAAAGTTGCTCTCATCATTTCTGCTCACATTCCATTGACACTGACCCATCTTACATGGCTACACCTAGCTATAAATAAGGGTGGAAAGTGTAGCCTTTAACTGGTAACCACGTGTTTAGGGAAAAAGGATGGATTTTGAGGAGACAGGATAGCCAGCAAGTCTGTCACACTACCTAGCACATAAATAGAGGCTGCCATTTTCATGAATTATTTCTAGTATGTGTTCTTTCTTTATTTTTTTTAAAGATGTATTTATTTTTCTGAGAGAGCATGCACGAGCACGCGAGTCGAGGGAGGGCAGAGGGAAAGGAAGAGAGAGGGAGAGAAGCGGACTCCCTGCTGAGAGTGTGGAGTCCGACCTGGGGCTCGATCTCACCACCCTGAGATCGTGACCTGAGCCAAAATCAATATTCGGACCCTTAATTCAGTGAGCCACCCGGGCGCCCCTAAAGAAATGCATTTCCTTAGCTACATCATTGCCTGGCACATAGTAGAGGCTCAACTAATATTTTTCAGGTGAGAAACACCGGATTAATAAACAAATTGTTGGGAGGGGGTAACTGGGTGATGGCCATTAAGGAGGGCATGTGCTGTAATGAGCACTGGGTGCTACAGAAGACTGAGGAATCACAGACGTCCACCCCTGAAACTAATAATACAGTCTATGTAAATTAATTGAATTTAAATAAAAAATAATCAAATTGTGTTTTTTTCTTCAGTTAAGATATTTTTATGGACGTCCTGGGTTTTTCTAGTGTGGCCTCTTTGATTTGCTCTCTTTTGTGGGGTGGCAGGCAAAGCTGTAAGGATGGGAGGGGACGGCAGGTACCAGCCCCTGTGTGAGGATTACCACACTGAGCCAAAGGGCATCTTGCCCCTCCTGGCAGAGGGTATACGAGGGGCACCGAGCACCGCCACCACGAGCTACCCCCCACTACACAGTGGATGTTGGAGGAGCAGTTTTGGATGCATGGCTAGAATGTTTCAAAAAGTAGACACTTTCTTTTTCGAAGCATTAACGACTGCCTGATGTAAGGACCAGCCGGTCTAACGTGTCTGGCGGGCTGTGACTTTTCTCTTGCGTCATGCTTTGCAAATTCATCTCTTAGACATTTAGGTCTCTGGAGTTGGCTGGATCTTGGCTGTCAGGATCTCATCATGCTAGCAGACTTCAGAGACACAAGCACATTTTTTTCCTGGAGGGAAGAACTGAGGAAAAAGATCCTTCCCGAAGGTTTGGAGTCATCTGTTTGGATGGCCGTGCTGGAATCATGGACTGTCGGTCCTGGGGGGCCATTAATGGCCATCTGCTGGAGGAGTCAGATCCCCAGGACTGAGGTCAAGCCCGGCTTCAGGTGGAACAGCTTCTGTGAAATCACTAGCCTCTAAGAAGTTGGTTTCTGGAAAGCTTTGATTACAGACATTTCTTTCCTTCACATTGTGTCAAACTCTCTCTGTGATAGCTACCTCTTTCACTACCACCAGTTTCTGCTCCCTGGTGCTGCAAAGCACCTTCCTCTCCCTCCTGCAGATCTTTCTTCCGATGGTGTGCTGAGAGGCTGAGCGCCTTGTACCAATAAAGTAACGCCTTTCTCACTGCCTCGTTCTTTGGATTAACCCCATGCTCAGGGCACCGAGATGCCATCACACACGTGAGCCTAGCCTGAAGGAAACAGGAAATTCATTTATGATACTGAGTTTGGAGTGGATGAGCATGTTGGGTGAGCACTACATGATCTCCATCTTGGCCCCACGGAGATGTCCAAAGTCAGGGAGGCTGGGGAGCACTGTCCTTATTCTTCTGTGTTGTGTGTGTTCAATTCGCCAGCGCTGGGCTAGGAGCTGTTCCAGGCCCTGCCCTTGCCCTATGCTCACAGGGGCAAACCTGAGAGAAACACAGTGAGACCGGAGTATCATCACATCAGAGGCCATGGGGCTAGAGATGGACATCTTTTGACTTTGGTTGAGGAGGAGGCTTGTATGGGATGGAGGCAGGTAGGAAGGTCTCTCCAAGTCTAGTCTGTTTGTTGAGCCATTGGGGAACGTGCCTAGAAGCTCAGAGGCAGGAAAGAATAGGCTATGTTCAGGGTGGCAAGTAGCTCAGTGTGGTGGGTATGTTTTGAGGAGTGGAGTCTGGGAAGGCGGGCAAAGGCTGTGGCCTGAAAGGTCTGAGGTGTGAGGTCCAGAGGGGAAGGTTGGAACTTTTCCCTGAAGATAGTAAGCATCACAGGACTGGAATTGAGGGAGTAACACGGTCAGCTCTGGGGTGGGAAGACACGCTGGCCGCTGTAGGGAGTGAGGCTTGGAGTGGGCTGAGATTGATGGCAGGAGATCAGCCCAGAGGCTGTTGAATAATTTTCGGCAGGAAATGCTAAGGAAACGCAGGGAAGGAGAGGAGAGGACTGATTTGAGTCACAGAAAGTAACGGACAGGACTTGGATACCGAGGTAATGTGGGTGGGGGGAGGGAGTACGTGAAGAAAAGCAGAGGTGGCCCAAGGTTCTGGGAAATCTGGAGGGGCTTCACTTCTTGCTGTGAAATTGCTGGAAGCTCTGGCCCAATCAGAGCTCACTGGGCTGGGCTTTCTCCTGAGCGGTGGGGCCGACAGAGCCAAGGACGGGGACTGCTGGTGGATCAGAGGAGACACGAGCGTTGTGGTCTGCAGTCCATAAAGGTCAAGGATTAGATGCAAATCAGATATCAATGCATTGTCTCCTTTTGGCCCGTTCTGACCTACGTGGTCCTGAGCACAATGTCGGATCCGCTGTCCCAGGGAATCTGGCCCAGCTTCCGCAACACGTCCTGGGCAGCCTGGGGTCCTTCAGGATACTGGTCTCAGCTCAGGAATGGAGTGTGGAGGGCCCAGCACGCTCAAGTCTGGTGCTTTCTTGGTGGTTAGTGTCAAACTCATACTGGGGACACTCAGTAGTCTAATTACACTTCTTTTTGCCTTTTTTCGTCTTTTCTAGCAATAATTACACATGCAATGTTTCAGAGATTGATTCTTAGGGCTTTTTTTGCAAACCAGTTACTGCCTGATATCAGTCACCCAATTATTAATTCCTACCCTAACATAAAACAAATGCCTCTGTGAAGCAGTTAAAGTATTGCAAGAATATTTATTTTGAGCGACTAAACTATACACTTCCTGTTCAGTGTTAAGGAAAATTGGTCTTTATTATTCCAGGGAAATGTCAAGATCACTAAGTATCGTAGCATTTTGACCTGTGTTATGTGGAGCAAACTCTCCACATGTTTCTCATAAAAATATACATCAGAGATGGTTTCAAACTGAATGTCAAACTTCGTTAAAGGTACAAACCTCTTCAAAGTTATTGTGAATATCAAATGTAAGACTCAAACACACATCATCGTGAACCACTTTTTTCTTAGGGTATCTATCATGCTGATGCACTTAGCAACTTTGTGTCATTCTAGGTGATGGAGTGAGGCCTCTGCTCTCATCAGAATGACCTCTGCAGGCTGTGGGGTCGGGCTCTGGAGAAACTCCCTCTCCACCAAATTTTTAAAAAATGTGTATAATCACTTATAAAAATACCTTACAAATTGATGTTCTGTACCTTGCTGGACCTATGTGATGATTACCTGGGTTATACACAGGTACAAATGTACTTTTCTGTATGTAAGTTACAGTTCAATTAAATATGAATACCTATTTCTATATTCCATGGAATGTCAGCAAGAATTTTTTAATAAAATTCTTCCTGGTAAGAGGTTGATGAGGGAGATGTCTTTTGTAGGCCACTGTTCAGTTGCTTAAAAATCTTAGTTCCGCAATCTACTAGAACCTAAGTGCGGCGTTTTGAATCTGATTCCTTGGTGTCTTTTTGAAGGACCCAAAGAAAAATCAGTGCCTTCTTTGCAAAGAGATTATGACTCCTGCTTATCTGGGGAAGGCACAGATAGGGCGCAAGGAGACAGCTTTCCCTGGACCACAGTGTTTCATAAGCATATTGTTTTGTGGTTCTTGGGTTATTTTGTAATAATAATAAAGGTAATTATTCATTTCCAAAATGGATATTGTACATATTTCGTTGCTTTAAACATCTCCGCAGTCTCAATGGTACTGAAAAAGGCTAATTTCTAGGACATATACATGTTACTGTTTAGGGTTAAACTCCAGAAAACATAAAAAGGTTTTTATGGTTCTACATTATTGATATTTGTATATGTAGTAGTGATTTCACGCCTGATTCTATCTAATGTCTTTTCTTTTTTTTTTTTTTTTAAAGGTTTTTTATTTGAGAGAGAAAATGAGAGGGAGAGAGTGAGCACAAGCAGGGGAAACAGCAGGCAGAGGGAGCAGCAGACTCCCCACTGAGCAGGAAGCCCAACGCAGGACTGATGCGGGACCGGATCCTGGGACTCCAGGGTCATGACCTGAGCTGAATGCAGTCGCCTAACCAATTGAGCACCTAGGTGCCCCATATTATCTTTTCCTTTTCAAGCAAATCCTTGGTGTCACCCTGGTTTAGAGACAGTGCAGAGCCAAACTGCCTGGGTTCAAATCGCTGCTCCTTCACTAGTTTCTCACTCTGAGCAAGAAAACTGTCAGAGGAACATAATAATACCAAATGGAGCTGTTCTGAAGATCCCTTGAATTCACAAAGCACTTGGTAAATTTATTAGGGGACAGGGTAAGACACTTTAAGATTTTTCTGCCGATCAGTTATAACAATCAATAATAATAATAATATAAAATGCTTTGTTTCATGTGGAGAGAGAGGATGCACAGATTGCTTAACACTTCAGATACCCAACCTGGGACAAGACTATTCTAGATAATATCTGGAGAGGGGAAAGTTATAATCGGACTCCATGCCCAGTCAAGCATCTCAATTACTCTGAAGCTTTAGTAGCTAATCGAATGAGGACAGCATAAAAACTTTTAAAAAAATTATCAGGCTGGGCATATCAATATTTATTGAAATACTGAAAAAAAAAAATCCATTTTGTCGAGAAATTCCTGGCAAGAACTGACATGACAATATGTATTTCACTGATACAGTAAGAAAACGCCAACAAGTAACCGACTTCACACTCAAAACATTGCATGGATTCAGGTCCAAGGTAGCCACAGATCTGCAGTACAGATGTTCAGACATTACAGATGGTCTGTTTACAAACAGAGACCAACTCTAATAAACCACATAAGCCAAAAACGTTTATATCTGAGTCTGCTTTTACTAATAAATCCTGTAACCGGTAAGGCAGTTGCTAAGGAAATGGCTCGTGGCAGACGGGTTAACAATGAGCACTAGAGAAATTTCACTGGCCAACCGTGGATGGGCCACAGATATCGGTCTGTGTTTACCACCGCCTGTCCTTGATGTCACCAGGAGTGTGGCCGTAACTCTCCGCGTTGCCCTTCTCTCTAACTGCACTTAGGATGGAATTTGGTAGGTTAACAACATACCAGTAATTGACATTTCCTAGGTTTTATTTTCAGCGGAGAGTACTCCTGTATTCTTTAAAATAAGAAAACATGGACTTCCAGAATCAATGTATTTAGGGTTTTTGTTTTTGTTTTTTTTTTTGCCATGTTAAAGACCCTCCAAATAACCATCCCAATCTCGTAGTTGCCGCCACCCACGTTCCACACACAGGATGCAACCATTTCGGTAACAACACCCATTCCTCCCCGCAGGTCTTCTAGCCAAGTTGGTTTGTAACTGGGGAGAGTGAGGATGCTGCCGGTCCACTTAATGCTTTGGACTTGGACTCCGATCAGCTGTTTTTCCTTGTCCTTTGAGCCGCGATTACAGGTGACTGAGACTTTGCATGAGGAGCTGTGAACACTCAGCTTAGCGAATGTGTACCCTTCGCATGGACAAATATTAGAGGCGATTAAAAAAATAATAAAATAATCCTTTTTGTACACACAGAAGTAGTAACTAATATCTTTGGTATACAACTTACAACGCTTGTAAAGGAAACCAGGGAAGACTCCACCCTTGTTAAATTTACTTGAAAACAGAGGAAACTACAAGTCACATAATTTACAATAGATATTAAATAAACTACAGTGAGAATTATGAAGATTTACAGACATTTAATCAAGTGAATGATTTTAATTCATTAAGACCCTTCTCTGTCCCTGAACTATGTTCCGCTAACTTGACATGCTACCGTAAACACATATATTTGGTTTCTTCAGTCTTGGCTATATCTTATACAAAGGTGAAACCGAGGAACAATAAATTAGCATCATAATTGTCTACAGTTGAAACTATGATATACAATATAAATAAACTATTCAAAAGCCTGAAACATTTATGAAAAAATTAAGGGACTAGGAGATACTTTTAAGTTTACAGTTTTTACAAGTGATTGTGCCGCTGATAATTTCAAAAAAAATCAAAGTCTAAATGAGATTCCCGTTGTTGATTTTAGTGTCTCACGACATACAATAATTAAGTACTGTTAAAAATAATTACCAATCAAAAAAATAACATTAACGAAATTACTGCTTTAGCTATTTTGTAATATCACAGTGTCCCTTCCCTCCCCCCACAGGACCTAAAGAATGTAAACACTATCTTTTATTTGACTTGAAAGTATTAATACTTTATTTTAAACAAATGTTGATCCACATCTGCACAGCTACCTCTCAGAATTGTGAAATAAGGCAAGACTTCCATACCTGTGGTATTACCTGTCAATAATACTGCTATCGTTGTTTGGAGAGTTTGTTTTGCAATTCTTTGTCCTTCAATATTTGTTCTAGAGCAGACTTTGGTCTATGACTCAGAAAGGTCAGTATCACTCTCTTCCTTCACCTTTTGGGGAAGATTGGGATTACTTTAGTATCTTTCCAGTCCATATGTAGGCATCACTGTTGCCATTCTATGTTAAGGGGATGTTCAACTGCAACAAGCAGACTTGAGGGTATTAGCTCACCTTTTTCTTTCTTTTTGCATAGCTTAACGTGCTTCGGTTTTACTTTAAACTACTACTTAGCACTGTGACTATTTGACATCCCAGATTAAAATATTATTTCAGGTTTTATTTTCAAATGAACGACAAACTTTGATGGTTCAAAAGATGGACAGAGCCTAACAAGTCTTTTGGCAAGAAATTTTTATGAAACCCGACAACGCCAAAGCCACATTTCAGTAACAGTAGCAGAAATAAGGTCTAGCTTGCTTTAGCTATGGAGCATTTGCTTTAAGTTTGTAGTCCTTTCCTTAATATTAATTAATGCTTATATAAGATCAGAAGAGGGATACTGCCTGCTTCTTTTTTTTTTTTTAACATGAACACATGACAAAACAACCCAGAACATATTTAAAATGGCAAGCTAACATGTTACATGTTACAGACTGTTCTTATCAGCTGTTTGCAGGTCTAAGACACAGACATTCAAAATTAGGCTTTTCATGATTTGGTGGAGCTACTACTAGTGGGTGTGGCTGAGCACAAGTCCGTAAGGACAGATTCTGTAATCACAGGACAGAAGGTGCTGGGTCCTTGAAAGGAAGAGGGAAGGGCTATTATAGGCGCAGCTGATGGATTTTTTTTTTGAGTTGTTTTAGTTCAGCTTTACCATGGAGGCATTCCGTAAGCTCAAATCCCCTGCTGTATAAGCCTAATTAATAACACAGATCAGTTCCTAAATTTCTTCACAGAGGAGATCAGTTTAAATATACAAGAATTGTTCTGTCCGTTTTTATTCCAATATGGTGTTGATATCCATCCGTGAGTTCAGTCCACTCCGTTACAATGTCTTATATGGAATCCTTTGGGGATGTGAAGCCTTTGATTCACAGTTTGCAATACAAATACCCTGATACATCATTTATTTGCTATTAAGTATTTGATTATTATGCCTTTTTAAACTCAATATCTTTAAACCAAGTTTTTAATTAGTGTTGCTTGGAGCAGTTCAGAGTATTTTTTTTCTTTCTTCCTGTTCTTCCCCCCCCCCCCCCCCCCACCAATCTCTTTTTGTTTCAAAAGCAGAGCTTCTAGGGGTTGGGACCTAAGCTCTTTTTGCATGCAACATTTCAATAAGGAGGTTATTATAGGGCACATCCCCGTTCAGGTGCTTATAGTAGAGGTATTCTTCAGCCTGCATGCTGATGGCCCGGATTTCGGGGAGTCGAAGCAGTAGCTGCCCGAATTTCTCTGTTTGCTGTGGGTAGTTGCACATCGTATAGTCCAGCAGGGCAGCATTGACTTGTTCCTGGACACCTTCTACCAACTGGAAGTTCTCAAGGTTTTTGACATCTGGATTTAAAAAAAAAAAAAAAAAGGGCACGCTATTTTAATGGCATTTTAATTCCTGTTTACTACAGCAGTGCGTTCAATTAATGGATGTATTTTCCTCCTGACATAAAGCATACTTTACATGCTGCTGAATATTCACTAAGCCCCACTCACCAAGCTTCCTGGGAAAAGGATCACAAAAGAGCTTTAGAAGAATGTCTTGTTGAAATTCTGCATATACCTCAAATCAATTAGACACCAATGGATTTTGAGCAAGGTCAACTCTTTTCATATCTCACAAAAGGAAAGGTTTGAGGATTCCTAAAGTAGAGGGATCATAATATATTGCCAGCAAATGAGTCCCTAGAGAAAGACCTATCTTAACCCAGTATATTACACAATTCATATAATTCTGTATTAATTTTTCTGACCCAAGGTGAAATCTGTGTCCAGGGTATGATGTAGTTAATTCTAATAAAAAGTGACAGGGTTCTTGTTTCTGTTTGACATTTTCTAAATGATTCTGAAAGCCTTTGACTTGTCTAGCCTATGCTAATGAACCATCTGGTACACTCCAGTGACTGCCAACAGCCAACAGAATATTCGCTACTGGGAACTCTCTAAAATATATATCTCAGTGACTAATGATCTTTATCAAATGAAAGCCCTGTCCTTTAGGCAGAATACAGGCCAGGATGGCCAGTGCCCTTTAACCTGAATGTGGTTTGAAAGTCTGATACTTTACTTTCCTCCCCCTCCACCCCCACCCCGATCCTGGGTCACTCATACAGAGAAGACGGACACGGGCAATTCATGCCGCCTAACTCCTGGTGATCATCCAGTTGTTTTAAGGAGTCTGCCCCAGAGGTCCTTATCAATACTGAATAAGGGAGAAACATAGAGTCAAAAAAAGACAGACTGACATACAAATACATACATACACAGACAACAAACAAGGGAAAAATGGTTATGTTGGAATTCCTCTTCTGGAGTTTATTTACACTAACTACAACTTCTATATAGTGTGTGTATAGAAGTCTCTGGAAAAAAATATATAGATATGTGTGTTTACATACATCCATGCTAAGAAAGTAAACAGATGCAGCACCCCACCAGCCCTTTTTTATTTTCTAATTAGACAAAAATAAATAAGAATGATTCTGAAGAAAACCACATAATCCTATGATTAAAAGGTTAAATGTACTAAACTCCGTTACCAGTTACCATAGTAACTCGTACCCAATACTTCTGGCACTGAACTTGGCTGTTAAACTTAGCCTGTACATATGTGCAGGTCCATTTTGGTATCTCTAAATCCTCTTAAAATAAGATTACTCACTCGCCTTGCGGGGGAGGGGTGGGAGATGGGCAGAACCGGTGAAGGCGTGTGGGAGACACAGGCTGACAGTTAATGGCATGACTGAGTTGCGGGCCTAGAGGGCACAATGTAGGAAATATGGCCAGTGACTCTGTCTAGTGTTGCTTGGTGAAGAGAGGGCCTCTGAACTTGGGGAGGGCGCAGCATAACATAGAAGTTCAATCACTATATTGTACACCTGGAACCAACGAAACACCGTGTGTCAATGCTACTCAAATAAAAAAAAGTAACAACAAATGAAAATAAAACAAAAAACAAAAGAAGGTTACCTTACATTTGCTGTTTCAATGTGTCTGGGATGATTTTAGTGTTTATATTTTGAGCCATAACTTTGCATTTCAACATGCTTTCCCCTCCCTCAAGTCTCGGCCCCAAATTAAAAACAGTGAGGAATTAGTACCAAAACAGGTACACAGTGTGAGCATTGGATACTGCATCTATTTCAAAGTGAGATGGGAGAATAAAAACATTAGATTATTTATTAGTAAGATATACCAACAGATAAACGCTACCCTGTTTGGAGCGGTGTCTTCTTGTGACATTGAAACTGGCAGACGATTGTTGCTCACTTGACATTTTATGTATGTTCCACTTCAATAAAGTGTTTCCCATCTGATCTAAAATATTTCATTTTAAATAAGATTTTATTTATTTGAGAGACAGAGTGAGCGAGATAAGAGATAGAGAGGGAGAAGCAGACTTCTGCTGCGCAGAGACCCAGATGCGGGGCTCAAACATAGGACCCCGGGATCATGACCTGAACCGGGGGCAGATGCTTAACCGACTGAGCCACCCAGGCGCCCTGATCTATACTATTTATAACAATCTTAAATCATTTAAAAATACCAATACCTTGGGGGCGCCTGGGTAGCTCAGTTGGTTGAGCGTCTACCTTTGTCTCAGGTCATGATCTCAGGTCCTGGCATGGAGTCCCACACTGGGCTCCATGTTAGCGGGGGGCCTGCTTCTCACTCTTCCTCTGCCTCTGCAGCTACTTAAATGCTCTTGTTCTCTTATCTCAAATAAATAAAATCTTTAAAAAAAATACCGATACATTTAGCTACATTTAGTTTAAAATTACAAAATGTTGGGGCGCCTGGGTGGCTCAATGGGTTGAGGCCTCTGCCTTCAGCTCCGGTCATGATCTCGGGGTCCTAGGATGGAGCCCCGTGTCGTGTCGGGCTCTCTGCTCAGCAAGGAGCCTGCTTCCCCCTCTCTGCCTGCCTCTCATCTCTCTCTCTGTTGAATAAATAGATGGAATCTTAAAAAAAAGGGGGGGAATAAAAAATAAAATAAAACTATAAAATGTTATTAACAATTGGAAATGCCATTGATATGCTCTAGCCAGTTACAGGGCAGAAGACTTTACATTCGTGTTAGCTTTGTCCCCTGTGGTGCAACGTTCTCCTTTCAAGGGCTCGCACACTGGCGATGTGTGCAGGTCCTTCATAAAGGATCAAGGCAGAGAGCTGACATCATTTAAAAATAGTTCATCTGAATTTTGGCAAATTTCTTGGCGCTTTTTATTTTTACCCTTCATCCAACCTAGGAGACAGAATTCATCTTTCTCTTTTACATACGAGTAGGAAGTTGAAAAAGAAAACAAGCTGCTTTTAGTGTTATAGCGATCTAAACAAATTATAGAGAAACAACTGAAATGGAGCATTATTTTATGCTGCAATGAAAGATATTCTCACAAGCAAGGAAAGCTAACAAGAGTCATAGAGATTAATAGGGAGGATGGAGGAATTTGCACAGTATAAAACTGTAAGATAAATGAATAATAGTCTTTTTAGAAAGCTGTTGAAACTTTTTTTGATAAATGTATTTTTTGAGACCTAGGTTCTACCTTCTGTGATAAATTATGCCACTCTGGTAAGGGAAAAAATCTATTATAAACATAAAACAAAGGATAGAGCATTAGTCCTGGTTTATGTGTTCACCATTATCACAGAATGATCATTTAAAGTCTCCAGATAAGCATGTGCTGGATAATTTCTATAAATAATGATCCAAACTGGTACCTTTCTTCCAAAAGTTTAAAAATGTATGCCATTTTCCTTCTGAAGGAAAAAATACAGTTTTCCCATACTTTGGCCATATCTCTAATTTTTCTCTAAAGTCCATCAGAGTTGAATTCACATGATTGAATTAATTTTCCCATTAAGCTATTTCTTTCTTTTTTTTAAAGATTTTATTTATTTATTTGACAGAGAGAGAGATCACAAGTAGGCAGAGAGGCAGGCAGAGAGAGAGGGGGGAAGCAGGCTCCCTGCTGAGCAGAGAGCCCGACATGGGGCTCGATCCCAGGACCCTGAGATCATGACCTGAGCCGAAGGCAGAGTTTTTAACCCACTGAGCCACCCACGTGCCCCCCATTAAGCCATTTCTAAGAATTTCTCATAAAATCTAACAAAACTTATGCGGCTAATTGTCCCAAAGGTACTTACTGAGTGTCTATTTTGTTTCTGTGTTTACAGAGATTATTTATAATTTGGTGTCAATGATCCTTATATTTAAGCTATATAAGGTGGGAAAAAAAAAGAAAGAACAAGATATTTATGGAATTACTCTCATTTATTGACAACGTAGTTCCCAGCTCATTCCCTCTGCAGGTTGACTCTTCTTTCTGCTATCACTTCCTCTAGTGGCATTCTGCACTGCTCTAGTAACCGTCCATTTCCCTAGTAGACGGTAAGCATCTTGGCATGAGGACTCTGTATTAGCCAAAGCATCCCCAGAGAATTCTGCAATTAATGTTTGCTTTATATTATTGATGTATTTGTCCAAGATTGATATCACTGTGACATTATCTATTACATTCAACTGTTAAGGATCTCATAAGCCAATTTCCTTTCTTTTTCTAATTCCAAACTGGCTTTCAAAAATTGATAGAACAGATTTCTCCTTGAAATAAAATAGTTAAAATGTGACAGCGTTTTCTGGCTAAAGAATCCTGTGTGAATCCTGTGGTCTGAATAATCAAGTCTTAATTTACATGTTTTGCCAATGAAGATCTTCACTGGTCAGTTTTGCTTTGAGGGAAATGTACCCATGTCCTCATTTGGATTTGAAATAAGATCCCTGAGCTCCTACATTTCTTGCACGTCTAGAGCGAGAGGCAGACCATAATTTCTCTGCTATGGTTGAGATGGTTCACAAGGACCTAAAAGCAACAGAGAAGATAAGTGCCAAAATACAGATGACATCACCTCTCAGAAAACTCAGAATTTTCTCTCTTATGTAGTTCATTTGTACTTACTTCTTAGAACAGTCCAGAAACTTAAGTGTGCTCCCACAATACTCGTGGAATTCTTTTTTTTTTTTTTTTTAATTTTATAATTGAAGGGTGCCTGGGTGGCTCAGTGGGTTAAAGCCTCTGCCTGCAGCTCAGGTCATGATCTCGGGGTCCTGAGATTGAGCCCTGCGTAGGGATCTCTGCTTAGCGGGGAGCCTGCTTCCTCCCCCTCTCTGCCGACTTGTGATCTCTCTCTCTCTCTGTCAAATAAATAAATAAATAAAATCTTAGAAAGATTTTATTATTGATTGATTGAGGCTGGGGGAGCGACAGAAGGAGAGGGAGGGAGAGAATCTCAAGCAGACTCAGCTGAGCACAGATCCCAACGTGGGGCATGATCCCACAACCCTGAGATCATGACCTGAACAAAAATCAAGTGTTGGATGCTTAACTTAGTCACCCCGGTGCCCCACGGCATTCATGTCCTTTTGTGAAAATTCACATATGAAATCCATCTGAAATCTTAAGCCTTTTCTCTGGGTTGTTCTTCCTATAAATCAAGTCCTATTCCATAGTAAGTAATGAATGGGAGCTGGCCTATGTGGGAATCTAAGTTAACTAGCAGGACCCTGTAACACCAAAACTTCATGAATGAACGGATATTAAATTACATGAGAAAACAAAATCTGGAAAAATTATTACTTACTCTGGAGTTCTCAGAAATAATATGCTTTTGAGAGGGGCTGTTCAGTTCCCATATAAATACCACTGCACCATATTCGGATTCTAGAAGGACACTCAGCGAGAAGAGGGGAGATTGACAGGAGACCAGAATTCCCACCAGTTCTTCTGTGGTGCCTTATGCTGGATCTCAACGTCCTGCATCTGGCCCTCTATGATCCCCTTTGAAATTGATATAAGCTTCATTTTAATACAATTTAAAAATACAAGTTAATGAACTCCATCATTGCAAATCTGGAGTTGGAAATTGCATGTAAACAGACAGAGGCATCCCCAACCCTTTCTCTATCGCCTTTAAATTTTGATGACTGGCAAAATCATTTTGTGCTTCTCCTCTAAGTATCAATCTCTTATCATCTATTCTACTTTATTCACTCAGGGACTAATTACCAACTTTTTATATGAAGCAGCATTACGATAAGCTCACAGTGGCATGCTCAGATTTCTTCCACCCTTATTGGAAAGTAAACCCTTAGGTCTTCTTGAATATATTACAGCACTGGCTTCTCAATCATACACAACACTCAGACTCTCTCTGAAGATGAAGATACTGATTTCTGCCTCTCTGGTACCTGCCACATGACTCAGCCTGTAAATCTTCCTGTTCAGCACTTTTCTCAGTGATGGGTCCTTTGCTGAGCAAGGGAGCTGGGGGTTCGGGGACTGGGGGCTCAAATGGAGAGTGTGCGGTCTTCTGCCGAGAAGATAATTACCTTTGTTAATTTTCCACATGTGGGAAAACAACTGCATCTTGCCCTTTAAGAGAAATGAAAGTGGAGAAAAAGAAGTACCATTTCGCACCTAGAGAACAACTTCTTTTCCTCGAGGCTTTTGGAAGGATGGCGATCTGTAAATTGATACACAATCTGTCCTCAGAAGACCCTTTCCTTTAATAAGCCAGAAAAGGACAAAGGAAAGAATTTTCTGTAAGGAATTAATTTTTAAAATTATTTTTAAAGGGCCATATTTAAATAATTCATGTACATAATTTTGTAAGAACTTGGAGAACAACTTGCTAGTTCTTTTCATATGAACAAAGTTCACTTAATAAATAGTGAGGGCTGTTTAGGGGCTGGAAATGGGAGGACAAGATATTTTTAGTGCTGATGTCTAAGATTAAATTCTAGTTTGTTTTCAACAAAACTTCAAACTCAATATTTTACATTCATTGCTGTTAAGTCCCCTACAAAAATGTGTTTATGTATGTATGCTTATTAACCCAAGAGCTATGTTTAGCAACTAGAATACACAATTCCGTGTCTTCATATGCAAATTACTAACAAGAAAATGCAATTCTTTTGGCAGGAGCTGTGTGTAAAAACGTGGACAAATAGCATATGCATTATTTATGTACATAGAAACAACAAGCCCTTACAACTACTGACGCTTTGTAACTTACAAGGCCTTGTAACATGCATTATTTATTATTTTACACCTTTATGTATATGTATATATGTATATATGTATATGCATATATGAACTCATTCATTCATTCATTCATCCATGCACTCATTCATTCAGTTTGACAGCCCTGTGCCAGGTATTAAAAATACAGGAAAAAAACCCACAGTCTCTGTGTCAAGTAGTTTATTTAATGTTACAGAGATAAGCAGTGGATGTCTTGGGCACACACAGGATCAGCAGCTTAACTTTCATGCAGAAGGAGAGAAGGGCAAGAGGAGGGATGGGCCATAAACTTCAAAAGTGAAGGACATTACAGGTCAGAAGGAAGAGTCTGGATTTCGGTCTGAAAGCAATACAGATGCACTGAAAGGTTTTAAGAAGGAAATGGTTAGCTCTCTGAGTTAGAAAGAGCACTGCACCAGACATGAGGAGAAGAGATTGGTACACGAAGGAGGGGAAGAAGGGAGCAGTCTCACGGGCGGATGGACAGTCAGGAGGCTGTCGCAGGAGTAGAGGTAAGAAGTACTGTGGGCCGTGGGTGGGGGAGGTGGGAATGAACTTGAAAGGCATCAAGATGGTTGACCTGACAGGGCCTGTTGGCCCTGTGTTAACGGAGAGTAGGAGAGAGCAAAGGTCCTAGATGACTTGTGGGTATCAGTCAAGGGAGGAAGGTGGTGGCTATCCTCTTGGCAAGAGGCAGAAGAGGATATTTGAGAAGGCAGGATCTAATAAGTCTAGATATAGCCACGTTGAATTTTAAGGAGCCCGTGGAACACTCAGTAGATATGGAAGAAATGGCAGAAAATGAAGGCTCAGACCTCAGCAGACAGGCCTGGATGGTGGTCTAGAATTGGGACTCATCAATGGACTGCCATTAGATAAAACCCCCAGGGTCAGTGAGCGTGTTTTAATACCTGTGCCAGGTATTAAAAATACAGGAAAAAAACCCACAGAGAGAGAAGGGGCCTAGTGGTGGGATTCTGGCTGGAGAAGGCTAAGTCTTAAAGGATGCTTTCTTGAGAAGGTATTATAGGTATTTTGAAATTAAGACTCAGAGATTAAATAGCTTTTCTAAGATCTCAAAGTAAGCCAGACCCAGGGAGGGAGAAGCTAACATTTCGAAGCACTAGTCAATGTGCAAATGATTTTTTTTACATGTTTTCTCATTTAATACTGTTAAGAATCTTATTGGCAGGATATTATTATCTTCATTCTCCAGATAAACAGATTTATAGGAGTCATGTAACTCTACCTCCTCAGCTACTAAGAGGCAGACCCTGGATTGTAACAGGCTTTCTGGCTCTTGAGTTCTTGAATCCCGCCCACAAGACGTCTCCCAGCAAAGCTGGGAACTGGACCTTGAAGGACTCGGGACTTTCAGGTCTTGGAACTTGTTTCCCCCCTAGTGCCACAGCCTCCAAGTTGCCACCTGCTGGGGTTGGAGAACGGAATGTCCTGGTTAAAATAGCTCCTTTTCTAAAGGGTCTCATAATATATGAGCGGTTTTCAGAGAATTTGAATGAAATAATATACTATTGATATTTATACTGATATGACTCATACGTTAATTCATCTTTGATGATTTTGAAGGAACCTCAACATCTTAAATGCCACAGATTGTTATTATAAATAGCGGTCACAATTGAGACTGAGTACAATTTAGTGCCACAGGGTGCCTTCATGGGGGTCTTTTCGGGGCAATCCCCAACCATCCCTTTCCACTGGGACTATAAGGTGGCAGGGCTAGGGGAAAAAGTCTCTCTCTACTTCGTGTATGGGGTTTAGGAAAAAAGGGTTCCACTGATTTAAGAAGTTTGAAAAGCACTTAATTTTGTAATTATAATAACATCATTCGAAGGGTATTTGGTCTAATTTAATTTCATTGACCAGTCCTGTCAAGTACGTCTTTCAATCCCCCTGAGCCTCTGCTTCTATCTGTAAAATATGGGATGTAAGTCTCTTAGTCTCTAAGGATCACAGAAAAGCAAAAAAATGGATTAAATATGAATAAACCTAAAAAATGCACAAGTATTACATACTAGGCATTATTTCTTAAAATTTTAGTAATAAAATGGTACTGATAAAATATTAAAGTTTGCTGAGTAATTTGTTTGCTTGCAGCTCACATCCTAAAGAGCCATCAGATCATTTTCCGTGCCATGAAGTTTTGCGGACAAGATAGTCTCAGACGTTGCAGTTTTCCAAAATTAAAGCACCGTGAATACTTGAAAGTTTATCCCACCCATGCTCACAAAGAATATTCCAGAAAATGGGACCAATTCTGAAGTTTCAGCGAAAGACTTTTCACTCTATTGTGTTAATTCTGAAGCCCGGTTTCCCCAGCTCTCCACGGCAGGCTGCAAAAGTGCTACTTCGAAGCCAGTGGCTGGCGTGTTCGCCAGAGAACCCCAGGCTTGGGAAATATCATCGCATAAAGACTGTTATCTGGAGCAGGGCCTGCCCTTTTGTAAATTTGTTGTTCCTACTACGCCATCGCCAACAGCCAGTGGACACTTAATTCCTCATTAATTAAATGGCTTTATATTTAGTCTCAATTCTAACCGTAAGATCATGAGCACATCGTGATTTGGGGCTTCAGGTTTTCCTCATCCGGGAACTTCAAGGTTGGACTTGGTCTCTATCGTCACCCACGGCCCTCACGGTCTATGACTGGAGGCTTATGAATTGAAGCATAGAAAGGAAGGGGCTGGGTTGTCAACAAACAGGTACAAGCAGTATTCTGCAATCACTCCGTTAGACCCATTAGAATATCACTGGCTTGTTTTACTTAACTGGAGAGTACTTCAATTCTCCAACATGGCTTTTGGCCTGAATTATGAATCCTTTCAAACTTCTGTTTAGTACAAAGCCATGATCTGATGACACATTGAGCCCCAGGAAAAGTGGCACTAAATTCATTTATGTTGAAGTCGCTCCCTCCTTGACAAGGAACAATGGAGCTCTGGCATGCAGACATCTCCAAGCTAGCTTCTGTGTGCTGAGGATGGCCACCTTCTCCGTGAGTACACAGAATAAACAGAGAATTGAATACAAATGGCATCTCTTAAATACTTCGAACAAAACAGTATTCCACAAGTTTCCATAGTTTCTTCTCAGAAGAAAATGGAAATCCTTTATCATAGTCTAACTTGGAAACGTATCTGTTGGCCTCACTCCTCTCCAGACACATGGGTCTTCTTGCTGTTCAACACATAAGCTGCCTTCTGCCTCAAGACCTTTGCACATGCTGTTCCCTCATTCTGCGTGGTTCTTCCCCTATTGTGTAGGACTCACTCTCTCACATCACTTCAGCCTCAGCTCATCTAACATCTACTCTTCTTACCCTCTAATCCTACCTGATCTTTAACAAAGCATTAATAATTCTAAGGATAATCTCTATTTTGTTGTGCTTTTTTGTAACTGTTTTAAATAAATCAATTTGTACTGTATATTTGTACTTTTGTGAGATCCTTTTTGCTGTTTTACCATTTTAAGTCTCTGTACTTGGCTACACACAGATTGTATTTTTATTGTTAATGCTCTTCTTATGGATACCTGCATTTAACTTGTGGACGATGTAAACACAATATATACCAATATCTATATATCTATATATCTATCTATATAAACTACTAGCTTTCCCCCCTCCCAAAAAAAAGAAGCCTTTGCTGACTCCCCTTTCTACAGACTGGACCTCACTATCAAATCACTTACTGCACCCTCACTGCCTTATTTTTCTTTAAAATATATGTCATGTATCAAAGAGATATTTGAATACCCATATCTCTTCCTAGCAGCATTGTTCACAATAAGCCAAAAGGTAGAAGCAACCTAAGGGGCCATTGACCAATGAACAGATAAACAAAATGTGGTCTATACATTCAATGGAATATTAAGCAGCCTTCAAAAGGAGGGAAACTCTGACATAAGCTACAACGAGGGCACTGTGCTAAGTGAAGTCAGTCACCAAAAGAAAAATACCACATGATTCCACTTGTATGAGGTACACAGAGTTGAAATTCATAGACATAAAGTAGGATAGTGATTACCAGGGCCTGGGCCGGAGAAAGGAATGTGGGCTATTGTTGAGTAAGTATAGAGTTTGAGTTTTGCAAGATGAAAAGAGTTCTGGAGATTGGCTGGACAAGAAGGTAAATGTATTTAACACTCCTGAACTGTACATTTACAAGTGGTTAAGACAGTAAGTTCTATTATGTGTACTCAATCCACCATTAGAAATTTAAAGATATAATGTATAGGTAGGTTTTCAAACATGACATAAGGACTTGTGAACCCACCAGTCTGAAGAAACAAACAGAATGACACTCTTCAGGCTCCTTCCATGAACGAATGCCTGATGCCTCAGAGTGACCACTGCCCCCATTTTGGGTTTACTCTTCCCGATATCCCTAAACTATATAATCTCCACTGTTCCTTGTTGGATATTATATTATACACATATTTGTCTAATTTTTGAAATTCCCTCATCAGAATGAAAGCTGTGAAGGAAGAGACTGGGTCTAACAGCGTCTAGGGCAATGCTTGGCACAGAGAAGGTCCTCAATATAGTGGCCCCCTTATATATCCATGGCGTGGACTTCTGTGGTTTCAGCCATAGGCAGTCAACTGTCATCTGGAAGCAGATGACCCTTCTCCTGATGTATCAGAAGGTCAGTAGCAGCCTAATGCTATACCACAGTGTTTACACCATTCTCCTCACTTTGCCTCATCACGTAGCCATTTTATCACCTCACATCATCACAAGAAGAAGGGTGAGTAAGCCCAACAAGGTGTTTTGAGAGAGAGGAAAACCACATTCACATAACTTTTATTAAAGTATATTGCTAGAATTGTTCCATTTTATTATTAGTTATTGTTGATTATCTCTCACTGTGCCTAATTTAGAAATGAAATATTATCATAGGTATGCATTTACAGAAAAAAATGTAATATATATATATAAGGGTTTGGTATGATCCACAGTTTCAAGCATCCATGACTAGGGATCTTGTAACATTTCCCCCACGGATCAGGGGGGAATGAACGAATAAGAATGAACAAATAAATTTCTTGATTAAATACTGCTTTGCCCTAAACCAAAACCTTTTCTTTCTTTCTTTCTTTTTTTTTTTTTGCCTTTGACATACTACTATTCTTCCATATCAGATTCACGGCAGACCTTATTTTTGTTTCGCGCAGAATTATTTCATAACAGTAAGCAAAAAGCACGAAGTCCATTATGTATTGCGTTTTCTTGGGAAAGATTCAAAAGGGAATTTTGGCTGGGTGCTCTGACTGTAGTGCCAAGCCTGCCTGTTTTTCCTGAATCATGTGGACTTCCCAATGTGTGGAACATTTTACTTGGCCACGTTTTACACATTTACCAGCTCACTCAATGACCCACGTTGAAGGCTGTAGAAGATGACTCGAGGTTCTGTAGCTACAGCTGCTTAATGGACATCTCTTCCCCAATGGCAGTGGGTATCTCAAACTCACATGGTCTAAAACTGAGCTCAGTCTCTCTGTTTTTTCTGAGTCTATTCCTTCTCCTGTTTTTCCTATGCCGATTATTGGACCAATGTCTCTCAGGACTCCATATAGACATCACTGCCTCCAGGAGGCCTCCCCCAAGCCATCTCTGTAGATCCTCTAGCATGTTCCATTTGCCCATCATTTGCCCATTCCATAGATCACTGGGTATTCCACGGTTATCTGACTGTCAACTGAGAACAGGGATAGATCTTGTTAATGGTTATCCTTCCTTTCTCGAGTCTAGCACAGCGCCTGGGCAAAGCAGGAGACTAGTTCACATGGGTCGAGTGAAAGAATGTACTTCCACACTAATTCATATATCAGTCTTCCCCTTGCTAGTGCCTGAAAGATCTTTGAAATATTTCCAGCCCTATCTTCCCTGTCAAGCTCTTCTTGATCTTCCAAGTCACTGGTCTGTACCCTGCCTCCCCTACTAGATTGTGTTCTCTCGAAATGCAGCGATCCTATCTTATGTTTATTTCCCACCCAGTGCAAGCATAGCACCACACAAACTAACCCAATACATGTATGATTAAGCTTGCTAATTTGAATTAAACTCCCATAAAGCATATGCAAATTAATTCCCTAAGAATATACTGAGCACCTTTTATGAGCCGATAGTCCCAGCTGTTAAATTCTTAAGTAGTTTTAAAGTTCGTCACCTTGTTAAATTCATAATCAATTTCAAACATCACAGTAGAACACATTTCCCATAATTTATCTCTAGAAAAAGTATAATTGGATTCAAAATGGACGAAATTGAGTTCAGCGAATTAGGAGAAGGGAAAACATTTGGTTTGTCTGGTGTTATGAAGTGGTAATCTGCATATGCCGAGGAAAAATCTATTTTGAAGCTGTAGTGTGCTAAGGGGCCACATCAACTGGCACAGAACACTCACATTTTCCTTCTACGTATAAATTTGCAGTTTGTTTTCCAAAAGTCTTGGGGATAAAAACGAGGAAGGCAGGCTCTACTAAAGAATTATTTTAAAAACATGAATTAAGATAGATCTTATGTTTCATCAACCTCTCCATACCAGATGATAGCAAAAACCACATTAAAATGCTTGGAGAATGAGAGGCAAAAAGGTCTCTGACTGGGAATTGACTATTTTGAGGCAGGAAAACAAAATTTAAAGGGGCCTGGGATGACGCTGTTTTCTGGTTTCCCCCTCAAATTCAAATAAAGCTGTGTGTCAAAATAGACCTAATGCTAAGAGCAAATACATACAATGCTTGATAAGAGGTAGCTTTCCAAGTGCATAGGACACTCAAAACTGCAGCTGTCCTGGCTGGCCAGCCTTGGAAGTCAGAGTCTTTTTATCTCATCTTAAGACCATCTGTGCCCCTCAGAATACGAAATGTCCACATTCATAAAAAAAAGCAGCCCTTCCTGAGAGAAAAGCTCTTCACTCCATTCTTGTAGTCACGTCCTAAATCAGTTTTGATTCATAACTTTGCATTAGATTTCCATTCAGGAACTTTGGTGGTTTTTGCAAAGTTTTCTTATTCTCTTAGAATAAGATATGAGTTTGGTTTGTTCAGGTGGTAAGTCAAGACTATGAATAAACCAACGTTATCATATGAAAGAGAATTAAACAGGCAGATCCAAGTGGGGATATATTAAGCCAAATTTAAGCTCCAGTTGTTGAATTTAGCCTGTACTAGATGTCTGGTTTGCCTCGGGATAAATTCAGCTTTCCAGCTAATCGAATGAGGAAAACTGCCTCAGGTATGATAAAATTTACAAGAGAACTCTGTCGAACACTTCTTGTTAAAAATATTAGCTTAAAGGCATTCTTATCGTCTTTGGGATGAAGACTGTGTTTGCATTTAATTATTTGACTTCAAACTTTTATGAACTTGGATCAAATATTAGCTTAGCCAATTAAAATATTATTCTGTATGAGTGTGGCTAAGAGCCCAATTCAATTCGACTTACTTAGCTTTGGTGGTGATCTACAACTTTCTTATTGACTTTCAGAGAGATGATTTCTAAGAGTTAAAAAAGGTAACATTTAAGAATTTACATGCACATTTAGTAAACAAGGTACTGGATTCAAAGTAAATAGTTGAAGCCTTTCTCCGCTTTACAGCATTAGTCCAGAAGAAAACAGATATAACCGTCTAGATATTTCCACTCAAACAATCAATACTCCTTCATAATTCAGCATCTGAAATAAATCCTTTTCTTTAAAACTACTCCTGTTAGTCCGCAGGCCACAGTGCAGTTGCATTGCCTGGAGCAGCTTCGTGATGGGCTTTGTTCCCCACAGAAGGCTGAGCAGAACCTGTTGTTCCTAGCCTCCAGGTCTCTGAGGGTGATACTGCTCATGTGGAAAAGGGGCAGGAGTGAGAAGGCGCGTCATGGGGAAAAGTTCTACGTGGAACGAAAAAGCGGCGGGACACTGCTTAACAAAATGGAACTGTTGAGAAAAGGCATTCAACAATCTCTATACCGATAGTCAGTTTTTTTTATATAGCTCGTAGTACTCATACCTTCATCCACACTGTGGATTGGGCAGGGAACGTCATAGTATCTTTTGGTGAACCTAGTCTTTCTGGCCCCAAGGCTATGACATGGTTGGTTTTTCCAGTGCCAGAATGACAGATGTGGTCGTCAATGCCCTCCTGTGCTCCCTACCCCAAATCCTCTGGGGAATGTAACCCTTTGCAGTGGTGGGGGTAGGGGTGGTGAGGGGTGTGTCTTTGCAATGAGTTGCCTGCAACACCTCCTATGGACCTGTACCAGGTATGATTAGATATGAATGAAATCAAACCACTGGAGAGCCATTGCCTCCCTGGGCCTAATCCCACTCATTTCAACAGAACTTCGATGCCAAGATGTGAATAGAACAGATATATATTATGTGAATAGAATAGAATAGAATAGAATAGAATAGAATAGAATAGAATAGAATAGAATAGAAGAATAGAATGAACGTACTTTTCATTTTAAAAAGTATTGATTATTTTAAAAGAATGAAACATGTTATAGTCAAATCAATATAAGGATGGATATGAAGGGTATGAAGTTCTGCTTCCCAAGCAGCAAGAAATACAGAATCTGGAAAACATGACCACATTGTTCTATGGTGTTTATTGTTGGTTCACTAATTCAGACTCAGCAACTCAAACTCTTATGCAAATCCAGACACTGTAAGTTAGGTTTTATTTTTGATAGGAAATTTACAGATGCCGTTTCTGTTTCATACTCTGAATGTCTAACTCATGAGAGAGTCTGTTTAAAACCAGTGGCAAAAGCAGAAATTCAAGAAATTGAGGGTATTATTGATGTGTACTTTATTTTAAAATCTGAGTTTTAAATGTTTAAGACCTTTTATATTGTCTATATAAATGTAGGCTTCAGGGCGCCTGGGTGGCTCAGTGGGTTAAAGCCTTTGCCTTCGGCTCAGGTCATGATCTCAGGGTCCTGGGATCGAGCCCCGCATGGGGCTCTCTGCTCAGCGGGGAGCCTGCTTCCCCCCACCCCTGCCTACTTGTGCTCTCTGTCAGATAAATAAAATCTTTAAAAACATATATAATAAATGTAGGCTTCTTGTATATTATAATTTCTGAGAATAAAATATTTGCTTGGTTCCTTCAACTTTTATCAAAGCTCTGTCATCTATTTTATGTAACTTCTCCCAACATCCTGGCAGGTCAGCCTTCCTGAGAGAGACACACAATGAATTAGCGATAGAATTCGGAGCAAGATGAGGTATATTTTTTTTTTTTTTTTTAAAGATTTTATTTATTTGACAGAGAGAAACACAGCGAGAGGGAACACAAGCAGAGGGAATGGTAGCGGGAGAAGCAGGCTCCCCGCTGCGCAGAGAGCCCAATGTGGGGCTTGATCCCAGGCCCCTGGGATCTGACCTGGGCCGAAGGCAGACGCCCAACGACTGAGCCACCCAGGCGCCCCAAGATGAGGTATATTAATGTTCCATCTGATGTTCCCAACCTCCTTTTAGTTGCACCATACTTTATCAACTACATTACTTCACAGAAACCATTGGGTCGAGGTCATTAAAATTGCCTTTCATTAAGTACATGTTAAATTCAGCTTTCTGTTGCCAAAGTGAACAGTTCTCAATTAGTGAGGTTTATTGTGTTCTGTTTCCACTTGCACTAAAAAGTAACATCACAAGCATTAAAATTCTTGCAGCTTTCTGTCCATATGAGAACTGTTGTTTATGTATGCGTCTTCTAAATATCCAAGACTACTCTTCAAGACCTAGATATACTTCTTACTTATTATTACATCATTTTCCTTGGCTTACCAATATCCTGCTGTTCAGTAAGATCAGAAGTCAAAATGAAGGGGGGAAAAGTCATTCAGGTGACCAATGCTTATTCTGAATTACTGGGACTAAAAAAAGAAAAGAGAGGGCTTTGGGGTGAAGAACTAGTAGACTTAAGGGAAACTGACGACCTAACAAAATCATTAAAACCAAATACTTATTAATTTGGGGAACATAAATTAATAATTCATCCAATTGCTCAGGGATATGTATTTGTATGTGAAAGACAGAAAATCCATATTACCAATTTGTTTTGTATTTGTTTAACCATGTGGTGGAGAAATAACAGGAAAGATTAGTCTAAGAACTTTCAAGAGCTTCCAACGTTTTGCAAAGGAAGAAATCTTTATTTTTTGAAGTGCTAAGACAGTAATGAAACTAAAATATCTCATAGCTGATCGTATTTGTTTTCTCTTATTTTTTTTAGGATTTTATTTATTTATTTGCCAGAGGCAGAGAGAGAGAGAGCACAAGTAAGGGGAGTGGAAGGCAGAGAAAGAAGCAGGCTCCCTGCTGAGCAAAGAGCCTGATGTGGGGCTTGATCCCAAGACCCTCCAGTCGTGACCTGAGCTGAAGGCAGGTGCTTAACCAACTGAATCAATCACCCAGGCGTCCTTGATATATTTGCTTTAGAAAATACTATGCTCAGTTCTAAGCCCTGTATGGGAAAGGAACTAGGAATGTGTCCTTACCATGCCTTTTCACACCCAGATATCATTAATTTAGCAGTCAGAAAATGCTTATGCTCTTGCAGTTGCATTATAGCCAACTCTTGATTATTTAGAGGAATTATTGATCCTTGCATTTCCATAGCTGGGAAGAATGGAGTGAGGTGATTTTAAATCTGTGAATACTGTGCTAGCAGCCAACTGACCTGGGAAAGAGGAAACTGCTCTAATTCTCAGTTTCCACATCTTTTAAAATTTATTGTGGGAAGGCACCTGAGTGGCTCAGTGGGTTAAAGCCTCTGCCTTCAGCTCAGGTCATGATCCCAGAGTCCCGGGATCAAGTCCCACATCAGGCTCCCCAGTCTGCGGGAAGCCCACTGCTCCCTCTCCCACTCCTCCTGCTTGTGTTCCCTCTCTAGCTGTGTGTCTCCCTCTGTCAAATAAATAAATAAAATCTTAAAAAAAAAAAAATAAGAGGAAAAAAATGTATTGGGGGATGTGGGGTCAGGGACTTGTCCAAAGGCAAGAGAAGCAAGGGCAAAATGAACTACTACTGGGACTTCATCAGGATGAAAAGCTTTTGCATGGCAAAGGAAATAGTCAATGTAACTACAAGACAACCTAAAGAAGGGGAGAAGATACTTGCAAATGACTTATTTGATAAAGGGTTGTTATCCACAATCTATAAAGAACTTTTCAAACTCAACACTTAAAAAAATGAAAAATCCAGTCAAGAATTGGGTAGAAGACATGAACAGACATTTCTCCAAAGAAGACAAATGGCCAAGAAACAAATGAAAAAATTCTCAACATCACTTGGCATCGGGGAAATACAAATCAAAACCACAATGAGATACCACCTCACACTGGTCAGAATGGCTAAAATTAACAACTCAGGAAACCAGAGATGTTGGCAACGATGCAGAGAAAGAGGAACCCTCTTACACTGTTGATGGGAATACAAACTGGTGCAGCCACTCTGGAAAACACTATGGAAGTTCGTCAAACAGTTAAAAATAGAACTACACTACAACCCAACAATTATGCTACTAGGTATTTATCCAAAGGATAGTCATTTGGAGGGGCACATGCACCCCAATGTTTCTAGCAGCAATGTCCACAATAGCCAAAATATGGAAAGAGCCCAGTAGCCCATCAACAAATGAGTGGGTAAAGATGTTGTGCAAACGCGCGCACACACTCACACACACACGAATATTACTCAGCCATCAAAAAGAATGAACCCTGCCATTTGCAAAAATGTGAATGGAACTAGAGGGTATTATGCTAAGTGAAATAATTTAGTCAGAGAAAGACAAATACCAAATGATTTCACTCATCTGTGGAATTTAAGAAACAAAACTGATGATCATAGGAAAACGAAAAATAAAATAAGATGAAAACAGGAAAGCAAACCACTAAGAGACTCAACTCTAGGAAACAAACTGAGGGCTGCTGAACGGGAGGGAAGGGGGAAAGATGGGGTAATTGGTAATTGGGTGATGGGCATTAATGGGCGTCCTTGATGTAGTGAGCACTGGGTGTTATATATATGCAACTGATGAATCACTAAATTCTACTCCTGAAACTAATAATACACTATATGTTAACTAAATTGAATTTTAATAAAAAAAATTTAAATGAGGTTTTAAGCTAAAAAAAAAAGTATTTTAACAGTAATTACCATGAAGTAGGACAGTGTGCCTGGTTCACAGAGTACCATTAGTTATTTCATCTTCCTACAGTGATGAATTTGCTTAACATGAAATGCTTCAACCCATCTAGTGCTGGTCTAAGGGAAAGCTCGGATATGGCTCTTCCAGAGGCCAAGGCCTCTCAGCCAGCTTATACAGACAGGGGCTCTGGTCTATGACATCAGAAATCTAAGCTGCTTTGAGCAATTCACTGTGCTTGCCCTGAGGGAGCACTCAGGTCCTCTTACATTTCTCTGCCTCAGGGTGCCACTCCCACCCCTCCTAAGGTGACCCTCTCTGGAATTTGCCCTGGAGAACCATTACTGTCCACTCTTCACAGGGGGCCTCCCAGTAGCTCAGTGAGTAGACCCACATCAGGCTCAAGGACGGCCCTGAAACACTTAAAACTTCTCCAAACTGCAGCTGGTATTTATTTCTAACTGTCATCATGTAAAGTAGAGGATTTTAAAAAAATGCTCAAAACTTGGTTTTTGGCTTATCTGTGGATTCAGTGTTGTCCTTAGGCCTCCATTAACAGAGAAAATCAGGGATAAGGTTTTAAGTTCCAATACGGAGATATTAGCAAATTGGCAGTGATGACTCTAGAACTACCTATTTCTATGGGAGGGTCTTCCTCGAGCAAATCATGGTGTAATCCCTTTTTGGTTGTGAAGAAACAAAGGGGCTTCCATTTCCCAAATTCTAAAATGAGAATTTTTTCAAAACATTAATCACATCTTTAAAAAATGATTCTTGACAAGCTTAGCTGTCTTTCTCCCAGGCTATTGAATAATTAATAGTAAGTGAAAATAATATGAAAATAATATCTTTTGAGGTTCATTTTCAACTCTATGAATATCATCTAGATATAGAATTATTTCTTTTAAGGATGCATAAATCTCAGATTGCATGAGGTGAACCGAGCAACTGTTTATCTTTTCTAACACTATTTCAAAGCAAACAAATCCCTCCTCATCCAACTGTTAGGTAATCAAGAATAGTTCTTACTTTTCTGATTAAATCAAAAGTCACGGTGGAAAGCAGGTCAGTTTGATGTACAAAAATATGTATTCTCTTTCAACAGCTTCTAAGCATTTTAAGTTTGTGAATTATGGGACTTTTATATTATTATTGATGGCCTACTAACTAATAATGTCAGCAATGAACTTTGTTTTTAAAGTAAACTATGCCCAGTGTGGGGCTTGAATTCATGACCTAGATAGAGATCAAGAGTTGCAGGTCTACGGGCTGAGCCAGCCAGATGCCCCAGCAATGAACATAATTTTTAAGTATCTGCCTTATTGTCATCTCATTCAATACCTTAGAAAACCCAGTGGGGTTGATACTGCTCTTATTAGCCCTGTCTACAAAGGATGTGCAGAAACATGGATGGGTCAGTAAAATGAAACATCTTTTTAAACTTCTGGAAAAGCTTCCAACCTCTCAGGCAGTTGGCGACACAGTGAAAGTGTGGGTAAGATCAGAGACAACCCAAACTGGGCACTGGTGTGTGAACCAAGCAGCCTCCCCACAACATGTCCACGCCTGTTTCTAAGACCCTTCCTAAATGTTTCATTGGAATTCCTACAGTGTCTTTAATGATCAACTTATCTATTTCCAAGTGGTGGAGAGATCCCTCTGGCTCTTGAGTGTCACCCACTGCTCTGTGGTGACACATGAGGGCCAATGTTTATTACTAGGAGTTAAAACAATGAATGCAAGGCCAGCGGGTTCCTTCTGGGTCTGCAAGGCTTCAGTTGTTGGGGACTAGAGGCAGTTAAGAGAGGGCCCATGGCCTCTGCCTGAGTGCAGACCTGTCCCCTTCCTGAATATGTCAAGTGAGCATACCAGCCACAAGAGAGCGGGAAGTCTGGCACAGGAAATACCACCACCTGCGAGGCCGGTCACAGAACACCGCCACACGACTAAGGACTCTTAATCATGCTTCCACACGTACAGCTTCAGGACTGCTGAGCCCAATTTGAAGGGAATATCCACTGGGGAGCCGAAGGAGGCAAGAGCAGATGGGGAACCCCTGTGGATGCAAAGACGTTTCTGGAATAATGCAGTGGAAACTATAAATACACTTGTGAAACATATAAAAGTATCCAAAATTATTTTTTCTTTAATAATTTGTCTATGTACCCATTTAAGAATTCAACTGGATCACAGGAAAATATTCATGCCAATGCAATTCTAGAATAGTTCCTCTGACTCACGAACTTTTGTTTTTTCTTAATTAGGGAGAAAATTCGAATCATAACGACTGAGCCACCCAAGCGCCCCGAAAATTCAAATCTTATACGAATATGATTATAGAATGAAATAACTATAATCACAATTGCTTAGCTTAGTGTGTATGATATTCTACTAATCTCTCTTCATTTCTTTTTTCTTTCTTCCTCACTCCCTCCCTTCATTTCTTCTAGTCTTTATTTTCTCCTACATCAGAACCTCATTCTTAACTGCATTCTCGATTCTTGATTAAAATGTATTATTCACTATACATATTTAAAGAACATATTAAACACCCAGGACATGTGTAGATAGATCTGAGCAGCGACCTCTTTGGTGGGTAAGCCCTATGAGTTGATGGCAAATTTGCTGTCATTCTGGATTTCCCCATTAATTTGACCCTAGAGGGCTTAGGATGGCTGGATTGGAAAGCCCCCTACTGTGCGTAATATCCTGCCCTGGGTTTTCCTGCTGGAGTTCCTACTCTCTGTCTGCGCAGCAGCAAGGCGGCACTGGGCCACCACAATATTCACAGAGTGAACATTCTCCGTGGCAGCTCAGGGAAAGCACCGGGTTGTTTGGTATTAAGGTTCAATGTGTCACGAAAGGATTTCTTTTTAACTATGCAAGACAAAGTATGTGGAAAGAATGCACTTTTGCTGCCAGATGATGGAATTATTAAAAAGAACATGACTGAGACACACAGGGAAGTGTTCACAGAGATTCTGTAATCATGCCTGGCTGAAAACCATCCAAATGAGATTCCATTATTCTTAGACCTCCAATTAGGGTTAAGACGACCACATCCGAAGTAGGTGAAACAAAGAAGAAAAGAAATACTGCATGTGAATAATATGCAACACAGCAACCAGGAAAGTGGCAAAAGAAAGAAATGAAAGCAAGAAAGTAATTAGAGATTGGCATTATATGAATTATCTTTACAGTTTTAATTGTTGGGGATATTGGCAAATAAAAAGGCTAACCTTGTGGTTGTAACTGCTGTCTGATTAGCTGGGGAGAGGTGGATCTTTCTCCAAGGGAGTGGCACAGAAGGAGAGAGCGAGCCTGTTGCTAGTTTCTCAGTGTCCTTTGGCTAATCATTTCAAAGTCCTTATGGAACAAACCTTTCTGAACATCAAACACTGAATGGAGTGCCCACAGCTGAATGACAGTTCACTCTTTTGTCAGAATGTCAAAGGGAAATTAAAAATCCTTACATCACTTCTGGTTGCATGAAAACATGGAAGGAAGAACATTTTCTAAATTGGGAAAAATGTAAAAGAAACGGAATATTTGAGAAGTTCATCACTGAAATATTCCTCTTTCCCCTCCCAAAACAAATAAAACCAAAGAAATCAAACCACTTGCTCAGATTTGTCAGTATTTTTAACTGGTTTGGGGAGGTATGTCTGCTGTTTTAGGTTTTTGTTTCTTTGTTTAATATTGCTATGATATTTCCAAAAATATTTTGTAGTTCATTGACTCTCCTATGACTGCAAAAATTATCGAGGCCCGAGTTTCCACTTTCTTGCTAAATATATCACGTCTAAAGATAATTTTTATAACTGGGGTTTGGAATTGGATTGTAAGAGCGAAATAAAAAACCTCTATGTAGATAATTACCATTAGTAAGTACATTACTTATATACCTGGATACATTTCTCTGTACATGTATTTTGAGACTGGGGAGTCAATGGGATTTATGATCTCACACAGTTCAGATTCAGACTTGTTAGGATCTGCATTGGCAATCTCCTCTTGGTGTCTCTCAAATTGATGCCGAAATGCTAGACAAGTCCCGAGGCCCTAACAGCCCCCAGACTATCCACTCAAAGTTTCGTTTTTCAGCATTCTTGATGTACATGCACTAATTGGGAGCTAATGTGCTCCCAACGGCAGATAAAGGTATTTGTTGCTTTAAAATCCTGGGTTTTTTTCTTCAACATATGCTCTGAAAGAGAATTAAACTTTGTACACCTGCGTGTCTAGGACTCCTGAGTCTGATTAAGACTGTGGCAATGTTTCTGTCCCTGTTCGTGGTTCTCAGCATCCTCACTGCCTGGCGGAGCAGGGAGCGCACAATGATTGGGTCATTCCCTTCAGCCTCGGTGATTCTGCGTACAGTCAATCCAGTAAATAATAAGCCAGAACTTACTCCCACTTCCAGATGACATTTTAAGAAGGCAATCCCAAGACAGAACACATGGAAACTGCATCTATGATGATGCTCAGTTAGCAATGCTGCTTTCGTTCTGAAACATGATTGTGCCCCTTGTCCGTGCTCTGTGATGGCAGAGGCTCTGTGTTCTTCTATTTCGCATATAGTCATATTTTTTGAATTCCCTACAGTTGATCTGTTGAATTCCACCATTTTTCATTTAGTCTGGAAAGAGCCAGTCACGTGCTGTGCACCTTCCATGGTAAGCATCTAACAAGGTGTGCTCTTACAGCCTGGGCTCTTTACTTGATGTACACAGTAATGAAAGCTCGCTATTGATTTTTCTGTAGCTGCTTGTAACTATTATAGTTGATACATCAATAGAAAAGGAAAGCACAATGTTTCATGGGAGGCAGAAAATCAGAGAATACATGATGCTCTGACAGTAAATCATGGCATAATCTTAGGAGTTGATAGATGGTTACTGCTAACTTGAAACCCATGGCTTTCCTTAAAAAGACTATCCTATAATTGCCCGATACGTCCTAACAGACTGACTGCTCAGAATAGTGCTAAAGGACACAAGACAATGCTTCATCTTTAAAGAAGGCTCTTTTTTTTCTACTAGTGGGTGAGTGGGGGACATTTCACCTAGGTGCTTTGCAGTCGGGAAGGGCATTTTCCTTTTCCCTCCTCTTTCTAGAGCTGAAATGTCAAGACTCT
The DNA here is from genome assembly GCA_028646535.1 of Procyon lotor. Classification (NCBI taxonomy): domain Eukaryota; kingdom Metazoa; phylum Chordata; class Mammalia; order Carnivora; family Procyonidae; genus Procyon; species Procyon lotor. Next base: position 24,100,886 of record CM053618.1, read on the forward strand.
AAGAAAGCTCAGAGCATAGGTCATTTCTGAGAACAGCAAACAATAGGGGAAAAATGAGGTACCATTAATTCTTGACTCCCAAGGGCCTGGAATAAAAGAGAGAACTCTAGTAGAACAAGGGCATTGGTAGTAATAGTATTTTGGTTATGGGGTCAGAAGAGGAAACTGGGCTGGGAGGATTTGCACCCCAGAAGTTTCTGCCTTCTACAAAGGTACCGAGAGTCTATGACTCATGGGTGATGCTCTTATGTGATTAAAGGCATGCCTGAAAAATGGGGCATCAGGAATGCTTGCATTCTGCCTTTACAAAGCCTTTAAAAATACCTTCAATCAATAACTAAAATTGGTGTGATATTATCCTGTGATTTCTCTCTTCTTCCACCCTCCACCATCTTTACTGAACATTGCCCCACATTTATATACACAGGGTTAACTCTGAAACAATTACACTTACGCCATACTTTTAGTGTTTAAGTCATTTTACAAGCATCTTATAATCTGTCCATTAATTACTGGAGCTTTGAGCATTGTTCAAAGCTCACCCCCATCAAATGTATTAATTATTTAACAAGGAGCCATATTTTTAAGTGGTGCTGATAATCATTTAGAGTTTCACTGCTATAAACATACAGGCATTAAATATAAATGATACTAGTGTCCAGGATTGTTTTTGTCTTTATACCAGACTGATGCTATAAAAACAAGCTAGCGATGGATAAATTGGTTTATCTATTAACTCTTTGTATGAATAGCACAACTTCATATATTTCTTTCACTAGGTATCTACCAAGGATGACAAAACATGGGCTGGTTCTTGGTTTTCCTTCTGATTTTGGTTCCCTTTTAGGTATCATTCTAGAGACTGAATGAATTGGGGTAACAAAAAAAGTGTGTGAGAGATTTCTTCTTCAAATTGCTTAACCTCACTTCTAATCAATGACTATTCTATCCATCCACCCATCCATCCATCTGACCATCCTGTGCTGCCTGAAGACCTATTGTGAGCCAAGTTTTGGGGTTATGGATCTTAAATAAATGGTGCAAACCCTAGTACAGACAACCACAACATGGCAATTATTGCATGGAGGTTAAATATGAAAATGGTGGAGGGAAGTCGAGCAGGCATCTTCAAAGAGGCAACATTTAGATAGGTCCTAAGTGATCAACTGGAGTCCACAGGTAGAAACAGGTTAAGTTATATAGGCAGGGATAACTATTGCACGGTTAGTATTACACTAAGTATAGGGATCTAAAAGTAACATCAAATGGGCTTCCCATCCGCGAGAGGCTCATGGTAGGGGTACATACTGCCAGCACAGGGGATTGTCTCAATTTGCACCACTACCTTGCTATAAATTGCCTCGGGTGCCACTCCTGACAGCTGTCACGGTCCCCTGAGCATGGGTCTCTCCCTAGTAGAAAGGTCCTTCCTCCCTAACCTTATATTCGCTATGGCACTTGCCTGTGCGCTGAGGGAGGAGAGATGCCTGAATGTGAACACATAGCTGAGGGCTGCTGGGAATACCAGTGACTCAGTGACAGACTGACTTAATGGGTCATAATCAGGAACGAGGAGGCTCTTAGCTTCAGCACCAGTCACTTCATTCCAAGAGCCTGGAAGGGTGAGTCTAAGCCACACTAGTGCTGAAGACACACAGCTAAGTCAGAGTCCTCACAGCCAGCCAGAGTGGGAATCACCCTTGGTGACATACTAGTTATGGCATGACATCCGCCATGGTTGCTTTTATGAATATGAGAGTGCAAATGTTCAGCACCAAGAAGGGTCAAGTAGACTCTGTCAATCAGCCTGCGATGTACCACGATCTGGGCCAGAAGTTAGGGACAGAAAGATGAGGAAGAATTGTCTCGTCTTTTTGAGTACAGAAGATGCGCAAAGGATCCCTTTTGCTTTTTCTTGTACCTGAAGATCAATTTTTATTTCCTTTTTGTAAATTTATTGAGGTAATAAAATGTGTAAAAAGAAAGGGGGGAATTACTCATACAGAAACAGTGATTTTATTTTATTATTTTTTTAAAGATTTTATTTTTTAGAGAAGGAGAGAGAGAAAGAGAAGCAGACTCCCCGCTGAGCAGCAGGGCCTGATGTGGGGTGTGATCCCAGGACTCCAGGATCATGGCCTGAGCTGAAGGCAGACGCCTAACAGACTGAGCCATTCAGGCGCCCCAGAAACATTCATTTTAATAAACATTATCAGGTTTTTATTTTTAAAAATTGTAGGGCCTTTTTGCTCAACTTTACAGCTTGTGTATTTTCTCCATTTTTGATTCAGAACCTTCCCCCTTATGGATCAGTGCTTCCCTGTGTTTTTTGTTTAACTCCATAGTACTGTTTTCTCTCCTCATTTCTGAAAGTTTTTTTTAAATTAACATGATTAATAACTAGTAATTAACCAACTTTCCACTTTTTAATATCCAATCAAAATATACACAACTGCCAATCAGAAACTGATTCAGCACAAGAAAACTGATAGGTGTATTGACATGTTACAGTTAAGTAAAAACTAAAGAAATTTTGTGTTCCTTAGCATTTACAACCTTATTGTAGACATATGAGCAGTTTTAAATAAATTCTTAAAAGTATTAGTAATCTTGGGGTGCCTGGGTGGCTCAGTGGGTTAAGTATGCCTTCGGCTCAGGTCATGATTTCAGGGTCCTGGGATCAAGCCCCGCATTGGGCTCTCTGCTCAGTAGGGATCCTGCTTCCACCTCTCTCTCTGCCTGCCTCTCTGCCTACTTTTAATCTCTCTCTGTCAAATAAATAAATAAAATGTTAAAAAAAAAAAAGTATTAGTAACCTTTTGAGTAGTTTCTTCATTAATTTTAAGTTCCACTCCCAATTTGGGAACCATGATTCTCAGAGATCCAGCAATTTGCATCTGGCAGCCATTTAATCAATATTCCCAATTTAATTTTATTTGATACCTAAAAGCCATAAAGATGTTTTTTAACGATTAAAAAATTACATCTTAAATATATCATAAATTGCCTTAGAAAAAAGC
>CM053618.1:24104405-24155450 GCA_028646535.1 Procyon lotor
ACTGTTGGTGGGAATGCAAGCTGGTACAGCCACTCTGGAGAACAGTATGGAGGTTCCTCAAAAAGTTGAAAATAGAGCTACCCTACGACCCAGCAATCTCACTCCAGGGTATTTACCCTAAAGATACAAATGTTGTGATTCGAAGGGGCATGTGCACTCGAATATTTATAGCAGCAATGTCCACAATAGCCAAACTATGGAAAGAACCTAGATGTCCATCAACAGATGAATGGATAAAGAAGATGTGGTATATATATACAATGGAATACAATGCAGCCATTAAGAGAAACAAAATCTTGCCATTTGCAACAATGTGGATGGAACTGGAGAGTATTATGCTAAGTGAAATAAGTTAGTCAGAGAAAGACAATTATCACATGATCTCTCTGATATGAAGAATGTAAGAGGCAGGGTGGGGGGGTGGTTCTGGGGGGGTGGGGGAGAGAAATGAAACAGGAAGGGATATGGAGGGAGACAAACCATAAGAGACTCCTAGACTCACGAAATGAACTAAGGGTGGCTGGGAGGTGGGGGGGTAGGGATAGGGTGGCTGGGTTGTGGACATTGGGGAGGGTATGTGCTATTAAGTGCTGTGAAATGTGTAAGCCTGATGATTCACAGACATGTACCCTGGGGCAAATAATACATTATATGTTAAAAACAAAACAAAACAAAAAACCATGATTTCAAAGGTCTTTTTAAGGCCTGAAAATGTTACTTATCCATTTTCAAAACGCTTTCCAATTTGTGGGTCAAGTCACAAATACACTGTTTTATCCTGGGACATTTCACCCGTTGCTTGGCTGATAATTTACATTAGAGCTAACGTGTATAACTCTCTTACAGAAAAGGACTTGTGGTCTGACAATAAAGAAGGCCTGAACCAAACCTGGAGATGAATCAACAGCTCTACAGGCTGCTTTGTTCTTGACCTGTGCACACCGCACTCGGTGCTTCCCTACCATGAAGGCTGAAGTGGCAGTTTGGGTGATGGCATCTAAACGGCGGTGGCTCTCCCAGGGGAGCCATTCCCCAAGGCAATGGCAACCCATCTTCCCTGGGTCTGCCGCCATCAGGACAAATCTTGCCTGGGATGCGTGATGGTGTAGTCAATGCCTCATTCCAAATTTGGAAATTTGGTGTGAAGCAAAGAGCTACCATGATGAACAAAGACATGATTTTATTCAGTCATGTGAGTGGAGACAGGCTTCCATCAGTATCAGAAAGGAGTTGTACAACTTTCCCCAACTACTGTTAGTTAACATGGGCTGAAATCCTAGCATCTCCATTTGCTTGGAACAGACATGCAATTATCACCTAGTGTTAGCCATGAGTATTCTTTCTAGTCTTCTGCAAGTCAGCCTTCCCAAGGAGCTAATAAATATCTCCCCTTATACACTGGGAGAAGGCCAACTGATAATAGAAATAATTTAACTTTGAGGAGGTATAGGAGAGTTATCTGAAAAAAATAAAAAAAACTATTATCAGACAACTAACTATCCCACCCTTGAGATACGACAACCTCCTAAGACACGTCACCAAACCACTTTGGTAAAGGCTTTGCTCTGAATTTAAAATTAAGTAAATCCATGTATGGACCTTTCTCACCAGTGATATTCTGTTAAGCCTCCAGGCAATGTGCCGGAGGCCTGGGATACAGAGAAAAGTGAAGGACAATTTCTAACTCCAACAGAGCCCCAGTCTAGAGCACTGTCTACACAGAGGCAGGGCAGAAGGGAGCAGAATCATCACCCCTTCCAGTGCACTTAGAGAGCCTACACCCGGGGCGACATTAGCTAGTTTTGGGGCTGGGAAAATCCCCTCAAAGAGAATAACAATCTCTTTAACTCAGCTGAATATAAAACAGTGCCTTGAGAAACACCGGCTGGGCAAAGAAGAGAATAATTTACAACAAATCAAGGGCCTTCATTAGGGGAAATAAGATGCAGTACGCCTCTAGTCCTTTCTCTTGCCACCTGGGATATAACAAGCATCCAGCCATTGAGTCCTGAGGCTAAGAAGATCCAAAGGCCAGAGTAACATCTTGGTTGGCACATTCTAGTTACTCGGTGCTTTGAGCACTGAACCCACACAGATATTCCTGATGGGCTTGAACATGACACTACTCAGGATGCTGCGGTCAGAAACCAGGTGACTGCTTCCCAGTTCTGCCTTTGTCTTCAGATCAAGTTTGTGGGAAGTCTGCTCATCTTTGGAACCCATGCAATAATGACAGTATCTGAGGGTCATGATTCCACATGCTTCTTCTACCAGATTTATTTCTGCACTGTTGGTGACAGAGCAAATTTCCTTTCATCAGTTACTTTGGTTCCTTTTTAGAAGGTGGAAGTACAAACCAATAGATAAATACCAAAAATGTATTTTATCTTCTCGTGGGTCATCAGTTTTAAATAGCTCACGTAGAGCATCTCCGCTTTTGCCAAGTTATCAATGGGCTCAAGTTACATTATCTCATCATTAGGGGAAATTTTTAAAAATTTATATATATATATATATATAAATTTAACAGGATTTTAAGAAAACATTACTAGCAGCCTGGGCCCCCAGAGCCTACTATATTATATACAGAAATATTCTGAGAGAGGAGACATTTTTCATTTTAACTTCTTTTTTCAATAGCCTAACTAATTGATGTCTGTTCCTGAATACAACTTAGGGAAGAAAAAAAGAAATCAGGCAGTGGAATGGAAAATTTCTAGTCAACGATACATTTGAGTTAGTCCTGTCATCAGCTTTTCATGGAATTAGGAATCAGCTTTATTGAAGAATGACTTTTAGGAGGAGGATGGTTTCTACCGAAATTTGACTTGGCTCAACTAATCGGCTACTGCTCCTCTAGAGTTTTGTCTTGTGGTTCAAGCACCCGAAAACCTGAGCCTCATGTGGGCCTCCTGCCCCCTCACCCCGTCACACGGTTTGCATCCTATTCGTTGTTTGTGTCAGCGCATTCCTACCTCCACAGAGTGTTAAAACCACCTCTGAACAGAGTTTCCAGCCTTGCTCACCTGCAGTCCACATGCCACATCACTACCAGAAAAGCAAACCAACTTACATTACCCACACCTCACCCCCTTTTTAAAAGGATTCTGCCAGACTTCCTAATTGCCTACAGAATGAAGATCATGGCCCCCTCTTGTTTACCACCGTATCCCTAGTGCCTACCTCAGCACCTGACACAGAGGAGCGCTCAGTAAGCATTTGCTGAATGCCTTAAGGCCCTCCATGACCGGGCTCTTGCCCACCCCTCCGGCCATAACTGAGGCTTCCCTCAAGCCATATTGATCTCCTACCGGCTCTCGAACTCATCTTGCCCTTTCTTGCCTCCATGCTTTTGCGCCAGGCATTCTTCTGGCTTAGAATGTCTGACCTGCTAGGGCTCACATCCTATTTTCTTTCACCAGCTCCATCTGGTAAACCACTGTTTCATCACCCACCAAGAGCATACTGCTGCAATCCTCTCTCAACACGGCCCCAGACCTATGATCAGTTCACAAAGTCTTCATTTTCCTCCAGGATCAGAGAGGCTTGAGGCTGGGCTGGGATCAGAATGCACGGGTTTTCAGATTTGTATGGGGAGGGGTACGTAAAGCTCATGAGGGTTTGGGACAGCAGGTACCCATTCTGGACTTGGGCTCAGCTTTCAAGGGGGGGGGGCCTCTGCTAGGATTTCATTCCCATTACCAGCAAAACAGGTGTTCCAGGACTGGCCTGGGTACCTAAAATTGATTATCCACATACCACAATAAAGCTGCACAAAACGATTTCTTGTTTCTCTGGGGGGAAATACTTTCCATTTGCAAATTGGAAACTACCTGAACATTACTGCCAGTTACCATCTTCTTGCTTCTTTAAAAATAAATTCTTGAGGGGCGCCTGGGTGGCTCAGTGGGTTAAAGCCTCTGTCTTTGGCTCAGGTCATGATCTCGGGGTCCTGGGATCGAGCCCTGCATTGGGCTTTCTGCTCAGCAGGAGCCTGCTCCCCCCTCTCCTTCTGCCTGCCTCTCTGCCTACTTGTGATCTCTCTCTCTCTCTCAAATAAATAAATAAAATCTTTAAAAAATAAAAAATAAATAAACTCTTGAAAAACAAATAAACAAACTCTTGGCCAAAACTCTATTTGCCTCTGATATGAAAGCCAAGCTTTCTTTTTTTTCCTTTTACAGCAAACGGGTGAAGTTTTAAGGGACAATGAGTTATTCAGTGGTCCCCAAGTTCCTGACACAGTGAACACACTCAAATAAGAGTGTGTGACTGACGTTCTGGGACACACACGGCCCAATGGTTCAGGAGGATAATTTGTGAGGTTCAGGGACTGAAAGCACCTCGGAACCACCAATCCAGCCCCTACTCCCTTAGTACTGGCAGAAAACACAACAGTTTTGAAAAATGATGAAGGGAAGATTAAAGTGAGGAAAACGAAGCATGCCCCATGATTAACGACCACATCTCCAAATGTAATGCAGTTATTCAACTAATTTAAAATACCACTGAAGTGAGATAACTCTCTTTAAATATTTTATCTCTAAGATGCTGTTAAGAGTCCTTACACATGTATTGCCACTTTTTCTATTTAATTACTGATCAACTACACTAGTTGAAAACACCAAGATCTTGCCATTGGCCAGAATGATTTGTGAGATTGCAGCAAGCAAGCCTGTGCTATCTTCCTCTTGACTTTCTAGAAACTGTTCGTGGGTAAAAGATGTCGACTTAGCTGAATGGAACTTTCCTACTTACAATGGTTAATACAGAAACCGCACAGGATTCGGTCCTGGCATTGTAAATCTTTGAACACTACATCTATGAAATTCTGTTGTCTTTTTAAATTTTCAGTAACATTTCTCTTTGCTATATTTATCACATTTTCCAAAATATGAAAACGTTCTTTTTATTTTAAATGTTGACTACATGTGAAAAATTAACTCTGGTTCTATTACTTCAAACTATCCCTTTATTAGCAACAGTTGTGTGGTGCTGTCAAGAGGAATTTTAAAGAGAAAGTACCAAATTTGGAGAGTAGACACATCTGTTTTACTTTGCAGTTTGTTTTATTGTTTTATTTCTTAGGCTATGAATTCACAACTATCTTATGACTAAAGACTAAAGAAAAAACATATGTTGGTAAATCTGGTTTCTGCATTTTTTTTCATTCAGGGGAAGTTGCCTCCCTCAGCTGTCTGCCAATAAGTAATAAATGGACTTGGCAAAAAGTTTATTTAAGTTGGCTTTATTAAGCCAACAAAATTCAGAAATCAAGTATGGGACAGGCAGAAAAATCTGTTCCTTTGAAGTCAATAAAAATCCATCTCCTTAATCCTTTTTTTATTCCAAGCAGTGGTGATTTTTCTCAACTGACTCACTGAGAACCTTGATTTAGCCAATCCGTCTTGCTTAGTTATCTTTCTTCTCCAAAGCTTTCCTAAAGAAGCATCCTTTCCCCTTGACAATCATCATCTTTTATATTTGCATAGTGATGCATCTAGTTATAAACATTCTCTGGTTAATCCTGATCGAGATTTAAGAAACGGGATTTTAATTACTACCCATATTTTACAATAAAAACAGCAGTAGTTTGCAAGCTCTAACAAAAGGCACATAGAAATGATCAACAGCAGAAGTAGGCCTACAATTTGATCCCATACATCTTTCCTAGGCGATCTCCATTCAGCCTTGACACAGCCTTCTACGGCTGCCGCGAACTCATTCTGCCCACTATGGGAGAAACTTCAGGACTCCAGTCTAATAACTCCTTTTCCATGCCCCACCCCATCTACTCACAGGGGATGAATCATGCAGAAATATATACGTAAGAATATATTCACGGTTGACGATGTCGTGATTTGAAAAGGAGGGCATTATCTTGGGAGAACGAAAGCACGTATTGACTTCGAGACACTCAGAGTTTGGCATCATCAAATCACATCCCGTTGTACAGAGTAGGAGAAAAGGATTCCTTACCTAAACTAAAGAGCACCAAGAATTTCAGACACACAAACTCCCGTTGATCAAACTGCAGAGAGCGAAGCTTTGCCACCAACTCCTGTGCGTGACTCACAAGATTGTTGAGGGTGGCCCCGGCCTGGGATGCTATTATGGAATAGTCCACCTGCAACACACAATCAGTTTTAACGACTGTCAGAATCAGAAACATACGAACCAACAAAAGTCAGAAACAAATATTTTATTGAAACTTTTAGGAATTGTGGGCAAAATCAGATTGCACTAGAGATTTGTAACAAGTGGGGACAGTCCTCAAGAAAATAATTTGAGACACACTATGATTCTCAGATGTATAATTATTCTGATAAAGCGAATCATTTTGATAAACATTGCAGGGAATAGATTCTGGCTCCCTAAATTTCACAGGTATATACCTTCATCTTTTTTCTGTTGTGAATTTACATTATCACAAAAAGTTAAGATTTTTAACACTCTCAAATAAATTTAAAGAAAACTATACTATCCATAAAAAGTGAATCTGGAACAACTTTCTGTGTGCACTGGAATGACATTAACTAGCGCATGAGGAAAGGGAAGGCAGAGAGGGGTAATGTTCACATTTTTATTTTACTAAGAGACTATGTTTGAAAGCAGTCATTGTCCAAGAATGCTTGCTTGTGGATGATGAAAGAACTGCATTTAGGTTCTTCTTTAGTGGGTTACTTCCTAAAAAGCAACAACTATTTTCATTCATATGATCATTAATACATTTCTCTCTAAAGACAGTGATGATCTTATTATGGAGAATAATTTCTGGATATGGGAAACATAACAAAAAAGGCTTATTTACTTCTTCATTTAAAAAAAGTGCTGCAACACACCAATCTTAGATTATTCATGGGGACATAAAAAGTTCAGCTTATAATAATAAGTTAAGATGTTGGGAAGGCTGTCAATGAATGTACTGACTTTGCTGCTGCAATTATGGCGTAATGGGAAAGCCCAGTTGGTATCTGATGCTCCCATCCTTTTTGTACTGGAGAGCTCTCAGGCAACCAGATACTCTTTTAGGTGCATTTAATATTTGCAGCAGCAGCAAATTTGTCTGGGAGGCAAGTCCTCATCTGCCACTCACCCGGAGCAGACTGTATTAAATTTTTATATTTATTGACATTTCATTACCATAATTGACTGCACTTGCTTCTCTAGGAGAAGGCACAGGGCTGCCTCCTAAGCAGGAGAACTAGTCCCCGGAGTAGAATTTGCAATTAAAAACAAGGCAGAATGGATTTTTTTTTTATTGTGTAAATATGATGAGTTGAATTTTTAGCTTTAACTAGAGAATACTGGGTGTACAGAAACCTTTTTTCGAGAGTGAGAAAAATTAGGAGTCAGTGGAAAGACGACCCCCAAAGGTGTCAATCAGTTTATATAGAGTCAACTATGCATGAAAAAGGCACAGTTAATGTGTGTTCTAGGTCTGCTCTTGTATCAGGCACGGCACTGTCCTCCCTGCTTTTGTCCATGTGCTGGCATCTGTCCACTACATTTAAATATCAAGCGTTTCTAAGAACTCCTTTGGTTTCCGTTTCAGAATGCGTGAAAGGGCCGGGACCCAGGCAGCCGAAACCCTGAGCCAGAAGCAGAGAGAACAAGCAGCTGAAACACTGTGGAACATGTGACGATGATCATTTGGCCCCCAAAGGGATGTCTCAACGACCATTTTGCCACTTCTCGCACGGAAGATCTTTCTACTACAGGGAAGTTCTTCTTACTTTAAAGTGGTGCCTGAGCTCTCAATTCTTTAGCAAGTAGCCATGGTCTCACTATCACCCAGGTAATAATGGAAATCCTACAGAGACAGATAGGACAGGTGAATAAATGACAGCAGGAAGGCCCTGTGGGGTCAGAGAGTGGAAGAAATCTGGGCCAACATGGCCACTTACAAACGAAGCATCTTGGGCCAGTCCTACGGAGCCCCCATCCCTTGGTGCCCTGATCCTTAAATAAAGCAGTTAAGCTAGAGGATAATAAGGTGCCTCCCATTTCTGTGATTATCAGGAAATGAGGGTACTTGGGATAATACTACCAGTTTAAGCTTGGAATCGGTTGCTGAATGCACGGCAGCTGGGGCTTAGTAAGTACACAGCACATTTTATCAAAATCACAAGTGAAGCCTTCAATCAGGAAAGTGCACTAAAATAAACCACAAATATGCTGGTATTAATTTTTCGTAGTACAAAGTTAAAGGAGTTTTGATACGTGTATAGTTCTAACAAGACTGCAAGAAGTTTAAATGCTAGAACGCCATGCTTGAAAATGTAGTACGTTATTAACCAGAACCTCATTTTTTTTTTAAGATCAGTTAATTAAAATTTGGTATGCGTGCAGGGTAATACTAAGTTCAAGACCCAGAACTTTATACATGAAAATATAGTGCATTATACCCGAAAGGAACTGAAATTGTTTCATAAGATTCTATTTAGTGAGAGACCTTTAGCGAGATGAACTTCAGGAAATCAATTGGCAAACCAACAACTTTACAGCTATACATTTATTTACATGCTAATTTGAAAGCTCAAACATGCTTATTAAATGGGAGCTCCGATAACATTTCCTTCAAGGATAATTTATCAAATTGCAGGGCTCCGAAGGAGGATAGGTGATTTATTCCTGGAACAGCACACAGATCTGCAACTTCCTTACATTTTATTACAAACATAATTATATTTTCATTGTTGAATGCAGAGTTTGTGCTCATTTCAGGAGCAGCTGGCCTTGTCTTTTATGTACTTAGTAAAATTAATTTATTGCTCTCTTACATGTAATCTTTGTGCCATTAAACTCAAGGCAGATATTGAAGAAATACTATAAGCTGATGTCCCTTTTGGATAAATTTCACTCATCATGAAGGTAGAAACAGTTTTAGCTAAATTGCTTTTAGTTCTAATAACTGAAATTTTTGATGACTTGTACGTTGTAAGATGCCTGTCATTTTAATATGATACACAATAATAGAAGATAATGAATAAGTTGCCAGTAGACCTTTCCCTTAGGATGATGTTACAGTGGCTGTTAATTAGCTACAATATGCAAATACTAAAAGCAAGCCCACATCAAAGTACTCTATTGTTTTTTCATATATGTATATAAGTAAATATATATACAGATAGGTTTTATGTGTGGGTATTCTTAAAATACTGGATAGAAACGAATTCTTGTCATAATTCTAAGATGTTAAAAATATAGAATTTTATAATCCAGATGTTACTGATATTAACACCAATTATTAATGTAAGTTACTAATATTAATAATATTACTGATAATCATTTTTTCTTTTTGCTTAACAAGATTTGACATATGTTTGTGTAGATGGCTGATTAAAAGACATAATGAATGCATGATAGCTGACTTTAGGTTTAAGTAAGAGATTTGGTGTGAATCACCAAATGCTCGTTTCAATAATAGGTAGTAGTGCCCTGGGCTGTTCTTTGCAGTGGGATTCTTTCTTTTTTTTTTAAGATTTTATTTATTTGACAGAGAGAAACACAGCGAGAGAGGGAACACAAGCAAAGGGAATGGTAGTGGGAGAAGCAGGCTTCCCGCAGAGCAGGAAGCCCGATGCGGGGCTCGATCCCAGGACCCTGGGATCATGACCTGAGCCGAAGGCAGACGCTTAACGACTGAGCCACCCAGGCACCCCTTTTAACTCATTTCTTAAGATTTTATTTATTCATTTGAGAGAGATACAGAGACAGAGATGGAGAGAGAGAGCACAAGCAGGGGGAAGCAGCAGAGGGAGAGGGAGAAGCAGACTCCCCACTGAGCAGGGAGCCTGATGCGGGGCTCGATCCCAAGATCCCAGGATCATGACCTGAGCTGAAGGAAGACACTTAAACTTCTGAGCCACCCAGGTGCCCCTGCAGTCGGATCCTTTCAATTACTCTAGTTCTCAATGAACTACGAAGGGACTCAATTCTGCAGACATTTATTTAACGGACATAATGTGCTAGGCACCTTGTGAGTCAGGGAACTTTTGAGAAAAGTTGTGGTATTTTATCCAACTTTCTTCTCTGTCTTCAAGCTCTAAGCAGCAGTTCTCTGGAGATGCCCTTCATTTAAAAACACTCAGTTTAGTCTTTTTCTTCCTTCTCTATTGTAACAAATGCATCACATTATTTATCATGAGCTCTGTTCAGGAGGAAAATGCCAGAATACTGGGCCAATGAGCACGTGGGGTCTTGCATTCCTTAGCTTATCTAGCAAAGATGCTATATATAAAGCATTGTGTTGATGCCACATGCATGCTGAGGCTGACATAGAATTGCTGCCTGGGTCGTCTTCGTATCAGGATTATAATCCTGATAGTATAAACCGAGGCATAATGAATATTACTACTTGTTAATCTTAAAATACTCAGTACAAACATTTTCATTTGTTCTAGAAGAACTCATCATGGAGCAGTTGGGAAAATTCTATAAGCAACCCAGGAAATTTTTTTTTTTTTTTTTTTTTTGACAGAGAGAAAGAGAGCAGCTGGCAGAGGCAGAGTGAGCAGCAGGCTCTCCACTGAGCAAGGAGTCTAATGTTGTGGGGCTCAATCCCAGGACCCTGGGATCATGACCTGAGCTGAAGGCAGATGCTTAACTGTGGCCACCCAGGAGCCACAAACCTGCAAATTTCTATTGAATGATTTGGGAGTACTGTATTTCTTCTGGTTGAGGCTGGAAAAGGTGATGGATTTTAGTTAGTTAAAGTTTAGTTAGTTTAGTTAAAGTTTTATCCAGAAATTCCTTGTCACTGCTCCTCTAACCCTGGGGGGATTTGCAGGCGTCTGTCTCAACCTGCAAAGGAGTTTGGTCAAACACCGTCACTGGAGAAATCAGGCACTTCCTTCTAGAAGTGTAATCTGGACAGCTTCACATGCCCATCTGACTCCCTTTGCACTTCCCCCTCTGAACCTTCCTCCCATCTTATCTGAACCTGTGTCATGCAGCTTACCTGTGAAAGTGCACAGTGCAAAGCCCTCTGCAAGGCTCAGTCGTGACCATCATTAGACGATAAATTACACCTCTTATCACCACCAAGGGCAGGACCGTGTCTAATTCCACCCCCCATCTTTGATTTTCCTTCAATTATCAGGCCTTCAGAAAGGTTTTTAAATTAAGTGAATCAAGCTGTTTTTCTCCTGTAGGTGAGTATTAAGCTGCCCATAGGGGTATTTTTTACACACTTCCTGGAAAGAACGTTGTTTAATTTTTTTTTTCACCATGATATCAACATCATGACTAGAGGTTTCTATCATTGTTTCAAAGTTCATATTCTGCACAAATCTGTGGTAGTAGGTCAATGTGTTTTGGTGGCAGAGGAATTATTTCCCTTAGAAAAGTTAAGAAAACCTCTCATTTAGGAAGAAAACTTTTTTTTCAAACAAAAAGCTGATTTAGGGTGGTGGCATTATCAGCAACCCTTTTTCTTCTTTCTAGCGTTTTCTTAATGCTGAAATAATTGAAAAAATAAAATTACAAATAATTTTGTAACAATGAGTAATAATCACATTAAAATGCTTCTGATGACCTAAATTTATTTTTACAATGTGTTTACAATGCCACACCAAAAAACTTATAAATAAATAAAACAAACCCATTTTTTGTGTTTAGGCTCGTAAAGAAGAAATGAGTATCTTGCTTGGAAGTTACACAGAAGCTGTCATGCACAGAAATTATACACAAAGACCCGGCTGAGAGCCTATGGTGAAAGCAAGCTCTGTAGCATCAGTGAGGAAGACAGAAAAGCAGCCCAGTATGTTGGTCAAGAACACAAACTTTGGGGGGCGCCTGGGTGGCTCAACTGACTAACCGTCCCAACTTTTGATTTCGGCTCAGGTCATGATCTCAGGGTCGTGAGACTGAGCCCTGTGTCAGGCTCTGTGCTCAGCCTGGCGTCTGCTTGTCACTCTCCCTCTGCTCCTCCCCTCACTCTTTCTCTGTCTCTAAAATAAATAAAATCATAAAAGGAAAAAAGAAGAAGAAGAAAAAAAAAAAGATCATGAACTTTGGCACCAGGCTGCCCAGCTCGGAACATTCTACTGCTGTTATTGGTTGTACTTTGACTTCACATCAACTGCTTTACCTCTCTCTGCCTCAGTTCCTCATCTGTAAAATGGGCATGATTATTAATAATAAATCGTACATTCTTCATAAGGCTGTTCGCTTCCTATCAGCTTGATGTTAGCTTAGTTCTGACAGCCTGTAATTTTCATGTCCGCACTTTACAGAACTATTTCTTGTAATTCCTACTGCAATTTTCTGGTGCAGATACCCCTACAATCCCCACTGGATTGGCGAGGAAACTGAAACGTGAATGGTGACGGGAGTTGCCCAAGATGAACAGCTAGTAAATTTTGGAACAGGAACTAGAACACCAGTCAGTTCCATTCCAAACCAGACTAATGTGTGTAACACACACACACACACTCACCATTTTCATACCAGAGAGCAAGCAGCCTGCCCTAACAATGAAAATACACTCTGCCCGAAGCTTGACTGCAGTTAGATTATATACTAAAAAAGAGTACATTCCCTCTTTTTCTTTCTTCAACTACCTCCATACATTTTCCTTTTAAAGATCATGTTCGCCCCAGGGGTGCCTGGATGGCTCAGTCTGTTGGGCGTCTGACTCTTGGCTTCAGCTCAGATCATGATCTTGGGGTCCTGAGATCAAGCCCCACACCTAGCTCCACACTCAGCTCAGTCTGCTTGTCCCTCTCCCTCTGCTCCGCTTCCCGCTCTCTCACTCTTAATAAGTAAAATCGTAAAAGAAAAATCATTTCCCCTCCCTCCAGAATATTGCTCTACTCTTAAACTTCCTACGGGACTTCCTTTCCTTTCATCATGACCGTAACAATCTTCCTAAAAAATTATTATTAACAAAAAAAAATCTAGGTTTCCCCACACTTGTAGTCAGGGAGGTATTTTCTGTTCTAAGAAAATTATACTTCACATTTTCACCAATCTCCCTGCGTCTCAGGGTGGGAAGCAGTACATGCCTACTGCAGTGAAGGTCAACTTCTTAACGTCAGACCGGTACTGGGGTCTCAGCCCCCGACAGAAAATGGGAACGTGTAACAAGGTAGAGAGGAGATGTGGGAACATGGTGGGGACGCATACTCTGGGTGTCGAGTCCAAGTTACCTTGTTTTAATTAACCATGTAGGTTACAATAGGTTACGATGGGGCGGTTCTACTCTGGTACCATCCGCTGATATTTACGTTTTACACACCACATGCAGCACTAAATAGGTGCTGTGGAGATAGAAAAATATGTCTATGACTCCACATGAAAACGTCTTCCTCATTCTGTTGGAAAGGTCACATGCTTTGCAAAGGTCTTTCCTTCATAGCACTTCTTTTGCTTTTATTTAAGAAACTGCGGGTTGGGGCACCTAGGTGACCCAGTGGGGGGTTAATTAAGCTTTCAACTCTAGACTGAGGCTCAGGTCATGATGTCAGGGTCAGGAGACGGAGCCTGCTTAAGATTCCCTCCCTCCCTGTCCCCCCACCCCCTGCCGACCCCCCGCCAAAAAAAGAAAGAAAGAAATTGCCGGAGCATCTCTCTACTTGCTAGATGGAATGCTACCCAATTCATGAACCACTTAATAAAGCCAATATGAGCCTTTTAAAAATTAATAAATAAGAAATTGCAGGAAGCCCAGACATAAATTCAAAACGTTTTGTCCAGAGGCGCCTGGGTGGCTCAGTTGTTAAGCGTCTGCCTTCGGCTCAGGACACGATCCCAGGGTGCTAGGATCGAGCCCCACTTCGGGCTCTCTGTTCAGCAGGGAGCCTGCTTCTCCCGCTCCCGTTCCCTCTCTCGCTGTGTTTCTCTCTGTCAAATAAATAAAATCTTTAAAAAAAAAAAAAAAAGTTTTGTCTGGCCTATTCCACAATAGAAAATATGAGGTTTGTTCCATAATTTTCATAAATAAGAATATCTGGTTATAGTGAATCCTTATGAAGGTCCTCATTGATGGGATGCAAAAGGGTAGGGGAGGGGTTTGACAGAAAGGTGACTCATTTTCTGAGGGCAGGAGGGACCTGGAAGATTCTGGGTGGAAGGAAAGGTGAGAAGGAAGAATTAGTTCTCCCCCAGGGAGTTCTGTATTCTGTTGTGAGGGCAAAACATGAAGTAGCAGTAATTGATACTTAAGATGATAAATACCATCTATTTCTGACTGTTCTTGGTTTTGAAAATCAGAGAGACAAGAAATGCACTTTCTCTACTTTTAAATGGTAATTACCTTTACCCAGGGGCAGCACTTAAGGCAAAATGAAATGTGAAATAAGGAGTATTTCTAAAGAGCAAGAATGGAAGTGCTTTGAGAAAGAACAGCACAAACCCATTTGATTTCTGAAACTCAGAAGGAAATGAAATCAAATTAATTTGTGGGCTGAGGCTCCTTCTAATGCAGTTCCTAGTTGGGTAGGGATGGGAGGGGGAGCAGGGGAGGGGGTGGAGAGAGGGTTGGAAGGCATGCCCAGTGAATAAACTCTAGAAATGGGTACATTTCCTCCAAAGACTTGAGGCCCCAGACAAAAATGCCAAACAAAAATTTGAAAGTACAGGAAGTCAAGCCCATGAGACTTTATTTGCTCGCCTGGAAGGCTTTTCTCACGAGATGCACAGAAAGCAGGGACCAGATAGCGAAAGAGATGGTTGAATTGATCCAATTTGCAAAAACTCTGAAATAGTGCTTGCCTTTAATTTGATTGGGAAAAATGTGATTTATTAATAATACAGCAAATGGCATGGAGACAGCCTTTCATTTTCAGATATGCACTGCTGTGGTTTCACAGCACATAAACATTTATGGCTGGATGTAAAAGATCACGGGGCCCAGGTACTGAAGTATGGAAGCATTGCGGAACGCTGCAGTGATGCCTGAATAGGAATGACCCAATGGACTTAGGGAATCATTATGTTCCATGCATTTATTTTAATAACACATCAGTTATTGAATGACGGCTAAGAACTGGGAGGGACATGCCAAAATCCTATAATATTGGACTTAGGTCCATTGAGTACTTGCTGTTCCTCAGACACCCGTGAAGCCAACAATGATCTCTCCTCCTTTGAGATTTTGTAAAACGTCACCTTCTCATTAAGACCAAACCCAACCACTCTTACTGAACACAGCAATCCTTGGGTCAGGATGCAACGTAGCCCCTGGATGTGTGTGCATTCCCCTTTGTGTAGCACATCTTCTTTTTTCCTTTCTTCTTTTATTCAACAGCACTTTGTCCTCTAATACATTATACGTTTCTTGTATATAGATGTGTTATAAGATCATTCATTATGGGGGCACCTGGGTGGCTCAGTGAGTTAAAGCCTCTGCCTTCGGCTCAGGTCATGATCTCAGGGTCCTGGGATCGAGCCCCGCATCGGGCTCTCTGCTCAGCTCCCTGCTGAGCCCTCTCTCTCTCTCTCTGCCTGCCTCTCTGCCTACTTGTGATCTCTCTCCATCAAATAAATAAATAAAATCTTTAAAAAAAAAAAAAGAGATCAGGGGCGCCTGGGTGGCTCAGTCGTTAAGCGTCTGCCTTCAGCCCAGGTCAGATCCCAGGGTTCTGGGATCGAGCCCCACATCGGGCTCTCTGCTCTGCAGGAAGCCTGCTTCTCCCACTACCATTCCCTCTGCTTGTGTTCCCTCTCTCGCTGTGTTTCTCTCTGTCAAATAAAAAAAAAAAAAAAAAAAAAAAAAAAAGAGATCATTCGTTATGGTCAGCTTCTCCTTGCTACAATATCAAGTGTGGCGTCACAAGGACAGGGTCTTTTTCTGTGTTGTTCACTAATGCATGCCACTCCCCTACACTAGTGGCGGGCACGCTGTTGGATGTTTAATAAATGTCTGTTGACTGACCGACTGAGTATCTATTCAGAAAGGAGTAAGGACTAACAGTAATTTTTTTTCCATTTTCCTTTTGAATGATGGCTGGCTCTTAAAAACTAACTAGAACTCCTACCCTTTTTCCCTCGCCTTTATGCCAAATATTTACTTATATGCATGATGATGTTTGAATCAGTCTCTTCCACCCCTATGATGCCAAAATAGTAAGGATTCTTACTTACTAGGTATAAGCTTTTTTAATAGCTGACAAAACAAGTGTGGTAGATTAATGCAGATACACGAGGAAAGATGGCTGGGTACTAATGATTAATTCTGATTTAGCAGTTGTTTTGACCCTTCAAAGCACAACTTCCAATCCCAGCAGAGTGAAAGCAGCAGAAGGTCTGTGATTATGTTTGCTTTTACAAGTTTAACCGTAATCATCAGTGTAGGAACAGAGTGCACCAACTCAGCTTTTCTAAATTATTTGCAGCCAATCTTTTCCTTTCAAAGCACCAGAGTGCTTCTGATCTAGTTAAATTCCTGCCATTCTGAACATGCTTAATAAAGCCTATTTTGGGGGGCGGGGGGGTCTCTATACTCACTTGTTGCCCAGTAACCAGGAAGATGGACCCTTCCTTTCCGTGTACCACTTGTCGGTAAATGTGGTCGAGAATTAAGAGCTCACTCCAGCAATTCTGAAGGAGCTTCATTTGGTCATCAACCTATGAAAGAAATAGGAAAAAAAAGAACTCTGTTATTCACTACATTTTTTATTTTTACTTAACTTTCTACTTAAGAGAACTCACTATAAGCCAGATGTCTCCACCAATGGCCGCCATGATGCAAATGCTCAGAATTTACATCGCTGCTCCTGAAAATCATTATTTTCATCTGTACAAATACTTTTTAGGTCACATATGAGTACTTAAGAGTAGTATTTATAATCAATGAGCTGCTAGGAAAAGGCCCTCCATTATATCGGTCTGTCTAACATTAACAGAGCTATTAGAGTTTGCTTGTGGGAGGTCCAGGCGCCTCACACTGTCCTCAGTAGACCCCATTAGAATGACCCCCAAATAGCCTGTGCTTACGTATCTAGAGTTTACTACATTGACCCACAGCTAAAATAGTACATTGATATTAGCAAGCTGCCAAACTGAGAAGATTTCCTTAAAAGACAATTAGCAGGCCAGCACAAAGGACTTTGGAAGGTAGAGACACACGGCCATTATCTGGCGTCAGCGTTCAGTGGAAGTCCAAACGGTCCCCAACTTTGAACAGAACAATCACCAATCATGGTCTTGAGGCTCATTTACATTTGCTTTGTGATTTGGATGATTTTCCCACAAACTTTCTGAACTTCAGTTTCCATAACTAGAAAATGAACCAAGAACATTACCTCCCTCACAGGACTACCATTGGGATTAAAATGAAAGATGCTGTGTCCCAGCGGGCATTTTATTCTTATTTCATCTTATCCTCCAGGGGACTACATTCTTCAGTGACAAAACCATCCTTATTTCATGTACAGTTCACAGATCTACCTATGGTCTGAACGTGAAGACCATATTGATCCATTGCGATAGCTACTTGTAACAGCAGGATCTTACTTTTGTAATATATATCTGCCAAAGATCCAGTTTTCCCAAATGTGGTGGCCATATTTAGACTACACACTATGTATTTATAAAAGTAGCACCTGACATCGGTATGTTCCATAGTAGTTTTTAGAGTTTTTGTGTATTGCTCTGGATTTGATTGACAAAACATGCCTTTGAAGTTAGCTGAACTGGTATCATTATATTCAGTTTAGAGATGAGAAAATGGGGCTCAGAGAGGTTAAGTGGTACACCTAAAAATTTCTCTCTCTGTCAAGCTCTAGGCTGTCTCCAAATTACATCAGGAGGTGCGAGAATTTTCTAAATGAAAATAATTTGACTTACTTTTAACAAATTTATTTTTAAGTGGCCATTCCAGATACCTGGCTGATTCTTAGGAAGTTTCCAGTCACACATTCATTAGTACTGATAGGAGCTTGGGACTAACTTTATTTGTATGACTCTAGGATATAGTGAACGTAGTCAAGGAAGCACTGAACCCGAGGTACAAAGAAGGACTGAAGACTCAGTTCTACACTGTCCAGCATTGAAAGCTTAGTCAAAGTACTTAATTCTCTAAGACTTCTTTTCTCACCTAAAAATATATGAGATAGTTTTTGTGAGGATGAAATAAGACAGTGGATGGGAAATCCCCTTCATAAAGTGTAAAACAATACACAAATGGGGTGCCTGGGTGGCTCAGTGGGTTAAAGCCTCTGCCTTCAGCTCAGGTCATGATCTCAGGGTCCTGGGATTGAGCCCCACATTGGGCTCTCTGCTCAGCGGGGAGCCTGCTTCCCCTCTCTCTGCCTACTTGTGATCTCTCTCTGTCAAATAAATAAAAGAGATCTTTAAAAAATAATAATAATAAATGAATAAGTCTTTAAAAAAAAAAAAAAAAAAGAAAAGAATTTCCTTCATTTGAGTGAATAGATAATTTTAAGATTATTTGGCAGGCAGGAGTACCAGACCTGGGATATAATGGTGAGCAGGGCAAACGCAGTCCCTACCTTGTAAAAATCAGTTTCATGGGGGACAATGTTCACCCAAATGTGACGCAGTGGTTTAGTGAAGGGAGGAGGTCACCTTCTTCTCTACAGGAGAATCTCCAGTGGTGTGTGGTGTGACAAGTCAGCCTCTGGGCGGCAGTTGACGCAGACCCACCTAAATGTTCTCCACAAACTATTGTCATAAGAAGCCGTGCCCAAATGTCCCTGAAACATACATGTTGTAGCATCCAGGGCACATTTAGCTTCCTCCAGATGCTTGGGGTGATTGCAAAATAAAGCATGCTTTGCTCTCCTGGGTTTTATTATACTCGCATTTCAGCAAAAACATGCTCAGTGTCTTATTTCAAATTAATCAGTCTGTGATGACCGTTTGGTTCCAAGGTACATTTTTTGGGTTTTTTTTGGGGGGGGGGGTATGTGTGTGAGAGAGAGAGAGAGCTATGAAGCTTTAGTTATTTATAGCTCTTTTCAGGGAAACCTAAAATACTCCCCTCTTGAGACTATCTCCCCAGAAACAACTGTTATACATGTTAATGTCGCACATGATTTCAAATGGGTGGGGGAGTACAGACCCCCCCCAAAGTGCATTTAGTGTTCCCACTTCTGGAAAGAAAAAAGAGCCAAGAGGTTATCTGCTGGCCACACAGAATGGAGAAAAGGGGACTGAAAATGAAAAGAAGCCTAAGTTTGGGAGCTATCTCTTTAACGGCTTCTTCCTCTTCATTGGCATATAACAGTCCCTTACTTTCATATGTAACAGGACAGAAATACTATGGCTAACAGTTTTCCAGCATCAAACCTTGTTCCAATCATCATAAGACAGAATCTGACTTCTCCTGGCCTTCTTTTCTTTTGGGACGTTGAAGACACACTTCCAAACACAGATATATTTTTGCCTCATGTTCAGAAAACAAATGGGGTGGATCGCTTTCAGATTTTATGCTACCTCCGTGTATGTGTCTGTGTGTGTGTGTGAGAGAGAGAGAGACAGAGAGAGAGAGAGAGAGAGAAGAGCGCCAGCCAATGGCCAAGGAAGAAATGAAGGTTTTGCTATGACGCATCCTCTGTACGTTTCTTACTAAAGGGTTGGATATTTTTTCATCCCCACTTCACCGCTGCCTATGTCCAGAGGCAGCAAGAAGATAGGATTTTAAAATCTGCCATTTCCTGGTTCCTCTGCTGGTTCAGAAATTACAAGACCAGGTGAACATGTCTATTTCCCGTCATTAGCGCGTCACTTCTGTTTTCCTTTTCTGTATTGTTCATGTCATCACTTCTTCCTTTGTGTCTAACATAGGATCTTCGTTGTCATCTCCCATTTTTTCGCCAAGTACCATAATTGCTTGTTTATCTCTCTGCCCTCCTTGAGGACAGGGGCAGAACCTGCAGTTGGAGCTCCCATGGTGCCCAGCACAGCACCCAGGAAAAAAAAAAAAAAGATGCATTTCATAAATGCTTGTTAAGAGAAAAAACAAACGACTGATTTACCTTCCCTTCTGCTTTGCAGCTGTGTATCTTTGGTACCTGGCCCACAAGACAAGCAAGCGAGTCCCTCTGTGTTTATGGAATAAACAACAAACCATCTTTAACCCACAATGAACACCCCGGGAACCTGCCTCTGACCCTTCCCACGGGTGCTGGTGGGTCTGGACCCGCGGCTGGCCCTTCGTAAAGACTTCTTGACGGATTGTAATTTTAACACTCCTCCTGAGCAATTGATTCCTTGTTTTAACACTCTCTGAGGGGGCTTTCCATGCCAACATTCCATTTCATTATTTTCCATAATTGATTAGGTAATATTTCATGTTATCTTGAAATTGGTGAGTATGCAGCTTCACGGTGCTTTGGGTGACAAAGTTTTTATGCAGCTCTGTGAATAAAAGCACGGGGTAAATTTGATGACCAACATGATCCTTATCTCTAGATAAGAAAAGCCGCCAATTTTGAAGCTATTTTTCCTTTGGAAAACAGAGTTATAGGGGACATGGAGTAGCGGGGAGGGGGAGGAGGAAGAGGAGAAAAACAATCCACTGCTTTTGAGTAAATTCTCCAGGTACCAATGATGTCAATAAACAATTTGGGGTGGCGTCTGGGGAGCGAAGAAGGGGGACTGAATGAGAATGATTCCCATTATATATCAAAACCTATCGCTAGTTAGCCACACCACCTCATATAATCCTGTGTTATCAGCTGTAGTAAAAGGAAGGACTTATCTCAGAAACCTAGTTACTCATCACAGAAACTATTTATACTGACGTTACAGATGAGTGTGTAAAGGCCACACATTGTTAATGAAGCACACTTCCCACACCGCAGAATGTTAATCATTAGAGACGCGTGCTTTCTCACAAGAGCAGCGAATTTGGGCAAACAATTAGAAAAAGAAAAATGGGTAGAACTTCCTCAAGCCTGCACTTCACTTATCGAAACCTTTCTGATATCCCCTCCCCTTAACCTCTTAACAGTCTGACAACTACTCCGTGATTTCACTTTCCCTCTTGCAGGCGGATGTGAAGATCGCCATCACGGATCACTGTGGTTAAACTTTTAAGAAAGATATTTTAAGGAACACACTCTGCTGGCATGCACCGGTAACTTAAGGTGGACGTGAGCCCATTTCTTACTTCTGATCATTAAGTCTGGGTGTTCTTGGCCTCTTTAGAAACTTGGCGGAGGAGGAACACAGGTGACTAGGACACAGTCCCTCCCTCGGAGAAACTCAACAGTCCAGGGAGAGGAGACAGAAGTCTGCTGTTATAATTCCACGTGCAGAAGCAGCAGCTGGGGAGCACTCTATCCTGCTTCACCTCCCAGGGGGTCAGGGAAGCTTCTGAGAAGAGAGCACTTGAACGCAGGACTCAACTTTGAAGGATCACTCACTGAACTCAGCGGCTCCTGTGAGAACAACTCTCGGAACCAAGTATTTAAAAACGATGTGAGGAATCTTTGTAATCATTACAAATAAAAGTCCAGCCATTCTTTTTTTCTTCTTGCAAAAAGGGGGGGGGAAATCCCACAAAATGGACATCCATTTTTTTTTTAGGCTACCTTTGGTGACCTTGGTGGCATTTATAAAGAGGTATTTGACAGCAGGGAGAGCAAAATCAAAACCAATACAAATCAAAATCAACTTTACACATCCGGGTGAGAACCTGCTCTGCGTGAGGCAGACACACATCTACTTTAATCCTTTTACTGTTTTTATAAAGAACACTGCTGATATCTGCAGCCTCTGTCATAAAGTGCTACAAAGTCCAAGAAAAAAATGATTTCACATTAACAATGATTAAACAAGCACTAAAAACAATACTGTACAAGAGAAATAACAGCCAGTAAAACTCCCCTGTCAATGGTGGCAATAGCCTGGAGATTTATGACCAGGAGTTCTCCCCTGCTCGTAGGTAACTCAAGTCTCTCCAGTGTTCGGTCACTTGGGGCGGCCGCTGCTTCCTAACACAAAGACGTGCTTGTTGACGCCGAGCCAGGAACAAACTCTTCTGGTCCCTCTCTGTGCTTCTCTAGTGGGGGCATCAAAATATTGTTTCCTCTCCCCCGTGATCTAACTTCTCAGGTGGTGGAAGCAGGAGGCAGAGGGCATGCACTGTAGGCTATCTGCCCTTGTTTCTATCCCACCAACCCCTTCCCATCTATACCCATTTCACCTTCCATCTGGGGTACATCCACCAGCCCACAGAATCTAGGATCTCAGGAAGTCTACCTGCTTCTCTCTTTTGCTCTAAATTCAACATATACATGGTCACCAGGAATATTTCTTTCAAAAAGGGAGAAACACATAGACCCGAACCTCTGGACATGAACCTCTTCCAAACTCTAGATTTCCCTTCTGCGATGGCTACCCAACCAGACCTCCCTAAACGGCATAGGCTGGGAACAGGCACTGCCCAAGGTGCCCGCTGATCCTTCAGCCTGGGGAGGCCTGGGGCGGCCAGAAAGAGAGGAAGTGAAGCGAGGTAAATGGCTGCCATACAGCCAATATCTTTAATCTCCAGGGAAGTGGGGCCACCTCAGTCCTGCCCCACATCCACGTGATTGGCGGTGAGAGCGAGAATGGAGTGTGACTGGGAAATGAGTAAGACAGCTGTCAGCACAGGGAGAAGACAGAAAATAAAGCAGACAGGCCTCTGCTTCTTGAACACTGAATCCAGAGTCACGCCGGGGAGCAGTCAGAGACCTCAAACCAAGCAACCTCAAAGGGAACCACTGTGTAAGCCAGGGTCCAACAGCAGCCACCCACAGCCTTGATGAGTCATCAGGAATGCACTCAACAAACAAATCTATGTAAGAAATCGGAGAATGGTGTGATTTGGGTCAGAGGTCTTCTATCAAAAACTTAAATTTCTTCCTTTCCCTCTGCTCCTGCCCTACCCCACTCTCTCTTTGTCTCAAATGAATAAAATCTTTAAGAGAGAAAGAGGGGGAAGGGTGAAGGAGGGAGGGAGGGACAGATTGAAAAAGAGAACCACCCATGGGAAGGCAGAGGGAGAGGGACCAGTAAGACTCCTTACTAAGCAGGGAGCAGAGAGCCTGATGCGGGGCTCGATCCCAGGACCCTGGGATCATTACCTGAGCCTAAGGCAGAGACTTGAACCCACTGAGCCACCCAGGTGCCCCTTTTACCCCTCCTCTTATCCACACTTCAAAAAGCCTCTTGTTGAAATATCAATCACTTGTAAGCTAACAGTAAGTTCATCATATTTGGGGGGCTGAACAGGAATGTGCACCCAGCAATGCTAGTAGACTCTCCTGTTTAAGTTTCCATATGCATCCACATATAATGTATGTGGATTAAGGTGGAGGAAAAACGGTAATGATTATTACCTCCATCTGATTAAGGTGGAGGAAAAACGGTAATGATTATTTTTCCTTTTGGTTTACAGAACGCTATCACCCTCCACTGCTTTGAAGTCAAAGTGCGTATATCTGTAAAGAGATGGGGGAAGGGAGTTTCTGCTGCTCACAGAACGTTTCCTCTGTCAATACTTCCCCTAAGAGTTGCTTTGAGACGACGCATCAGCATGATGGTGTGATTCTTCCATGCAGTTGTGGACTTTTGGCAAAGTGAAAAAGACAAGAATTAGGATAGCCATGAACTTCGTGGCCAGCCCAGCCCCAGCTTGTGTGTGACCAGTATTACAAAGGATGGTCTGGATGAGGGCAGGGTCAACCGAGGAGTCACTTTTCTTGTCAGATTACGGACCTACCCCAGTCAACAATAAATCAAACCACATATAGCTGGGTGTTACTGAGACCTGACTGAATAGAAGAGCTTATCCTCAAGAAACTTACAAATGAAAAAAAAAAAAAAAAGAAAAGAAACTTACAAATGCACTGAGCAAATAAGACATATCCATGCCAAGTAATGAGTGTATAAGGTAGCATATAGTGTTAAACTCTGTGGAACCAGTAATTTGAAAATGAATACATACATATATATATTTATATATATAAATACTGTGTGTATGTTTGAGTTATATATATAGCTAAGTCACACATCGATTATATTTATTAATTATAACTGAGTTATTTTACAGGCATATGTATAAAATGCCATATCCTTAAAATATTTGAAGCCATTTATATGTACGCATGATGAAAGTGAATGGAATAAATAAATGAGAAAGTGGAGATACAAGGAAAATAAAGGTGGGATAACCAGCT
Organism: Procyon lotor; assembly: GCA_028646535.1. Classification (NCBI taxonomy): domain Eukaryota; kingdom Metazoa; phylum Chordata; class Mammalia; order Carnivora; family Procyonidae; genus Procyon; species Procyon lotor. The sequence continues at coordinate 24,128,543 of CM053618.1, forward strand.
GCAGCCAAGACTAGGCTCAGTCCCTAAAACCAGCTTCATAAAGGTTGTTCCGGTTACCGGAAACAGGCCACACTTGGGTTCCTTGCAGGCAGAGCACCATTACTAACATGATGGTTAGTACACATGAGATAAAATTAGTTACTTGCAAAACAGCCTATCTTAGTACTGGACTCCTGAGAGTAATTTCTCTGAGTTTTCCAAGGAGGATTCTAGATGATACGGTAAGCTAGGCTCCAACCACATCCTCAAGTACACCCAATATTTAGCTCCACAGAGGGTGTTCCTTTTAAATGGCAATGTTAAGAGGCCAGAAGATAATTTGGTCCTGGAGCACAAATTTCTGATGGTCCGCTTTCCAAAGATAAACTGAAACAATCCAGAAAGGGAGAGAATGTACATATTTTAGGCCCTTTCATTAACGGCGGCGTTCAGGACCATTAGACACTGTAAAGGAAATCTATGGGCTGTGCAGCTCAGAAACGTGGGTTCCTATCTTGGCACCTAGCCATGTAACTTTGGGCGAAGAATTCAAACTCCTTGAACCTCAGCTGCTCTCATAGCCGTTCTTCTTGTTAAATGATACAGTCGTTAAGTGTGCCCAGCTCTGAGACTGACACATGGCAGACGCCCAAATATTGGTAATTAAACCTAACTCTCAATACAAAAAAGAAAGCAAAATACAGGAAATGCAAATTGAAGTACAAAGGAACAAATTTTAGGTGATGGAAAAGGCTGATGAAGGAGCAAAGCAAAATATTTTGAGGCAGATTAATGTGAAATATTTTCCAGTGCTTTCTCTCACTGGGTATTGTTTCATTTATGACCACTACCTGTTTCCCGCTCTCTAGCTTAGAGATCTCCTCTGTATAATTAAGGCAATGTTCCTCCCATGTCTGACCAGGCAGATATATTTCAAGCAATGAAGACAAAACCCTTGAAGGATGAATATATTTTCTGTTAGCTTGGCTGGAAAGCGCTTGTGAATATGATTATCATTTTCAGAATATTCGCATTCTTCATTTTCCAGACAAGCCTTAACGGCAATACCAGCAGCCACAGGACTCCAAGTGTGCAGTGGGCCCATTACCTGGACATCAGTGACGAAGGCATAAATTAAGGATCACTTTGGCTGCCCTGCAACTTGTAAAATGGGCACAGGGTTGAAGTCCTTGGAATACTGGAGAGGAGAAGAAAGGGAGAAGCTGAGGATATTCTAACGAGCATGCTCCGTGACCCTTAAGGTGTTAAAGTAACTTCTTCCCTTTGTAGACTGCATTTCAAAGCCAGAAAAAGAGTTGTCAGAGGCTAAAAATGTCCTTGGGTCCTTTTTGGCTGGCTGTTTCAGTCAGGCAGTTGGCCAAAGAAAGGAGGAAAGAACCCAAGTGGCCTAAATATCACTCACCAAAAATACAACTGAAATTAGGGCAGAGGCAAAGGAGAGGTCCCTAAGGACCATCCAGTGATGGGAATTCACCGGGCACAAAGGCTCCTGGGAGAATTCCTCTACCCAGCTCCCCAGAGACACATGGACAAGGTACTCTCTTCACACAATTTGCATTCTCCCTTCAGGTCACAGAGCTAAGTGTGAGGTCAATCCTCACATGCCTTCAGAGATACTCAGAAATGGATTCACAGGAAGTGGTAGCAACTGAGGAAAGAGCTCCCAGGGTCAAAGGGTCAGCCCCAAGGGTAGGATGGTTATTTCTAGGTTACCCAAATAATTTCTGCTTTGTGAAAAATCTCTCAATGGTGTATATTGTGAAGTATTCATTCTAGTGCTCCAAACTCGGCATAGTTCTCATCTAATTTCCTGTCTGGGGCACTATGAATGGCATCCTCTTGCACTGTCCGAATTGAGGGTACCCCATACTGGTACTTCCTGAATCACACCTTGGTCCTGGGAGGACAGTAGCTGCTTAGTTAATAGTTGCTTGATCAGGGCTGAAAGGACCTAGCAACCACTTGTAGTCCAACTATTTCATTTTATAGAAGAGGAAACCCAGGCTAGATGGGCTGTGATTTATATAAGGTTACTCAGGTGCCAGAAATAGAGTGGGAACCCAGGTATTCTGAATCCTAGCCCAGTGCCCTGTGACTATGCTTTCTTCTATGGGAATAAAGAACCATCTTATTTTTTCTCTGGAAGCTTGTTTTTTTTTAAATATAAGACTGTCTCAGTTTCTTTCTTGCAAGGAGAGAAATTAATGGTGATTTAGTTTCTTTATTTCAAAAGTAAAGAAGTTTGTGATTTGAAAAATAAAGGTTTTTGGAAACACTAAAGATATACCTAACAAATTACAGAACCTTGGAATTATTTTAGACATAAAATCTAGACAGATCACCTTTCCTATTTTAGGGGAAAGACTATGAAGTGACTTGGATGGAAGATGAACTAAAAACAGGCATTTACTTAATTCCAAGGGAGTCTGTATTGTGTCCCAACTTAAGTCAAGAATGGGGTTCGTCTAGGTAAACTAGAATCAAGATGGAGAAGGAACCTAGGGAAACAAGATTATATGTTCATATTTTTGAAAATCCACAAATTATTATATGATAATATAGACTAGATTTTTCTCTCAAGGTATTTAGGCAAATATTAACTTAATTTGATCCTGAGGCCTTTTTCCTAGGAGCCCACAAATACCTTTATGGGGATGTGTCCATTAGGTCACAACAGAATGAGTGGCGATCTGCCTGCCATCCATGGAAACCACTTTCCCCCGGCTGTGCCTGCTGGAGCTGCATTTGGGACCACCTCCCCTCAAAACCTTTGGCCCTATACCTCTGCACAGTGGTACACCTGGCTTCTCGGTGCCCCTGTGCATCATCAATGAAAAGGCTGGGTGGCCCCTTTCTGGCCTAGCCCCTGTCCCAGAAGACAAAGGTCATCATGTAGCTCCTGGTTTGCCTGTGCCCTTTTCTACAACTGCCTGCAGCTTGGCAGCGTGGAGTATAGGACTTCTAAGGCTCACTGAAGGGCCCAAACCTAAAAACAAGAAACATTATTATCACAGAAACACTACTCACCAATACTGTCTGGTGCTAGTTTTGACCAATTTTTTGGTTCTCCAGATCTGGCCATTTAAAGGGGGTAAACATCCGGGGCAACCGGGTGGCTCAATTGATTGAGTACCTGACTGTTGGTTTTAGCTCAGGTCATGGTCTCCTGGGTCGTGGAATCGATCCTCACTTGGGGCTCCGGGCACTTGGTGGGCAGTCTGTTTGGGGATTCTCTCCCTCTGCCCCTCCCCCAACTCTCTCGCACCAGAGCAGGTCCTCTCCCTCCCTCTCTAATAAATAGATAAATCTTCAAAAAAATAAATAAAAGGGGTAAACGTCCTACACAAGCTGCAAAGAAATGATTTTAGAATTGGGGCGCTTGGGTGGCTCAGTGGGTTAAAGCCTCTGCCTTCGGTTCAGGTCATGATCCCAGGGTCCTGGGATCGAGCCCCACATCGGGCTCTCTGCTCAGCGGGAGCCCGCTTCTTCCCCCCCCCCACCCCCGCCTGCCTCTGCCTACTTGTGATCTCTCTCTCTGTCAAATAAATAAATAAAATCTTAAAAAAAAAAAAAATGAAAATCACAGGACCTAGATTTTTGGCTCCATTGCATCTGTGTGTGAGTTGGGTGTGCCTTTCAATGTATTTCCCATTACTGCTCTCATATTCTTTCTAGTCCAGATTCAGAGAGAAAAACAGGTGAGCCATGATGCTGCACTGCCCTCTTCCCACCCACCAAACACACCCCCTATACACCAGTAAGACAGATGGATTGTCCTTCTGAATCTATCCCCACGAGGCCAGGATTCTGTAGGTCAGTCCCAAGCCAATCTCTTTACGTTTTCAATATTTCTAGGTAGTGCTTCCTTTATTCACTCTTAGTAAACTCTGTATCTCTGGGATTTCTATCTGAATATAATGATGAAAGATAGCAAATGGAGAGCTGAGAGAATTTATGCCTAGCACAGCTATCCTGACCCGCGGATTGGAAGTTCCTGCCAACATGGCTGAGCTGTGAAACGCAAGGCATTAAATTCCATGGTCCTCATTATTCTCATTGTAAAATGGGAGGAAAACCATTGGAACGGAAGAACTGCTTGCCTAATGGAGGCTAAGTGAGGGTGGGGAAGTAAGCATCCTCAAAAAAGAGAGAATGAGAGAACCCTATTCATCTCCGTTGTCTCTGGGATTCACACACCAGAAGTTAAATTAAAATGCAAGCAAAATTAATGACTTAAATTGGTACTAAGTATGGAACACACAGCAAGGGGACATAATATTTATATTTATAGGAAGAAATGATTTACATTTTCCGTGTACAACACTGTTCTTTGAGAGAGTGTCTCAAATGAAAATGTCTCAAAAGAAGGAGTGTCTCCTTCTTTGGAGAAAGGAGGACTGTATCTGCTTGTATGGACTCTTCTTGCTGGGTCAAGGACATGCTGTGTCTACGGAGTGAGCTCGTTGACTATTCTATTGTAGTAAGCTGGTTGATTCATATCAAATGAGTATCTCAGCCAACTCATGGAGTCCATTAATTTTTTAACTGAACAGGCCAACAGTTTCCAGATTGTATAGACACAGGCCTAGACATGGGTTATTATAACGCATCAATCATACAACAGTTCTCTTTTCACACAGCTGGTCATACAATTAGCGCCATATTGCATTTAGTATTAAGACAGCAGTATTATGGTCTGGGTGGAGTCCTGATAATGGGAATAATAAAAATGCAGCAACAGGAGCATAAGTTTTCTCAATTAGTCCGTCACGTGTCCTTCTCTTAATGATGTTGGCCATTACACACAAGTAAGAAAGCAAAGGGTTTCCAGGTCCAACATGCACTGTTTTCCTATTATCTCTTCATGACCAATTAGGACTTTTCCCTGCCAAAAAAATTTTTTAAATCTTTCTTGACTATAATTCAGAACTTGGAAGATACCAAATAATCATCGTAACTCATTCATAGGATATTCCTAAACTATTGCACTCATGCAGAATCTAGCCAGGTGCTCAAGGTTAGCTGGATATTTGCAGCACTGTCCTCTCACAGTTCCCTGAGGCCCCATTCAACTCTGTCTGAACTGCCGGCTCATTTCTCACTATCAGCCTGAACACGGCACCTCAGTCTGAGGCCCCTAGATGTCTCATTGCTATTTCAATTGCTCCAAAGGGGGGGCAAAACTGCATCCTCCCCCTTATTGGGACCACATGCCTTCAGAAAGGTGGGGGACATTAAGGTATAGCCTAAGATGTGTCATCTTACAAGGATCTAAAGAGGCTATTTTTCATGTGAAAAATGGTTATATTTTCACATTCAAAGTGGTACTACATTGATGTAAATTTTAGAAATACCCATCCAAAGAATGCAGCCTGATTCCATTTCACATAAGTCCAGCCTAAGTGTTTTGCCTCAGATTCAAGCCTCGCTCTTTTGAGGCAAAATCTGGTTTGAAAATAAGGAAAATGAAGTCTAGGGGAAGTCCACAGAGGGCAAAGCCAACTCTCATTACGCGCAGGGGCACTGTGCTGGGGGCTAGAAGGGGTTCAAGGATGAAAAGGAAACACTTCTCAAGGAGCTTATTATAAGCAAGTGCAATAAACATTATGAGGTTGGGAGCCACGGGGGCCTTGGTTTTCCTAATGCCCACAGTTTTTGTTTGCAAACCATGGCTGGGAGGTGGAGGACTCTGAGTGTTCCTCTGTCCAGTCTCGATCTAGAAGCTACACGCTTTCTTAAAAAATGCGAATGCTTGTACCTCACTTCTAGAATTCACATGGCCCATTACATGAAGGAGGAAGCACACAAAGGTCACATAAACGTTTTATGAGCTGGATTCACCAAGTCACTACTTCCTTGGGGCTTCTGCAACTAAGGGATCCCATGTATAAAGCAATGGCAGCCAGTCTGACAAGAAGGAACACAGGGTGACTCCCGGGTCCTAAAGATCACATTGAGCAGGTGCCTTTTAAGTCAGTAATGAACTTGGTAACATCACTGCCACACCTTAAAACACGCCATCTGCCTCCGTTCACATACGCTGAATTCCTACATTGATCACACGTGATTTATAAAAAGTACAGAAGGAAAACACCACTTCTCATAGTAGAAAAGCAATCGATTTCTTTTAAAACCCTTTTCTCGGAGTAACTGATACACAAGTGGAAGATCCTACGACAAGGAACCAACAGGACTGCCTAAATGAGGATGTTCAAACCTCCACCCTTTGCCATCCCTGCTAGACTCCTCTGGCTCAGAAAGCTATCCATCTCCATTCACACAGGAGCTAATCAGTTCAAGGAGGAAGCGCCAATGAGCTCTCCGATCAATATGGTGAAGTATGGAGATTGATCTCCTCCCAGAGTGAGTGCATTAACGAGCTCCTCTGTATGACCTTTGCCCAGTGGTACAAATTAGACTCCACCACAAACCACATTCTTGAATGGGGGCCTTCAGTCTTGGCTTGCTTTTAATAAAGCACACTGTAGGCAGACCTCAAAGAAGACTATCGAAAATTACAGTGCATTTGTACAGAGTAGGAGGTCTTGCAGAATTAGCATATTATATTCGAAATTATGGAGTGAGACAGCATAAATGCATGCTTTTAAAACAAAGCATATACTTTTCAAAAGCATGTTTCCTTTTTTTTTAAACGATTGGTACTGGATATCTTTCCAAGCAGGACTCCTACTAATGGCTTCACGTCAACCTCTCTTAAGAATTTAGGTAGATACAACTGTGCTCAAGATCTACGCTTCTCAAACTTGAAGACGCCTACAATTCACCTGGGAATCTTGTTAAGATGAAGGTTCTGATTGAGTAGGTCTGGGACTGGGAACTACACGTCTAACAAGCTGAACAGTGAGGCTGATTGAATATACCATGCTTTGACTAAAAAGCTCGAGAAAATTCCAGCAAATTGATATCCCTCTCTTCCCCACCACATGTGTATGTATGCACACATATTATCTCACTCACACACCAACTATTTTAGGCATAGGAATCTGGTATGAGAATAATCACTCTAATGGCAAAAAGTAAGAGCTTTGGGATCAGATTTGATGCAAACCCAGGCCCCATCAGTGGCCAACAGACTGAATGTAACTTTGGGCAAATGACTTAAATCCTTGAGCCTTACTTTATTCCAGCATCGATCAAATTCTAGTTAATATTGGGGCACCTGGGTGATTCAAGTCTGTTAAACACCCAACTCTTGATTTTAGCTCAGGTCTTGATCTCTGGGTCATGGGATGGAGCCCCATGTTGGACTCTGCGCTGGGCTTTGCTTTGGGCAGGGAGTCTGCTTGAGATTCTCTCACCCTCAGCCCACTCCCCATGCACCCCCCAATCCCCCCCCACCCCGGGCTCTCACCTTCGCTCTTTCTCTCTAAATCAATCAGTCACTTTTTTAAAATTCTAATATTGATACCTCCTCTTCTCACACCTTGTTGTAACAGTTAATTGAGCAAATGCACACAAAGAACTTAAAACAAGGCTTGAGTTCAATAAATAATAGCTACTATTAGAGTACATCACTGTTCTTCCATAAAAAGATTAAGTGTTACAAAACAAGTAATAGTTCAACACCAAGGGGCGCCTGGGTGGCTTAGTCTGTTGAGGGTCTCTCTTTGTAGGGTTTGAGTCCTACATCAGGCTCCCTGCTCGGCGGGGAGTCTATTTCTCCCTCTCCCTCTGTCCCTGCTCATGTGCTCTCTCTCTCTCTCTCTCAAATGAAGAGAAATCTGGGGGGGTGGGGAGAGGGCGGCAGAAGAGTTCAATGCCAAATGAAAATCAAAGCAACAGCTCTAAGCTTCTGTTTGGACATGGTCTCCCTGCTCATTTTCTTACCTGTCTTGGGAACTGACTGGACAAAAACTAGCTGCGGGACGCGCAGAGACATCGTGACCTCGGGAAGATGAGCACAATGATATAGCTGCCCTTTCATTGCCAAGGCCCAGTACGTCACCAGAGTGAGTGTGAATGTATGCTGGTGTGAAGAGGGCAACAGTCACAGACAGGGAAATGTGTGCTAGTTTGTCAGTGACCTACATACATACCCATCCGAGCTACCCCAGCCTCGCTGATTCCCCAGCCTTGCCCAGGGGAGCAGCTCCACAACCACTGGTGGTCAGAGAACCGTTGCTGCCCTGTGCATCTTTCTCAACATGCCATTTACTTGCTGATTTGAAAATTCCAGTTTGGGAACTGCATTCAGGTGCCATCCAAGCTTTAATCCCTACGAAAGAGTAAATACCTACGACGGTATGGATATTTAAATCAGTGGCTTTGCGAGTGCAGCCAGAGGCTCTAAGAGGCTAAAACTACCTTCCCAATTATACTAAGCTGCTTTGCCCTTTTGACCCTCTACCTCTCAAACCATATAGAAACTACAGGATGTAATGACATCATCACTGTGGTGGCAAATGAACTGTGCGATTGTAAACTCTTGTGCTCTACCCACTTCTCCTTTTTAACTCCTATTACCTTAATATTGACAGTTAAGATGCACATAAATTAAAGGTCTTCAGAATCCTTAATTATTTTCTTTTTTTTAAAAAGATTTTATTTATTTGACAGAGAGAAACATAGCGAGAGAGCACAGTAAGAGAGGGAGCACAAGCAGAGGGAATGGTAGCGGGAGAAGCAGGCTTCCCGCAGAGCAGGGAGCCCAATGCGGGGCTCGATCCCAGGACTCTGGGATCATGACCTGAGCCAGAGGGCAAAGAATCCTGAGATCAAAGTGTGAGAACCACTGCTTTAAAATCAATATTATTTCATATTGACATAAATGAATTTCTGACAAGTTAACAATTTTATGGAGTGACTATTGAGTTCAAAACTCTGTGCTAGGGTTTACAGAAGAAAACAGTGGTAAAGTAAGGGGTGGGGATGAACTGGGGAGACAGGCGTATAAACAAGCAACACTGGGGGACCGGGGACAAAAAAAATCAGCATATGTCCCAGATTTTGTCAGACAGTCCTAATTTCAAGTCATTCCATGACTACATTTAGACTTGCCAGATCAATGACTTTGAGTTTGGTGGTGGTGAACTGGATCTTTCACTATATAGATACAAATATAGATATAGTAATAATACATATTATGTATTATATAGTTTGTATATAATTTATATTATATATATCTCACTATATATATTAATATAGAATTAAAATAGAATAATGAACAAAATACTATAGTAATATAGGAAAGAGAATGATTAATTTCTGCTCAAGCAACCGAGGAAGGTTCTTGGAATTGGTATTTGAGCTCAGCCATATATGATAAATGTTGTGAGGGGTATCTAAGCCAAGATAAAAAGGTGAGCCAAAGCACAGAGGTGTAAAGATTGTTGAAGAAGTGAGGGCAAAGATCAGTAGTTTCTTGTCAAGGAGGAGATGAAAACGTAATGGTAATGGGAGACCGTCTGAAGAGTTTTAACTTCTTCTGTGGGTGCAGTGAAAAGCTGAGTGCCTCGATCAAACCAGAAAGCCTAGGATAAGAGCTGGAAGGAGTGTGTTCCAGAAGAATACAGAAAGGAAAGGAGGCCTCTTGGAGGTAATGTTGGGAATGTTGGTGACGGGCATTCATGTTTTCAGCAAGCAATTCAGAATGCTACCGGAAGTCTAGAGAAGGTAGGGCACAGCCATGTCTGTGCATGAAATCACTAAGAGTGTGTAGTATGTATGAGAAGAGAAGGAAATCAACAGCAGCTGAATTAGAGAAAAGTACCATTTAAAAGTTGGGTAGAGGGTGCCTGAGTGGCTCAGTGGGCTAAGCTTCCTACTCTTGATTTTGGCTTAGGTAATAATCTCAGGGTGGAGAGATCGAGCCCCACGTCAGACTCCACACTGGACGCGGAGCCTGCTTACGTTTCTCTCTCCTTCTCTCTCTAAGAAAAAATAAAAAGTAAAAATTGGGTAGAGGGAGAGGAGTCAATGAGGGAGCCTTGCATGGAAAAATCAGAAACACAGTAGTGACCAAAAGTCTGTTTCAGAAGGAATGCCAGGGATGCAGAATGGAGAGAAAAGGTGTGGGTGAGGTCGTGGATACTGTTTCAGAATTGAGAGAGCCGTTTCCCATGGAAAGTGGGAGTGAGGGTTTCCTGCTGGTCCAGCTTGAGAGCCCCCCACACTCCCCACATCCCCTCCCACACACAAGGTTGGTTGCAGAGACACCAAGAGGAGGAGTCAGAGCCGAGGGCATGGGCACCATGTTGGAAAAAGTAGTATGGTGAAGATGGGGAGACCCAGTTACAGAGGTGGTTTGTTTTGAAACTTCTATAAGGGGAGCCTTTTACCTCTCTGTGACTGATGGGACCCAGTGCGTGGCAAGGGAAGATTAAAATGCTAGCAAGGCATGAAAATACCGATAGAATTGAGAGAAAGTGAGAGGAATAGTTTCAAGTGGAAAAGCTAGAAGAGAAGGAAACCCTCAGACTCCATAAAAAGAAGGGGCATTGTTTTTTAAATGTAGGCTCCACACCCAATGTGGGGCTTGAACTCAATGACCCTGAGATCAATAGTCACACACCTTCCCTATGAGCCAGGCAGGTCCATCAGAAGAGGCACTGAACTCAGCAAAAATCTGAAGCTTTCTTGCGAATAGGTCTTGAGCGGGTTGTGTGTATGTATGTGCTGCTGCAGGAGGGAGTGTGTGTTGATGGCAGAGGGATGTGTGTGGGTGTGGGTGCTGGTGCAGGAGGGAGCGTGTCGGTGGAGGCGGAATGTGTGTGTATGTGTTGGTGCAAGACTGAATGTGTGTTGAGATGGGTGTGTGTGCTGGCAGAGAAAGAGTATGCGTGTGGCAAAAACAGGGCAGACAAAGCGAGACAGAGCTCAAAGGCAGAAATCACCTGACTAAAGCCCCTTCAGCTCCTTTAGAAACTAAAGTTCGCCTAAAATTTGTTTCTTTGTCCCCAGTGTTAGCCCAGGTCAGGCTTATAGAGAGAAAAGGGGACTCACATTGTTGAGATTTTACTCTCCTTTGGGGACCTCTATTATGCACTCCTCATGTGGTAATGTAATTATCTGAGGTTTTGGGGTTTTTTTTGTCTTTCTAACAAAGTTTCCGGAACTCATCCTCTCTCTGCGATCATACCTCCCCATTAATAACAGATGTAATTACTTGGCCTAAATAAGCTGTGGTTGACATCCTAATAGAAGGAAGGCAGAAAGTCACTGAACAACAGTGAATGAATCGTACTGAACTCCTAGTGCTTTTCTCTCCACCCTGACTCCAACCAGCATTTCAGTAGCTTACCGGAGTCCGATTAGACAGGCTGATAATCTCCCAAACTAATCTCTTTCCTCCATCTTTCAGTGGTGATGAGGGACTAAGGAGCCTTACATCAGACCCAAGAGAAATGGGAGAGTTATAGAGACTTAAGAAAACTGTCTCATAGGGGCGCCTGGCTAGCTCAGTTGGTGGAACACAGGATTCTAGATCTCTTGAGTTGTGAGTTCGAGCCCCAAGTTGGGTGTGGAGATGACTTAAAAATAAAATATTGAAGAAGAAAACTGTCTCGTAAAATCCTATCTAATTCTAAAGCAAATATCAAATGCACATGAATAAACCTATTTGTTGAACAATAAATCCTGTTGGTCTTCAGCAGGTGTTTCTTTGAAGTAGAATTCCCAAAATATAACTCTTGCTTTGGTCATGTTGAGACCCAAGTTCAGGAACAGCAATTTAGCTCTTCCCCTCTTACCCCCAAAACCGCATATTCACACCCATCTTCACATGCATGTATCCTCCTCTTTGAGGGTAGTGACCATTTCCTCCTCTTTCTCTCTTTTTTTTTTTTTTTTGGAGAGAGAGGGAAAGAGACAGACAGAATGTGCACATGTGGAACATCAGGATGAAAAGGGGGACAGAGCGACAGGGAAAAGGGAGAATCCCAAGCAGGCTCCATGCCCGACTCAATCTCACAATCACAACCCCAAGAGATCGGGACCTGTGCCAAAATCAAGTCAGACACTCACGTGACTGATCTACTCAGGTGCCCCAGGTAGAAACCATTTCTCATTCATCTCTGACTAGGTCCTAGGACCGTGCACTCTGCAAATATTACTTAATTCTAAAAACACCATGTAAGTGGCACGTTATCCCTATTTTATAGAAAAGGACACTGCAGTTAAGGCACTCCCCTAAGAACACATGGCCAGCAAGTGGCAAAGCCAGGATTTGAGGCCAAGCTTGTTTGACTCCAAATACCATCTAATTTCTGTATCAGAAGGCCTCTGCTTTTGTTTTGTTTTAAAGATCTATTTATTTGAGAGAGCGATCGAGAGCATGAGTGGGAGAGGCAGAGGCAGACAGAGGGAATCAATGTCAAGCAGACTCCATGCTGAGTGCAGAGCCCGACAGGGTGCTCGATCTCGTGACCCTGAGATCAGGACCTCAGCCGCAACCAAGAGCCAGCCGCCTCACAGACCTGTGCCACCCAGTCAACCCAGGGGGACTCTGCTTTGATAAGACGCAAGTAACCACCCCGTGCCTCGCACCATGCCCCCATGCCGGAGTATTTGCCAAATGAATCTAATTTAGCATCAGAGACTTTCAAGTATCGATTACGAAAAGAGGAAATTGCTATTTCCTGAACATACACTCCCAGAAACTTGATTTGTATTGAATCCTATAATCTCCCATAAAACCTCGAAAGAAGTAACGCTATGTTTTACAGATGAGGAGACAGAGGCTTAACAAAGCTAAGTAAAATAACCTACAAGTGGGATGGGGTCCGGTCAGCTCTGGCCCTCCCTCTCCCACCCCCAGAAGGCAGGAGTGCTCCTCTCAGAGCAGCAATAACTCACAAGAGGCAGGATCGTGGGATACCTTGGGGGCTCAATCGGTGAAGCATGAATCTGCCTTTGGCTCGGGTCATGATCCCAGGGTCCTGGGATCGAGTCCTGCATCCTTGAGTGGGGCTCCTTGCTCAGTGGGGAGCCTGCTTCTCCCTCTGCCTCTGCTGTTCCCCCTGCTTGTGCGTTCACTCTCCTTCTCTCTGACAAATAAATACAATTGTTAAAAAAAAAGAAAAAAGAAAAAAAGAAGCAGAAGCAGTAACTCACACTGCAGCCTCCTCTAGGGCAGAACCTGGATACCTCTGCTCATCATCCTCAAGTGATGTGACCTGGTGTAAAACTGCTCACTACGTGCCCTGTGACAGAATATTAATACGCTAGATTTTAGCCATGTTAAACCACAGCATTATCTTGTGGGTAGAAACCTGGATCCTCTTTTGGTAAGTTGTTTTCCTGTTACATCTTGTATTTAGGGGTAGAGTACACTAGGAGACTTCACTGTGGTTTGCCAAAAATGTTTGTTATTACTGCATTACCAGGTCAATGAAAGAGAAGTTACCAGAAAAGGATTAATGCACTTTTTCTAATGAAACGGCACAATATAACTCATTATTCTCTAAGATTCATGGCAGATCTATGAAATTTACACACATAGGAGCTTGGTGAGTTTAACTGAAAATCTACAAATGGGTAGATATTCTTGGAGATTCTAGCAAGCTTTTTTTCCCTCGTCAGAGAGCGAGCGAGCGAGCACAAGCAGGGGGAGCAGTCTGCCTCAGGACTCCCAGCTCATGACCTAAGCTGAAAGCAGATGCCCAACTGACTGAGGCACCGAGGCACCCCATGCACCAAGCTTTAAAATCACTGTTTATTCATGAATTCCACCTCCTCTCCAAGATTAATTTACCTAAAGTTACTCACTATAAGTTTATGAAAAAATTATTACTCTCCTTAATCACTTCTGTTCTCTTTTTCTTTGACTCTGAGCTTCAGAAAGGAACACTGTTAAAGTAATCCTCGAATATGTCCAGGAGATGTACTTGAACTCATGATGCATACGGGGTCGGAGAAGCGATCACGTCTCCTGCAGACTCCCAACACAGGATCCACTCCCTGTGGGTCTCGTCCTTGATTGGGCTAGTTGGCTGAACCACAGATGCTTTTATATGTTGGTGTAATTATTCTAAAAACATTCAAACCGCTAAAATATATCTAACAAAGTATGTTCTTTGAGAGAAGGGATTTTGTCTGTCCTCTTTGTGTGCAATCTCCAAGTCCTAAAATGTTAACTGGCTCGTAACTGACACTTGGTAACTCTTTCTTGAATAAAATAAGTCATCTTAAAAATACCTGACCAGGAGGGGCACCTGGGTGGCTCAGTGGGTTAAAGCCTCTGCCTTCGGCTCGGGTCATGATCTCAGGGTCCTGGGATCAAGCCCCACATCGGGCTCTCTGCTTGGTGGGGAGCCTGCTTCCCGCTCTCTCTCTGCCTGCCTCTCTGCCTACTTGTGATCTCTCTCTTTGTCAAATAAATAAGTAAAATCTTAAAAACAAAAACAAAAAACCTGACCAGGGGTGCCTGGGTGGCTCAGTCTGTTAAGCCTCCTATTGTTGATTTCAGCTGAAGTCGTGATCTAGGGGTTGTGAAATCAAGCCCCCGTCCAGCTCTTTGTTGGGCAACGAGTCTGCTTGAGATTCTCTCTCTGCCTCTGTCTCTCTAGCTTCTGCTTTCTATCTCTCTCTCAAATAAATACATCTTTAAAAAAAAAAAAAAAAAGACAAAAACCAGACCAATCCTACGGTAATTAAACTGTATGTTTATCACTTCAAATTGTATAAACGTAAGGAAATCTAGGTCATGCTGCTTCAGTAGATATTCGAGTCTTTCATTATCCAGGGACAATTAAGAGACTGTATAGGGATCCACAGAATACATAAAAATCCTTATCATCGTCATTTGAATCCATTTAAAAGCCCAGTACACTCGCATATTTAAATTTTAAATTACTTAAAAGTGATAAGAAAACTTAAAAGAAATGTCAAATGAGAATCCCACTGAGAATTACTGGGCTAACAAATGAGAATATTTGTTACTTAAAGAAGAGACAGCTGGTGAGGCGCCTGGGTGACTCAGTCAGTTAATAGTCCAACTCTTGATTTTGGCTCAGGTCATGATGTCAAGGTTGTGAGATCAAACTCCAGTTGGGCTCTGTGCTAGGTAGGGAGGCTGCTTGGGATTCTCTCTCCCTCTCCCCGTCTTTAAAAAAAAAAAAAAAAAGGAGAGCTGGAATGAATGCTTTAGGATGAAAGGAATTTATCTGAATTTCAGAAATATAGTAAGTTGAAGTATTGTATATATTTCTTTTAAAATTCCTGACTGTGACCTACCATATTTGCAGGTAAACCTATAAAAATTAAATTGTTCATGTAATGACAAAATAAAATGACAGTAGGGTCACAATACTAGTATATATTGTTAATATTCTGATATCTGTAACCTACTGTCTCATTTCAACTTACCATTAGAAATCTGAAAAATATCTTAACTGGTAGAAAAAGTGTGACTTTTTACCTTTAAATGAAAATAAGTTATTATTTTTAAAATGAGGATTTCACAGTCTAAAACTTTCTAGACTGAAAAATTCAGAGACATAGTCTGAGTTGAGTTTCTTGGGGCTTATGTTAGAAGGACCATCCTACTTCCAGAAAAAATATAAATGCTTTTCAGGTAGCTTGAACACATTTTTAGATTTAAAAACTGATTAATAAATGCAAGAGTTTTAGATTCACAGCAGGTGTTTTGAGGGCTTATGTTGGAAAGCTGACAACTAATTATAAAAGCTTTACTGGACTAATCAATTACTCAGATCAACATTAGGTGCCTATTATGTACATAAACATGGGAATTATATCTCCCTTAAGTAAATGCTAAAATGATGAGTCTCAAACATTCTAATATGAAATGTGAATATATAGCAGTCTTAATATATATTATTAAAACTCCTTCCAACTAATGAATTGACTTTTCTGTGTACATTAGCACATAAAAGACTTCTTTTTGTTTTAGCCTGATTCCTGTTTCCGTAATTTGTTTTCTCTTTGTACAGTGACAAATGTGAACCAAATCATTAACGAGTAGAAGGTACCCTGTTATCTAGAAAACATCTCATGTTCTATTCTCATAACAAAACCACCACTTTTTTGTTCTTTAAGAAACTTTAAGAATTATATACATAAATATCATAATTTCTAGAAGTGTAAACATGTTAATTTTTTTTTTTAAAGTACATCTGTCATACCCAAATTGGTTTCCAACATCTTTCCCCTAATCCAGTGATTTTCCTAGACTAATAACAGACATGTCCTCTTACAAACAAGCTTTGGAGGAGCAGTTGCCTGTCACTTATCTGGTATTCCTTCCCTCCAATGGGAGCTCTCCTTCTCGGGCATTTAGGAAAAAAGCAAGCTCTTAAATAAATTCAAACCATAGGAAAACCAGAAATAGATGCAAGCAGACACCTGCTGACGAACAGTGACAAATCCCACTGACACCGCAGTGACCCCCAGTTAGTCAAGATTTAATTAAGGGCATAATTAAGTCAGTGGAACAGAACACTAATGAGTGTTTTTTTAATACGGGTAATTACACGTAAAAATACAAAGTGTGATGGAGGCCTAAATATATCATTAAAATGAAACGGTATAGAATAGCAAACAAAAGTATGCCTTTTCTATTGCCTTTAAAAAAAAAAGTTGAATAAGTCTCAGGTTGAATAATACTCAGGCAAGTTTATGTTGGCTTCATGCTGGGAACATTTGTTATTCTAATTTTGCAACAATAAGCGACTATGTGTATTGAGATCCTGTTTTCAATGCAGATTCCATTGGCTTTGAAGTCTTTCTGCATTTAGCATTTTGTCCAACTGCAAATGAGCAATTAAGAGACTGTTTGCAAGTATTTGGCTTCCTATGGATCAGCTTATGGAGGTGTCCGTCTGAGCTGGGGGCCTCTGGCAGATGTAGTTATTTACTAACTCATAGGAGCTTCTATTATGTCAGACCCTTTGATTCAATCTTTGCTCCAGGCACTGACATCACCCACAGGATTGTGGTCTACTGACTGGGAAACACCATAGAAGCGTAAATATGACTGAAATAAAGTCGGTAACTTTTCAAACATGAAAAACAAGGTATTTAGCTCACGAGCAAAAACGACTAAAACAACCACATTACATTCTGTGATTGAAAAGCAAGCCTGTGTGGTTTGGGACCTGCCCTTCTGCCAGGATTATTTTATCTATGGTACCCCCAACTGGGGGCTTGAAGTCCTTGGCAGCCTTTTATCCATTTACCCAAGCAACAAGTGGAAAAGCAGAGTCTCTTGACTGCTAACACTTATCATTCAACTCTCTCTATAATTAGTGATTCTGAAGCCTTCGTTTAGAAAGAGCTCTTCCGTTTCCTTCCTGCGGTACTAAACACATCTCTCTACAGCCTCCCCACTTCTGGCCTAACTTGTGCTTTACAGTATTCCAGAGTAAAAGAACAGAACATGTCTCTAACCCCACTTTAACAGAGCCAATGGTCAGATGGTACATCTTTCTATATCTTTCTACTAAGGGTTAGGCTTTTGTCTGAAAAGGATTGTGATAGAAGTGCCTTGTAAAATATAGGTGAAAGTATCCATAATTAGTTACAATCAGGGTCCCACATTCAAAAATCCAATTCCTATTGGTATTCATATATTATCAGACTGGTTGCCCAGCATTAACTTCTTATAAATACCAATGCATCTATAATGATAATGGAAAAGTTTCTCCAAGGGGAGAATTTGCTTTTGACAAAGCTATTCAGGTTAAAAATATCCACAAATAGAATTTTGACACTTAATACAGTGGTGTAGGTGTCCACCAAACACAAGGGCAATGGAACACAAAAGAACTGGAAGGAAAACTCACCTTTTGTTTAGAAAGTGAATGACAGAGCTCATTTTTACTTTACGTCTATCAAAAATTATGCATTCTTTTTCTGACAGGGTTAAGTACAATTACCAGAAATTATAAAGTCAAATATTTCACAAAACACACCCAAGCCACAGTTAATAATTGATTTTAGAATACTTACCAATTAAGGCAAATTAGAATTCCTAATATTTTAACGACTGTTAAATCTATGGACATTTGGAGGCAGGGGCTAAGTGACTTTCACAGTCTTAGACTCCATAGGACAACGTTTTAAAGGCCACACAAGGTTCATTCAAGAGAACTGGTTCCTTTCAATGGGTGACCAATTCAATTCATTTGTAACATTTGAGCCATTAGACAGATTTTTGGTAGTGTTGCCCAGCGGTTCTCGTAGGGCGAATCAATCATCAGTCTCTGTGAAGCATTTTTTTCCAGCGCTCGGTTCACCCCCTTACCCCAAATCACTTCAAACTTTCTGAACTCAGTCATAAAATAGAGTTAACCCTTAATTAAAAGCTTAAGGAGAGTGCAAAACGGAGCTGTTTGGTGGTTTCTATCTTTTAGGGAAGCCACACTTTTGAAACCCCAATGACTGAATATCGCACTGAGTTCCTGTGACCAGACCGACACACGTCTGATTCCCAACATCCCTTTCACACACACCCCCCTTTTTTTGGGCAAGGCCTCTCTTATCAAGTTAGGTATGAATGAACAGAAGTGTCTTTCATCCCCCACTTGCCTGGTGGTTCAAAAGGAACTACTAAAATAGCAGCAACAAAAATCCAGCGGCCTGCCAACAGGCTTGCACACGTCCCATTCTTAAAGGCATGTGAAAGGTTGGAGAGCTCAGCAAAATTTTTATGTACGGGAGCAGGCCCAAGGAAAACTCACACGCCATAACCAATTGTGGACAGAGGATCATCTATCAGCAGACAAATGCAGGAACTCCAGAATGTCTCTCCTCAAATGAAATAATATATCTTTGAAAGCCAATGCCCGTTTTAGGCCCGAGGCCCATATATCAAGCCTGAGAGGCTTGTGGAATCGCTCCAGGACCATTAACCTTCCACCTGTTTCCCCTTGTCCTTCAGGATGAGACCCTGCCCTTGATTTTACTCCCTTCCCCTGTTCATCTTCCGACAGAGTGTAAATGTAAAGCAGCGGGCCTGTGAAATAATTCAAAGGCAATGGACCAGGGGCATGGTTACAAATCTCTGCCACTGGCACGGTGACTTATGCAGGCAGTTTGTCACACATGAGCCAGGTGACCTCTGTGACATAACAGAGAAAAATATCGCCAGAGATCAAAGATGGGATTCGGAGCGCTCTCAGGAACTCTGCTCCACAGAGTGAGTGGGTTATCTGGTATCCAAGGATTTCCCCTTCTACCAATAACATTTGTTCTCGTGTAATAGAAAAAGAAGGCCAGGGACTCCCTAATTGAAATCATTTCTGTCAAGTAGAATTGGGGGCTTTCCTGTAACAACAGGAGGAGAATTTCTGTTTTCTGGTTCATGCCTGATAGGTGCTGTGAATGCCAGAGAGAAGCGACATAAATCTATCGAATTTGACCTTAATCTAGAGAAATTAATAGAATTTGAAAGTAAAAGAGAGCCCATGAAGAATTTTCCGTTGGAGAATTTAAAAGCTCTAATAATGAAGGCAAAAAGAAATCTTATTTAAGCGTCCAGATTTTAAGGTGAAATAAGTTGTTTAGTAAATTTTTGAGACTCAACACCAGTCATTAAAATTAATCACTTATGTTTAGTTATGTACTACGCATTTAAAAAAAAAGATAGTAACTAAAGGATCAAATGAGATCCCGTATATATTGAAGTACCTTTAGAAGTCCAAAGCTTTCTCCAAATGATAATTTAGGAAAAGTGTAGAATTGCCCATGAATGGTTTAAAAAAACAGAGATGTATATTGGAAGGAAATTAGCATTCACGTATTCCTAAATTGGAATTAGAACTAATTTCTGGGTTATATTTACTTACTTAAATGATGACTTTCTCCAGACTTTAAGTATCCCAGTACTGCCTATCCCAATGAGGCCCAGGGCCATCATTTTTTTTTTAATTATTCAATTGAGAGAGAGAACACAAGCAGGGGGTGTGGCAGAGGGAGAGGAAGAGAAGCAGGCTCTCCGCCGAGCAGGGAGCCCAATGTGGGGCTTGATCCCAGGACCCTGGGACCATGACCTGAGCCGAAGGCAGATACTTAACCAACTGAGCCACCCAGGAGCCCCACGGGCCATCATTTCTTGGCTAGGAGTATTTAATTTTGAATTTTTCACCAATTAAAAACAACAACAGTCTCAACAATAACCAGTCTGGGTTTGCTGATGGAGAGATGCCACCACATCTTAGTCGTTCATTTCCTCCTGTTCTAAAGCAGACTCTAGCCGGGATACAGTGTCATCCTTTGTAACCCTAGACTCTAGTTGTACATACACAGTATTTCCTTCAAGTACTATGCAGGTCTTTTACTTGGCCAACGAACGTGTTTTCTCGTTTTTCAAGCATGCTGATACCAACGTCAAATTTCTAACTTAGAAATGTTAGAAGGTATAAACCATCAACCTTACAAATTGACTGGGAAGTTCAGGTGCTTAAGTTTGGAACAATTTTAAAGTACCTTAAGTCATCACAGAAACACGAGGACACCAACCTTCTTTAGGGAGCCACGGGGTTCTAAACCTGGGACCACCCCTAGGCTCTGAGGGGTCTATGAAGCCCTAGGCTTGCATGCAAAAGTTTGCATTTTCGGTTCCAATTTTCGGAAAAGATTAATAATAACTTTCATCAGATACTCATAGGTGCTTGTGGTCCAAAGAAATCCCTAACAGTGACTATTAAAAAGTAAAATTTGAGGTCTTGAAAGGTTTTACTACCAAACTAGAATCAAATAGTGTGAGAGCCTGAAAGAATCCTAGAGGTCATCCAGCCTGACCCACTGTCTTGCAGGTGAGACAAAGAAAGCCAAGTAAGAGAGGGGCACAAACAACCACAACTTATTAAAGTGATGGTTAGAGGAACTAGAACTCTAGACTCTTGTTTCCTAGTCTAGGACCCTCCCAGGACATGTGATACCAATCTTTCCTTTGGCTGCTGTTTAAAAGTCAGATTTTGTTTCATGTTTCTTAAAATAATTTTTCTGTGATGTAGAAACCTAATTATAAGAGATGCCTATTATTTAAAAGAACATAAAACATTTTATAATTATGGCCTTAGGCATCTGTTGTTATGAATAAACATTAAAAGACTTTCATTTGTGGATTAAAATTTGTTTTTATAAAAACGGCACTAGAATGATAGATATTATGCTTTGAATTCTTGTTAGGTTTTCTTCCTGAAGAAGATGGCTTATGTATGTGTCATATGACATGGTGGGCCTAATTTTTAAGTAGTTTTGTTGTGCCTATTTCATTGTGAGCACATTTTAAGTTTCTCTATAAATTAATATTTATTGGCACAGATAAATTCATTGTCTCTTATTGTAACTACAAGGTAGTGGATATGCCTTTGTAATATTCATGAAAATTTCAAACCAAGGTCATGCAATGCCAGCTATCAACAATAAATGTTTCTTTTTTTTTAACCAATAAATGTTTCTATTTAATGTTTGATTATTTTGAATTCTCTATGCTTCCAAATCATGAACAAAAATACTAATCAAGGCATGTCATTCATTTATCTGAATTCTCAGGCAAAAGTAAGGCATTTAATACTTTCAATAAACCACCTTAATAGTCACTTCTTTTAAAAGGAAATGCTGGACCAACAAAATGGAAGATAGTCTGATAGTAAGTTATCCTAAAACTTTTAATCCACTAATGTTCTACGATTTAAAGCAAACAAAATAAAATATGGTTAGCCTGCAGCCCAAAAAAAAAAAAAAAAAAAAAATCCTGGGCATGAATCACTGCTTACATTCTTTTCCATCCACAAACAATTTCGTTTGGGAAAGTTGCCACATAGTATCGACAGTGACAACAAATGGCATTGTCCCGTGAACATCTGTTTCCGACTCCCACACTGATACTGCAGGCTGAGTACTTAGAGTTAGTTGGTCTTCACAAGTTGCTGAGCCACAAAGGAACTGGAAATCACTGGTACGTTGAGGTTTTATTATTGGAACACAGGAAAACTTTATCATCATGCTGGGAAGTTCTGTATCTTTTGAAATATTGGAACCGGGGTTATGTTAGCACATTAAACCATGCGGAAGACTACTTCTGAAGAAAAGGGAGAAAAAAAATTGTTTCTTGTCTATTATGTCCTTGGGTTGAGGTTCCCACTCAATCTTCATATAACTTCCTCACCCACCCTCCACTGAAAACTACTTTGTTTCTTAAAGATGTTATTGAGTTTGGTTTCTTTTTAAAATTAAAAGAACTGAATACCAAAGAAATTCTAAGCCAAACATGATAAATAAACACTATTGTTTCTCAAAAAAAAAAAAAAAAAAAAAAAAAATCAAATGAAACCAGAAGAGCTTTTATATACACTTCTATTTGTTCTAAATTCAAACTACCATGCTTATGTTTTCTGAAAACCTGGCTAGAGGGCTCAAAAAGACTCCTGACTAATATGTCCTCACCTTAGTCCAAAATGATAAAAGGAGGAAGGCAAAGAGCAGCCAGAAAAAAACTAATATGAATGAGATAAATGGAGAGGTGGACACAGGACACAGACATGGGACTTTTGCATTTGCAGTTGACTGTATAAGGGTAATGGTTTATGATAGCCCATCAATAACCATTCAAGTACACGGGACAGATTGCTCTTATTTTACACTTTTTTTCTTGATTGGCATTTAGTTTTAACAAAGTAATCATGAAAGTGGAAATTAGTCACAACAATAATTCTAAATCAATGTCTGCTCAAACTATTTGCATACTCAAAATTAATTTGCATATTGCTAAAGCAAAGAGGCTTCCCTCTTTTTCCTGGTTAAAAATGGGGTCACATCTTTTTAAATGTTTCATTCTAAAAAGACATTGGAACATGAAATTCTTTGAGTTGTTTTTATCTTGGTTGACACTGCACATAGCAAGCCCACAAAAATATCCAGTGGGTAAATTGCTAAATAAAATCATCACAGAGCTGTCTTACTGATCACAGGAAAATAATAAATTTCCACTGGAGAGATGCAATCCTAATACTTCTTTTGCCTAGAAGATGATCTCTTTCATCAAAATATACCTATCGTTTCTGATTAAGTAATTGATGTTTTTTTAAAAAATAATCCTATTACTAAATACCACTTCTTTGTAACTTCATATCCTACAAATCACCAAAAACATGACTATTTAAAAAACAATATCATCATTACTTATGGGAAAACAAATTCAAATTTGAAGAAGTTAATCTTCATTTAATTCTGGTCTATACCAATTAAAAACAAAACAAAGTACTTACTTGAAATTTTGTTTCTCTCACTTTCAACTACAGTTTTCTAATTGGTCCTCAAATACTTGTACTCATAATTCAATAATCAAAAAGAAACAAATTAATAATCAATCAGAAATTAGATCTGTCATATTCATTCATATGAGTGCATGTTATAAAAAAATAAAATAAAATTCAAATATTTCCCCAGTACCCCTTACATAGACAGAGGTCCTCTGTCCTGTGTTCTCAC
Source organism: Procyon lotor (assembly GCA_028646535.1). NCBI lineage: Eukaryota > Metazoa > Chordata > Mammalia > Carnivora > Procyonidae > Procyon > Procyon lotor. The sequence goes on from CM053618.1 coordinate 24,151,958, forward strand.
ACCTATCAACTCTGTGCTACATTCTTTGTAAATTCTGATTATGTGTTCACAAATCCATCCCTCCAGCCACGGGTGCCTTGTGAGCAGGGACAAGGTATTTTTATTTACCTTGTATCCCTACTGCTTAGCACGATGCCTGGATTATGGAGATCAATATATGTTTGCTACCTTAGTCAATCAGGAAACCTCGGTTCAGAGTTATACATGAATGCTCTGACCAAAGCCATAGAGCTCACTGGTGCCCCCAGTGAAACTGAGACCTGACTCCTTCCCAGGGCTGCCCACTAGGTAATACTCCCTCCACCCCCACTGACCTTCCAACTTCAACTGCACACTGACCCATCCTCCACAGAGGTAATCTGATAATGACCAAATAAGTTCACAAAAAAGTAAGCAATCAGTGCTGATTTTAGTAAGGAAGTAAAGATAAAATTCTTCATCACACCTTGTGTCACCCAGAGGAAACATCAGCCTGCCAATTTTACAAACATGCCAGTTAAAGAATTTCCTTGGCAAACAGACAGCATGGAAATGTCCTTTTTAAAAATCAATTAACCCCCTAAATTCATGAGCTTGCTAGAAACATTTCCTACACTATGGAATACAAGGCTCACCGAGATGCTTTTCCCCTTTCTATTTCGGGCTTCTTCTTTTGTTCATACATGCTAATAATAGTGGCAGAGTTGGGGGGGTTATTTATAGTCCAGAAAGCAGCATGACTCTGTGAACACTTTATTCATTTATATTTCCTGTGTTTATTGTTACCTTACCTTTTTGGTAATTTAAAGTGTTCCTCCAAGATTTTATTTAGTAACAAATTACCTGTAAATAGCTTTTCTTTTTATATATGAAAGCCTATATTTAGACTCAATAAAATATTATTTTACTCCCATTTCCCTATTAACTAAAAACAGATTTTGGGGGGGGCAAAATTTTATATGAAAACTTATTATTTGACCTTTTGGTGTTTTGATGAAAACTTCTTCACGTATGTTCTAGATCATACATTCTTAAATCACTCAAATTTTGTCCTGCTATCAAACCAAAATTGCTAGTATAGCTAGCCTGCCATTAATTTATTAATCAACAGACTATAACTTTAAAAGACATCTGATTACCACAAATGTGGTTTAGAAAATATAATACTGAGAAAATGCGTCCTTCCGTTACCCTTATCCCCAAAAATTGCTTTCTGGAATACAGAGTCTCTAGAAGTCGTCACACCTAGGAATCTGCTTTGAAGCCAATGTGTTTTCTGGTCTCAGAAGCATCCAAAAGTGGAGAGATTAATTTTGCCAGATTTACTTCTGCTACTCCTACTCCTTAATTTTTGATAAGTGAGTTACAGCCTATCCCTCTTGTAAGTACTTCCTCCTCAAGACAGTTCTTGCAGATGTGGATCAAATCTTTCCCACATCTAAGACAACAAAATGTATATTCTGTCACCCTCAACCAACATCCTCTATCCATAGAGTCTTTGATTACACACCACACACTGTTTTAATCACAAATTCAAGCTGAAGATGGTTTGTGTACCTCTATTCTTAAATTGATCAACTTTTAAGATCTTCAGAAACAAAAAAAATCTGTTGATTATTATACTTGGCTCTACCTCAGAGCAGTGAGATGCGGAGGAACACGGGTGGTACGCGCTTTTCATCACAATCTTAAAATCCACTAGAATGGAGATAATTAGGGTTTTTATAATCTGAAATAGTCTATTTAGAGAAACAATCAGTAATTTAATTATAGCATTCAATCTCAAAAGCTCTCATTGAATAAAAATGTTTTTTTACTCCTCTGCTCTAAAACTGATGGAACTAAGAGGGTCAAGGAAAGTGGGGATATTTAGTCACCAATTCTCAATATGGGTTAATTTAGCAACTGGATTTGCCCTACTCTCAAATGTAATAGAATAATAGAGTTTGGGCACCATTGTTGGTTTAAGTGCCCTTTCATTGTGTTTTTACCTAATGTTTTGTTTTGGTAAAGTTAAAGCTAAATAAATACTCCTTACTTCAGAAACCTTCGTAAAACATTACATCTGTGCAGCAAAGTGCTTTCAGGTCTAAGGTAATTATTGATATATTAAGGGATTTTTTTCTCCCTCCTCAGGTGAAGTGGGATAGGGCTCAAAACTGTAGAAACATCAAAACTTCAAAAGCAGTTGAAATAATATTTTGTGGATAAGAGTTCTCTCTCTGAAAGTGTTCTGTATGGTATATTTAATTTAGAAATCAAAGAACCGTAATCAAAGGCATTCTACCTATGAGGTGACTGATCTCTAAATTCTCACCAATTAGCCATCTGGGTGAGTAATTCCTAACCAAAGAAAAGGTCAAAAAGTCCACTTCTTGGGGCGCCTGGGTGGCTCAATGGGTTAAAGCCTCTGCCTTCAGCTCAGGTCGTGATCTCAGGGTCCTGGGATCAAGCCCCACATCGGGCTCTCTGCTCGGCGGGGAGCCTGCTTCCCCCTCTCTCTCTGCATGTCTCTCTATCCTGTGATCTCTCTCTCTCTCTCAAATAAATAAATAAAATCTTAAAAAAAAAAAATTCCACTTCTTAAAAGGATATCTATCTAGGAAAAGTTGGTAGTTTTGTTCTTATTTCAAAAGATAAGTGTATTTTCACTCTCTCTTATCAAGTACACCAACAGGTTTCGATCATTCCCTACAAAGTCTTCCAGCATTCTCCCATTTGCTTGATGGCCAACACACAAAGACTGACACTCTGCTAACATCATTTCTGCTCATGTTCATCATCAGGTGTGGTGCAATCTCAGAGCCAAAGCCAGAAACTTAAGTCAGCTCTAATTCAGACTTCTTTATACATCCAATTTTTAGAACAGACTTATGGTATTCTATTAAATGGTATTATGCAGAAACCGTCTATGAAATCTCCCGATTAATCACTTTATTGAAAGGATATTCCTGACTTGGGGACTATTTAGAAATACAAACCGTAAGACAACTCAAAGATATTTCTTGGTGCATAGAAGTCATTAGACTGGGGCGCCTGGGTGGCTCAGTGGGCTAAAGCCTGCCTTTGGCTCAGGTCAAGATCTCAAGGTCCTGGGACTGAGCCCCCTGAGGTGAGTTCCCTGCTCAACGGGGAGTCTGCTTCCCCCGCTCCGCCTGCCTCTCTGCCTACTTGTGATCTCTCTCTGTCAAATAAATAAATAAAATCTTTTTTTAAAAAAAAAAAAGAGTAATTAGACTGTCTTCTTGCTCTCATTACTTTTCAAACCAAAGGCTACAAAGGGACCCTGCTGTCCATTCATTTAATTAACATATACTCCTTTGCTTCCACCTACTACTTATTTATTGCTTTATTGAGGTGTAACTGACATTGAATTATTAAATATTTAAAGTATATATTGTGGTGAGTTGACATATATATATACAGTATGGCCTAAGTACATGTATAAATCAGAAGATTACAAGGGCAAATCAGAAAATTTTACCTGCAACTAAAGAGCTTAAGCTTCAGAAAC
>CM053618.1:24155550-24168709 GCA_028646535.1 Procyon lotor
GGGGCGCCTGGGTGGCTCAGTCGTGAAGCGGCTGCCTTCGGCTCAGGTCATGATCCCAGGGTCCTGGGATCGAGCCCCGCATCGGGCTCCCTGCTCCGCAGGAAGCCTGCTTCTCCCACTACCATTCCTGCTACTTATGTTCCCTCTCTCACTGTATTTCTCTCTGTTAAGTAAATAAAATCTTTAAAAAAAAAAAGAAAGAAAGAAATCTTCCCATGTACCGGCACTTTCTGGGCTCTCCACGGATCCAAGCAATGGTACACTCGAGGTCCGTTTTTATCAAATGTGAATAAGGTATTTACACATTCTCTTTCATCAAGACCTTCCTAAACTGTGTCAGCTCCAGGATCCACAAAGCTGAGATCTATCTTTGCTACAAGTGACCACTGACTTGGGTTGAAAAGTGACCTGGTAAGAAGTTTTTGCAAATGCAAAGATATCGACAAAGTAATACCACTTTTTTCCAATGCCTAGAAGTAAAGTAAGTAAGGCGCTAAGTATTGGGAAACCGAGGCCTTCCGGAATATCAGGAGATTGAAGAATTCTAAAACACTCATTACTAGGAACAGGGTTATTAATTCTGGTATGATATATTTATGCTCATCTATAATTTCACAGATGAAGCCCTGATTTGTTTTGGAATCCAAACACTGCCCACTACTCTGCCCCATGAAAAGCACTGGAAAGACTATAGCTTAGATATTTTGTGTACTAAAGAAAGAAAGTTGAAAAAACTTAAAAGAACAACAAAGATAACTAAAGGATTGGAGCTGACACTTACAATTTTATCCTCATTAAAAAGGACAATGGAGGCAAACAAACTGGGTCTACGTCCAGGCACTGACTCAACCTCTGGGTCAAATTCTTCTATAGAATCCATACTGAAGAAAGAAAAATACTTTTAGGGGCACCTGGGTGGCTCTGTGGGTTAAAGCCTCTGCCTTCGGCTCAGGTCATCATCTCAGGGTCCTGGGATCGAGCCCCACATCGGGCTCTCTGCTCAGCGGGGAACCTGCTTCCCCCACCTCTCTGCCTGCCTCTCTGCCTACTTGTGATCTCTCTCTGTGTCTCTGTGTCATATAAATAAATAAAATCTTAAAAAAAAAAAAATACTTTTAAAGGTAGCAATCTACACCTTTAAAATAAGTAGTCCAAAGTTCCCCTCTTCCTTCCTCTCAGAGCCGACTTTAAAACAAAAACAGTCATGTGGAGCTAACACTAAATGTTCTCATCCATTAATTTCCCTGTATGCCACTCAGATTCAATTTGCAACCTGGTCAGTTTCATCAGCACAGGGATTCATTTTTTTTTTTTTAAAGATTTTATTTATTTGAGAGATAGTGAGAGAGCGAGCGAGCAAGATCAAGAGCAGTTGGAGGGGCAGAAGGAGAAGGAAAAGCAGACTCTGCGTGGAGCAGGGAGCCCCATGCGGGGCTGGATCCCAAGACCCTGGGACCATGAGCTGAGTAGAAGGCAGACGTTTAACTGACTGATCCACCCAGGTGCCCCTAGGGATCCAATCTTAACAAGACTCTTCCGTCTTGGGTCCCCTGGGTGGCTCGGTCGGTTGTGTTCAACTCTTGGTCTTGGCTCAGGTCATGATCTCAGGGTTGCTGAGATCGAGCCTGCATGGGGCTCCACACTGGGCAAGGAGCCTGCTTAAGATTCTCTCTCCCTCTCCCTCTGCTCTGCTCCCCACCGCCTCCCCTGCTCTAGCGTGCTCCCTCACAATCTCTAAAACAAACAAACAAAAGAAAAACAGAACAAGACTCTTCTGTCTGAATTACTGAAACAAGTTTGGATCTCCTAAAGATGGAATATTTTTAGGTTTTCCTGAGGCAGCTACTCAACAAGTAATTAAATAAAAAGTTAGGATCAAGTGGAGAGTGACCTCCTGCTTTGGCTGTACTGACAGACCCAGAGGGAGTAACATATACTACACCAAAACAAAGAGTTTATGGTGCATACAAAATAATGCCTTGACTGCTGTTAAACTCTGAGATAGATTACAAAGGATGGTAGAGAATCCCTCCCTTTCAGAAGAGCCTGGATTCTTAGGTGCATAGGGTAGTTTAGCTGGGTTTTCTTGAATAAGGAGAGGGATCAGAATAAACCAGTAATTCCCAAAGGTGACATCGAAGGACCAACTCTGACACCTGGAACTATGTGTTCAGGGCACTTCCTGGAAAATCTGCAGTCCTTGCTACTACAGGTTCTGGTTCTCCTTCTCAATAAATGGCTCTCAATGCCTTGAGCCCAAAACCTATGTCTTCTTGTCTCATCCTTTTCTCTCAAAGCCCTTTTTGGCACATTCTGTCAGCTTTATTTCAACATACATCCTCAATCTACCCACTTCTCGCTATCTCCACTGTCATGTCCTCGTCTAAGCCACCATGCTCTCTTTTCTGGTTGCCCGAATGTCTACTTTCCTCCAACCTTCCAACCATTTTCCCGTAGTCCGAGCAACATTTTTATAATGAGGATTTGATGGAGTCACTCCATTGCTTAAAATCATCCTATAATTTCCTGTTCCAAACAGAATAAAACCTAAGCCCTACATAAGCTGGCCCGTGCGAAATTTTTCTACTTATTTAGACCCACTTTCCCCCTCAATCACAAATCTCTATGCTTATTGGCTTTCCTCCTATTTCTTGAAAACCCCAAGCTAATTTCTACCTCAGGGCTGTTGCACTTGCTCTTCCTGTATCTGGATTTCTGTATCTCCAGAAATAGCAAAGACTACTTCTTTACTGATACTGAGATTTTAGCTCGACTATCAGCTCTTCATATGGCTTCTCTGATATGAAGAGCTCCGTCCCTCCCCATACTCTACTTACTCTTTCATGCTATCAGTTCTCATTATTTTTATTGGCTTATTTATCATCTGCTTCCATGAGCGAAGCCAACACTAATAAAAGCAGTGCCTTTGTTGATCTTGCTCACTACAGTGTCCCCTGGTCTAGAACAGGACTGGGGACATAGTGGGCATTTAATGAACATATGCTGAAGGAAGGAAGGAATAATTCATCAGGTTGGAGCTAGGGCCTAGAACAAGTAATTTTAAAAGCTCATGTGTGATCACTTTAAGCACATCAGGCTAGACACCCCCCTTCAATATATATATAAATTAGAAGGCTGATTTGATGCCATTAAGCCAATGAGTAAGACATAAACAGCAATAGATCATTTGAGGTTAAACTGTTGAAAAAACATCATCATCAAAAAAAAAAATATGTTATACTGAAGACATATTAAGATACCGTGTTTATTTAAACTAAACATGAAACAAGGACCAAGACTTCAAATACATACATGTCACCAATAACTGAAATTTATCTAGAAGCAAAAGGAAGGCCTACTTGAAAGAAAAATGAACATAATTATGTAAAAGATATCAACCATTCACCTTTGCAACACCAATGACAAAATTTAAGTAATACCTAAAAAGGCAATACTGGAATGCACTACTGGCTAAATGCTGGGAAACAACAGAAAATCTATACCAAAACCAAAATCATGAAATAACACAGTACACATAGATCCAACAGTCACTATGGTCTATGCTGGATTAGGTACTCTCCAAAGAGCTTGCACTACATTTTGGGCAAAGGTCTCTTCATTTCAGTCATTACTGGACTAAGGCCATGTTTCTCAAGGGTTGGCTTATCATCAAGAGAATTAACTTGTATTTTTCAGTTCAAATAGAATCTTAAACATTGGTGTGGGGGCACCTGGTTAGCTCAGTTGGTTGAGCCCCTGCCTTTAGCTCAGGTCATGATCCCAGGATCCTGGGATGGAGCCCCACATCGGGCTCCTTGCTCAGCAGGGAACCTGCTTCTCCCTCTCCCTCTGCCTGCCACTCCCTCTGCTTGCGTTCTCTGTCAAATAAATAAATAAAATTTTAAAGGAAAAAAAAACAAAACATTTGTGTGAGCACAGTCAGGATCATTTGCATGCCCATCACAAGTACTTGCACAGGATTTCCAGGGTAGGATTTGCCTCTTTTAGTGCTGCATTAATGCCAATGAGTTCTCCTTTAATGGAGAAAAGTGCCCTGGAGGGTTTGATATGGAACAAGTGAGGACTGCTTTTGTTTTTATCTCTAGCAATTTAGCATAGAGACTGACACACAGTAGGGGCTCACTAAATATTTGATGAATGAAATAGTGAACAAGTTAATTAATGAATGTATAAAAACTGAATCTGACTAATCCTAAATCACAACAAATTATTCATGCTAGAGCATGCTAGAGATGTTTTAGGGGCATCTTGAGAGTGTGATTCAATCCTAAAGAGAAATGCTACATCCTGGTGGAAATGCAGACATAGTGTTTTGACGCTTTTCAAAAAGCTACAACCTCACTTGTACCCATCCAAATATATGACTGCAATGAAGTTATGTTTTCAAGATTGCAACATTTCATTGACAAAACCATAAAAGTAATCCTCAATGCTCAAATAAGACACTTTTAAAAACACTCATAACCATGAATCCCAATGCGTAAGTGCAAACTATGAATGCTTTGAAAGCAAGTTATTCCCTCACGAAAGTGAATCAGAGCTATTGTTTTCACTGTAAATATCTGACATGATTTGAACCCAATGTAAACAACGTTATTGTGGGGGCACCTGGGTGGCTCAGTTGGCTGGGCGTCTGCCTTCAGCTCGGGTCATGATCCTGGAGTCCCTGGAGCGAGTCCCGCATAGGGTTCCCGGCTCCATGGAGAGTCTGCTTCTCCCTCTGACCTTCTCCCCTCTCATGCTCTCTCACTCTCTCTCTCTCTCTCGAATAAATAAAAATAAAATCTTAATAAAAGATCTTAAAAAAAAAAACGTTATTGTGCCCAGCACCCTCTCCCCTGCACTTTAATTTACTTGCCAAAGGGATCTAGAATGGTTTTTCCTCCAAAGCTGGAGCAAGAATCAATTAAAATATGTAATAACGTGTTAACTAGCTAATACAGCAGTTAACATTAAGGGGCATTTCAGGCTTCTGAGTTTTTAGCAGCAGACCTGTTCTTTCATTCACTCTCTAAGATCTATAATTGAAAGAATACCATGAGAGACGACTTTCATCAGCTCCCTGAGTTACATTTCCCACTTTGATAACTGTACAAGGAAAAGCTAAGGCACTTCAAGCTACCCAATTACATTTGATTAGATAGTGAAAATAATCTAACAGCTTTTCATCACCCAAAGGAAAACTTTTGAAGAATTCTATTGCCAACACTTCTGCACAAACACTAAATCTATATCATTATTTTACAAGGGGAAATGTAGTATTTAGTATGGTTTTTGTTTTTTTTTTTAATTAGTCAACAAGCAAAGCCTCTTATTCATCGTAACTTTAGATCAAAAAAGCACAACCGGGATGATCAGATGTGTGTGACAGAAGCATTTGTAGTGATTTCAGAGTAGGTAGGATACAGCGGTCAAAATAAAACAACGGGCCTTTGAATGAGCCAACATTCAGAGAACATGTCTGAAAACAGGATATGCCCTCAAAACTCTGTGATATATACACAGAAGATCTTCCAAGAAGAACCACTTGAGTGCATGTAATTACTTTCTACAAATGAATGTGGGTGTGTCTGTACAAAATCAGTAACGGGAATTAAAAATCATTTACAACATCATTATGAGGACTGTCATATTACCAAAAATATATATTTAACATTTGCTTGAAAGGAAAGACAAGATGGGTATGTGTTGCCTTTCTGACTGAAGGGTCTGTCTTCCTCTCAGTCTTGAGAGCATTAACTCGACATGTATCCTGTGTTTTTACTGCACTCATTCCCATAAAAGTGTTTTTAATTTAAATGAAATAATTATATTCTGCTCTCCCAGATAAAATATTCTCTAACAGGGTATTTAGAAATGTGATAGTCAATTCACAAGAGGTGGTCTTGCTGTAGACTTTAAAAGACAACACTATGAAAGGTCAGTTGCGTCCACACTCCCAAAATGAAAGACAGAGGCCAGCACCTCTAAAGGCCCTAGTGTGAGGTTACATTCTGCCTTTGCAATGCCCTTATTGCACAATAAAGGACAGACTTTGGACCTATTGGCCAATTATTCTATCATGTAAAGAAAAAGCATTCTTACAGAATTAGAAGTTGGATCAAGTTTAGTTGTAAAGTTAATCCTGAATGTTGTGTAATTCTAGCGATGGTTCTAAAAATTCAAGATAATGTGGTTTTCTTTTAGTTTTCTGAGAGGAATGAACAGCAGCAGGACCCAAGCTCCTGTCAACTTCAGATCGCACAGTCTTTGGCTATTCCTTCAGAGAACACCACGTAGGAAAAATTCTTCGACTTGGTGATGGTAGGTCAAGAGGATGGCATTTGAAGTTGATTTCCAAGGAGGAAGTGAAAAGTGAGGAAAACGCTGGTAACCACCTGTGGGATCACGTGGAGATTTGGCTAAAAGAACTGAGGAAAAACTGTCTTGCCACGCACAGAAATCCTCACTACTACCTGATAACAGGAGAATTTCCTAGGTGTCTCAGTATGAGTTCACAGGGGATTCATGCATAGTCCCTTTGCTGAGCCTGCGGCCCCATTATTCTCTTGGGACCCAGAAAGCGGACCTGCTACCCCCAACAGAAAATGCCACCGTGTGGACGTCACCTTGCCCCGTGGAAGGACCAGACAGAAGTTCCACCTACCATCACTGAATACACCCCATTCCGAGAGCCTATCTACCCAACTACTTCTCTTGCTTTCTCTATCCATCCTTGGACCTCCAAGAGTTCAGACTGTACTCCTTGGTCCACATCTCACTTGAAGGGAAAAGGGAGAAGATATAGCCCAGGACAGGGGGTTAGCAAACATGTGGTCCCCGAACCACAATGCTGTACAAAGTACCACAGTCCCCCCTCAACCACGGTTTCACCCTCCCCCATGTCAACCATGTCACGATGCCTAGGCCATTCCCCTTGCTTCATCTCATCACATAGGCATCTTATCATCTCACATCATCACAATAAGAACAGCGGGTACAATACAGTAAGAGATCACAAGGGCCCACAGTCACAAGACTTTGATAACAGTATCTTGTTTTAATTGTTCTTTTACTATTAGTTGTTGTCAATCTCTTACTGTGCCTAGTTTATAAATTATATTTTATCATAGGTATGTGTATGTAGGAAAAAACAGTATATTTAGGGTTCAGTACTATCTGCACTTTCAGGCATCGGGGGCGGGGTCTTGAAACATATCCCCTGTGGATAAAGGGGGGGCCTTATTCTAATGCCTACAGGCATGTTTGAGCAGCCAGAGGCATAAGAAGAGAAGGAAGAAAAGTAAGTTGAGTAAGAAAAGAGAAAGGGGGGGTCACCTGGGTGGCTCAGTCAGTTAAGCCTCTACCTTCGGCTCAGATCATGATCCTGGAATTCCTGGGATCAAGCCCCGAGGGGAGCTCCCAGCTCACTGGGGAGTCTGCTTCTCCCTCTCCCTCTGCCCCTCCCCCTGTTCGTGCTCTCTTGCTCTCTCTCAAATAAATGAATAAAATCTTTAAAAATGAAAAGACAAAGGGAGTCTGGACAGAAAGAAAAGGAGAGGTGGAAGTGGAGGGGATTGGAGAACAACTAAATGGACACAGAAGGTGAGAGTCTGCAGTCCGAGGCCTGAGCTCAGCCCGATGCTCGGAGGACTCAGAAGCACAGAAGGAATTAGGTTTTTGGCCAAATCATTGTGATATGGCTTAGGCCAGCCATTCAACAAAGACCCAGTGGCTGGATTAGCTGAGGCACTGCACGTCCGTGTTCCTGAGTGTGGGTGGTGTTCTCGGGTTAGAGATTAATGTCTTTAAAGTGAAGAATAGCTTAAATGCCCCATTTCTATGCAGCCATTCTGCAAATGGATGTTGAGCCCTCCAAGATTTGTATGATCTACTTCGAAGCCGTGGAAGAATAAGTCAGAGCAAAGTCATTCTTCACTTACCTTGGAAAATAAAAAGACCTATTTTACCTCCTAGGTTCAGAGGGCAAAGTCCTTCAAAAGTGTGTTAAGGGGCGTCACACATGAGTCATGTTTTCAGAGGTTTTTTTACCCATTACCTGACTTTGCCTGATAGTGGACGCCGCATGCGGAGAGGGGTTCAGGAGGCTCCGGGGCTAAGGGAGCTCCAGCTCCCCAACAATGAGGAACTAGCAGTGGCAGACTTTCCACGAGATCCGTGATCTGTGCACCCTGCTGGGCAAGTGCAGGTGATGGAGTAAGCAGGGACCCTGGGGAACTCCCTGTGAGCAGACAGACTAATGAACCTGCTCCCAGGAAGTATGCAGTAGGAGCTGCTGCTGGACGTTGGAGGGAGAGGAGAGGAGGAAGAGGAGAGGAGGAAGAGGAGCGGAGGGGAGGGCCTGGATGGCCTCCTTGGTGGAGCATGTGACTTGATCTTGGGGTTGTGAGTTCAAGCCCCACGTTGGGTGTAGAGATTACTTAAAAATAAAATCTTAAAAAAAAAAGAAAGAAAAATAATTTACATATCCTTGGGCCAATTTAAAATAAATTGCTCTGTGCAGTTTAAGAGTAACAGAGGTCCTTTAAGACCTGTTGTAACATAGCATACAGATATGGGCACAGTGATAATGGCAACAATCATAAAATACTTTACAGTTTACCAAAGGCTTCCATAAACTTTTTTTTTTTTAAGAGAAAGAGAGAGCATGCAAGTGGGGGGCAGGGGCAGAGGGAGAGAAAATCCCAAGCAGACTCAGTGCTGAGCATGGAGCCCAATGGGGGGCTTAATCCCACAACACTGAGATCATGACTTGAGCTGAAATCAAGAGTCAGACATTTAACAGACTGAGCCACCCAGGTGCCCCTACATTTTCAGTTTTAATGATAGCATTACTACTAATAACTATGCGATCTGAGGCAGGCCAGTAGATGTCTATAGGTCTTGGTATCCTCATCTGCACACAGGGAATAATCAAGTCTACCTCACAGGGATTAGTTGAGTGTTAAATCAGAGAACACATGTAAAGCACTTAACAATTGTCTGACTCATAGTAAAGCTCAATAAATGGCAACTATTATTATCCTCCATTGTCCACACTCTGTAGTCAAGGAAAATGGAAGTGTTTTCTGTGACCTTGAGTCTTCCTTAAACTCTCACCTGCTAATGTTACCCCAAGCCTTGGATGCAAATTACCTTCCCAGGTTTTTCCCACTTCTTTGTTTTTTTCCCCATCTTTCTCATCCCTGCTCCTTGGAAACCAAACTGATTCAAGTACCTTCCATTAATTTTGCTGGTACTAACAGATTAACTGACTGAAGGGATTGGTCGGTTAAAAAAGGAGGTGGCGGGGTGCCTGGGGGGCTCCGTTGGTTAAACATCTGACTCTTGATTTCGGTTCAGGTCACGATCTCTGGGTTGTGAGATGGAGCCCCATATTGGGCTCCACCCTGGCTGTGAAACCTGCTTAAGATTCTCTTTCTCCCTCTCCCTCCACCCCTACCCCTACCCCCAAAATAAAAGAAAATAAAAATAAAAAGAATGCAGGAAATTTTTACTAATCAAGTAACTCAGTGTTTCTTTGGGTCACTGCAACCCCAAGCATGACAAGGATTGGACAGAAATACCCTCTGTAAAAAACTTATTGTGTGATAGCAATAGCCCAAGCATTTACTCAAACTCTCTCACCCAAGGGAGACTTTATACTATGCTCACTTCACAGGGCTGTCCTAAGGATCAAACCAGAAAATGACCTGAAAGCACCCAGTACTAAATAAATAGTGAGCACCCAAGAAAAGGGACTTCTCCTCTCCATCATCTGACCTTGAGCACAGCAAGGAAAGTGTCAATTTTCTTCCTATTCTTATTGCTCATATTCAAACACCTGATGTTGGCCAATCCAGTTAAACATGGATTTCTGGGGTGTGGTTGGCTATTCTCATGTTCCCCCTGTGATTCTAGGAGATAACGAATAGATTAATAGGAACAGGAAGCTTATCGGTGTGTGAACAAGCAAACCCAGTATGAAGCTATGATCATCACTACTAACTCTCCTACCAAATATCCTGGCTTCCCATGGAGGCTATGTTGGCATGGAAACTACCAGCACACCACCACCCTGAAACCAAGCTTCAGGAAGTTAGAGTCTAAACTGAGGCTGTAGCTTATAAATGTATACTCACAGAATAAAGCAAAGTTAATACTTTTAAAAAGTAACTACGCACTGGGGCGCCTGGCTGCTTCAGTCAATAGAGCATGTGACTCTTGATCTCAGGGTCGTCAGTTCGAGCCCCATGTTGAGTGTAGAGCTGACTTTAAAAAAAGGAACCACAATCTCTAAGGACAAAAACAAAGATCGACAGGAGCTGGGTAGGGAGAGGCTTGGACTATCAAAGAGCACGAGAGAACGTGAGGAAGTGATACTGTTTTATATTTGACTGTAGGCTAAAGAGTGAGTTTAGGGGACAGAAATTATACCTTAATAAGAGCTAGCCCAGAGCAGTTTTGAGGTGCCTGGTGTACTTTCATGACCACTTTGCAAAGAACAGGGCAGGTAAAGAGCGCATGTCTCTGCAGTCAGGTGTGGCTGAAGAGCCAGCCACTGGTACCGACTGAGAAGAGCAGATTCATCCAGAGGAGAGCGAACAGCAAGGTTAAATAATGGATGCCTTAAGTGATAACAGGCATGCATGCAGTTGCACATGTATAAGAAAGGCCGGAATCATAGAAATCTCAACACCAACAACCAGACCAAGTCTTCCTGGAAGAAATCACAGAAGTGGATGTCTGACATCTGAGGGGACCTGAGAGGCCATCAAGTCAAACCTGCCAATACTGTCCAAATTCATAAAGTCAGAAGAAAAGTTCCATGCCCACTTCTGGTGGAAGGAAGAAAGATGGGTTTTCTCATTTCCTTGCAAACCTACGTAGCACAGGTTTACTTTATTCTGAAACCTTGTGAAGAGTAACTGATATGGTAATAAATGTTTTAATTCACCCTCTCCTAGAAAAAACTCTCTCTTCTGGAGTGGAAATCACTTTGAAGTTTGTTTCCTGCATAGCAACTCCTTCCAGAGAGACCACTTTGGACCCAGGGTATAAGACATGGGCTGACTGTAACTCTGGGAAGCCACGGGGGCATATGGGGGGAATGCTGGGACTGGACAGCAGGGGAACGTGGGGAGACACTGCAGGTGCTTTCTCTACCGCCCCCCCTCTACCAACACACAAATACACATAGAGAAAAGGGCCAAGTAAGCTTCCTAAAGAATATAGCTTACTATCGGGGCAGATCCAACTGAATCTCAGTCTATATTGGTTAGGAAAGGTGAACAAAGGCTTGGGAAAAAGGATCTAGAATGCTCAAAATAAATAAAACACTGCTCAGAAAGCTTCTATGAAGGACCAGAGAAAAAGGAAGGTTTAATCCTACCCCAGCCTCCACGCTTTAGTCAAAACTGCACTTAGAAACTGGCTTTGGCATGGCTGAATTCCTTTGGCACAAACTCCCTGAGTCTCTGAGACCTATTTTCCACAGAAATGCTAGTTATGTGTTTCAGTCAGGATTAATTTAGATTTTTCTTTTATTCCTACATGTATCAGAATCATTCATCGAGGGGAAATTCTTATATATCCATTCCCAGAATCCTCTTAAGACATCTGGTCTCATTAGAAGATCAAATAGATCCTCCAGATTCATTAGTTGTCCAACAAAGTGGGAATTAGTTTCTCACTGCTCTTGTGTTTGTGAGATATTTAAGGCCCAGATGAGAGAAAAATAACAAAGAAAACATACAATCTTCTTGACTCACAAAGACAGGTCTTTCAGCAGCGGGAGAAGTCCTTGAATTTGCTCTTAGTTTCAAAAAACACGAGGAAAAAAGTCAAGAGTACCGGCCGTCGTACAACAGATTTGGTTTGAAGATTAGAGGGTGCGTGGGATTTACGACATTCCCTCAGAAAACACTTCTAATACTTTTATAAGTCGTGGCTCATCTATCACCTGACTGCAATCTTGTATTCTCTGTGTTTTTTCACAAACAGACACAAAACGGGACTCATGCTGAATGCGCAGCATAAGGCATCAAGCAGAACCCAAGATGTAATTGTGTTTAGCCATTTTAACT
This sequence comes from Procyon lotor, assembly GCA_028646535.1. NCBI lineage: Eukaryota > Metazoa > Chordata > Mammalia > Carnivora > Procyonidae > Procyon > Procyon lotor. The sequence goes on from CM053618.1 coordinate 24,167,637, forward strand.
GCGGAGCACAGCCCATGTGTTGTTGCTGAACCAGGCTCTCCCAGAAGAGTCCACTGTCTGCGGCGGGTAAGGTATGAAAGAATGCTCTGGACACGCTTTCAAGGCTCTGAAGTGCTAGCTGGGAGATCCATTCTACTGAATGATACCCCAGTGGCCTAGAAGAATTATTGTAGCTTTCTAAAGTGACTCATTCACTCCCAGGGGGTCGTCTGGGCTCAGAGCAAATCCGTCTCACTGATTATTAGTGATTTGGTAATTGGATGGTAGTGATGGACTTCTGATAACCTAGAGATTTGCTTTAGCTTCCCTGGCAAAGACCTGTGTTTTCAGAGTCAAAGGTTACCCTGCCTAGTTGTGTGTGTGGGTCTTGGGGGTGGGGAGGGGCTTGTACAAAATCCTGCTTTTCTGAACCTGAATCTTCCTACATCGGCTAGATGCATCATCCTGAGCAAGGCGCAACTCCACTCCTGCCTCGGTTTCTTCATCTGTCAAAGCAAGAGGTGGGTCAAATGATCACCACCATGTCTTCAAAGCCTGGAAAATCTGGTTTCTAGGCTTGGAATATCTTTTGATGCACACGGTGCTGTTTTGAAAGCTACTAGTTTCACAGTATTAATTTCATCATTCTCATGCCAGTATTTTGGATAGGAATTAGAATTGTCCCTTATAGGTGTATAGGAAAACAAACCAGCTCACTTATGGGTCCTGCATCCCTTCTTCCCCAAACCTCTTCCAGCTCTGAAATTGCATGGTTTCTAGGAGTATACGATCTTTTTTTTCTTTTGCTGTTTATGTGCTATTACATGAACTGTGAGGTTGGGAGTTGTAATTTCCTCTTCCTCATCACAAGATTTTGAACAGGAACAAGAATATCTTTCTTGCACCTTGCAGCCATGTAGAAAAACAAAACAACCCACCCAATTCCCTCTGGCCCTTCTGATCCCTTAAACGGTAAACAAATGAAATCTGTATTCTCTCCTTTTATACATGGTAGAGAGTGTAATTTGTCCTGGGGTAGTGCGCGAGGGGTCATTTGCAAAACTATCTTATTATCCTATTACTCTCCGGGAACA
>CM053618.1:24168809-24187048 GCA_028646535.1 Procyon lotor
CCACTGCCCTGCAGAAATAACATAGTGATGCCCATGTCTCAATGTTGGCTTCCAACAACATGCTCTATTTTGTGACAAATTTATAAACAAAAGGAAAAGGAATTCTTCCAAATGTGAATAGTCACCTTCTAACCTCTATATTTAAACTGCCCCCAAGTTATTCTAAATTCTACTTTTTCTTCTCTGAAAAATACTTACATTGAATCACTCTTTTCAATGTAAGCCCACACCCCCCACAATGTTTGTACTTTCCTTTCCTTTTTTCAAAGCATCTTCTCACGAAAGACTGATAAATACATTAAACAACAGCATAAATGACTGATAATGCTTTGATATGTCCCATTCCCAAAGCATTTATATGAAAACCTCACATCCTATAAAAGAATCTTGTAGAATTTAGCTGCAGGGGGAGGAAAAGAGAAATTTGGAGAGGAAGAGTGCTTTCCTAGCACTCTTAAAATCCTACCTGTGGCTGTCTATATTCCCTTCATGTTTCCTTTTTGACATGTAAATAATATGCATGACTTCTTCCCCTGTGGATTTGTGAAATACAACTTCAGCTGTCTTTTTTTAAACAGATATTTACGAAACTGTCTTACCATAAAATCTTTGAGAGGAAATATTTTTCATCCTACTCAACTTTGTATTCATTGTACACCGAACTTACTATTTGGCAAATTTTACGGCTCCAATTAGGCGTCATGATGACTGTTTATTATAGAACTGCACTACTCTATAACATGTGTGGTGATATTGTTTCCCAACGTCAAACGAGGAAGAAAGCACAACTTCTTGCTTTTATGCTGAATATCAGATAGTATTATGTAAAGCCTCCATACACTTGTCATAAAATCACAATAATCGTAATTTTAAAAGAACACTAATTTATTGAGTATAAAATGTAGGCCAGACTCCCCGTCCCAGATATTTTGCCCACATAGTCTCATTTTTCCCTTGTAAAACCTCTTCAGTGAAAGTATTATTAGGCCCGCCATACCCATAAACACCATGGGGACAATTTTACAGACGGGGGAAGCTAAGCCTAGAGACTAACATCCTGCCTATGAAGACACAGTTATTAAGTCATAGCAAACAAAGTTCCTTTTTTTTTTTTTTTAAGATTTTATTTATTTGACAGAGAGAAACACACCGAGAGAGGGAACACAAGCAGAGGGAATGGTAGTGGGAGAAGCAGGCTTCCTGCCGAGCAGGGAGCCCGATGTGGGGCTCGATCCCAGGACCCTGGGATCGTGACCTGAGCTGAAGGCAGACGCTTAACGACTGAGCCACCCAGGCGCCCCCGTAGCAAACAAAGTTCTAACTCCAAGAGTCCATCTGCCTGCAAAGTTTAGTCGTGCTTTCTTCACTTTTACATTTCTTAACATTTTTTTATCTAAAATCATCATGTTCATTTTCATCTCAGATACCTTACCGGCCATCCGAAGGACCAAGTTGGGACTCTAAGAACACCAGGAAGTTTTCTTTGTTTTTATTTTTCATGAGAAACACTTTGATTATCACAGGGTGGTTGTTACATACCCAGAAAATACCTGGCCGGACCGTGCTAACTCAATGCATTCTGCTTGTCCTCTGCACTTAGTGCCTATCTCCACTTTCAGCCCTCTTTAAACGGAGAGATGAAAGGACAAGAGAGTGAAGAGCTGGATACATCAAGTCTTTACAGCCTGGTGGTGGTATTCTATCAGTTTCTTTGCATCTGTTCAGGTAATTTTTTTGTTTCCCTGTACAAATCTCAGTGCTTAATAATGACTGCTATGAAAAGCACTACTTCCCAGGCTCACACAGCTTTCATATTCCCTGGTCCACCTACACAGACGGTTTTCAACAGTCACCCTTTATATTAAAAGTCCACCTGGTATTATTGTCCTTCTCTCAAAGAGTTAAAACTCCAACCCGATAGAATTCCTCCAAAAGTCCTAGGTGTTCAAAAGCCACAGACCTTTAGCACCATGTCTACCCCCATGACAGTAAAAGGAAGAAATTGATTTTGCAACAGATATACTGAGAAATCAAATCCAGGATTCACCTTTGCTCTTAAAACAGAGAATGAAACCACTGACTACCAAAAGTGCTTTGGTAGCTACTTTTGGATTCCAAACTTCGATATCACTTTCCCATATTAATTCAGTCTTAAGTTTCAGGAAATAAAATAATTATGTAGTTAAACAGAGATCCTTATACAAACATGTACAGTGTTTACAATGTACCAATCCATTAAAATCAACGACATAGATTATGAGAACTAAACCCGAGCCAAGGGGACTCGCACTCAGCATTTGCCCAATCAACATCCAGTGACAGTAAACATCCTATTGGAATCTGCTCTGAAAACAAAGGCTTTACCAATCTAATGTCAAGGTAAACAGGTAGTAAATACCTATTTGACACTAGTAGCCAGTGGTATCATTTTCATTCTTTAGGGTCTAAACACAACCAAACGTTGGCATTTTTTCTTTTAAACTGGCACCATTATAATACAGCTTTTTACTTGGTAATTTTTAAAAAGTTCACGAGGGGCTGGCTCACACTGACTTAAATTTTCTAGCCATAAACCATCTGAGTTAAGGGAGTAAGTAAAGACATTCTATTATTCAGAATAAATAAATAAATAAATAAATAACACAAAAAACCAAAACAAAAAAACAAACGTCCTACACTTTCCATGAACTATCACCCCCGACTCCAAACTAAGAGCTACATAGAATAAAAGCCCCATCAAGTTAAGCTGCGATAGTCCTGAAGTCAAGGTCATAAAAAGATTCTTCTACTCCGTATGTCATACAAAGAAGAAAAGGAAGGAAAACATATTTCAACACCAAGAATATATTAATTAGGAACAGAGTTAGGTCTCTCTTGAAAGGGGATTGTAAGGTGTAATAGCTGATGACATACCTTAAGTTCTCTGAAGAAGATACTACTCCTGGCCCACTCAACGATGGAGAAAAGGGTTTGATCAGCCATTTTGCACATAAGCCCAAACGTGCTCAGCTTTTCGTGCTTGCTTCGGTTAGCTTGCTCTTGCTGCAGATAGGCCATGATTTTGGCCTGGACTTGAGGCTCATCTGGCTCACACTTCAGAAGTTCCACTATCAGATGCGGGATGCTTGCCGGGGAGCTGGTCTGGTAACTATCCATGTAGGAATAGCCCATTATCGACTCTGGTGAGCTGGTATAGGGGTCTGGGTACTCGGACTTGATGGCCCGGCTAGGAAAGTGACCGTAGGTTTGGTAACCTTGCAGGCTGCCATGAGGTGGCATTGTCATGCTAATGGGAGATGTTCCGAAGGGACTTCGGTCATAGTCTGTAGGAGGCAAGGCAGCATGGTTCAGAGGTAGGCCTTTAGAGGCAGAGTGGATGTTCTGAATGGCAGAAGAGATGGTGAGCTCAGAGGGCATTGCTTGGATCACCTGAGACATAGCTTCTAGCTTAAGTCCATTGGCTCGGATGAGGGCTTTTTTCTGCTGCTTTAGGGCCCTGTCTCTCTTGTACATTGGCCCAAACTTATTCCTTCCCCCGCGCATTCGGTCAGCCCTTACCGCTGTGGGGAAATTAAAAAAAAAAAAAAAAGGGAGTAAGGGTATAAATAAGATGAATATTAATTAGCATTCTCTATATTGCCAGGTATCCAGTGTTAGGAGTGTGGTTGTTTTCACTACAAGAGCCCACAAAGATTCCTGCTCCCCCCACCCGCTCCCTGCAAAAAAAGCCATTTTTGGATTCTTTCCTCTTTAAGTGTTTGTCATCAAAAATACATTTTGACGCACAGGGACGTAGTAACCCTTTGTTAGATGGCTAGGATTTCACAATTTTTCCACCCGCAGGGGATACTACAGGTTGCTAAGAAAGAGTATCAGTTTCTATTTTTGCCAGTTAAGTCCGAATTCTCTTCACAGAAACCTGGACTGAGAGGAAACAATAAAAAGTCAACCCATTTCTGGATTAAATTGTGAATATTTTCCCTTAGAAGATCTTCCTCAAAGCCGTTTTGACTAATTTGCTGCAAAGGATTGGGTACATGCTCTTCCTGGAAATCATTTTCACCTGGACTTGATGAGCACACATCAGATCACCACCAGTTATTGTCTCTAATTTAAGCAGAACCGGACATAATTAAGCAAATTCATTTCAGAAGCTGTCAAGACAGTCCACCGTCACAGTGCTGTGTGGAGTCTGGGACCAGGTCTAATAACTGAGTTGGCAGTTGTCCCCAAGCCTAGTGGCCAATGGCAGTTAGACAGAAACCAGCAACCCGACAGCTTCTGACATGTTGAAATTGCTGGAGGTTAAGTTTTTGAACTTTTTATCTTAGGATTAGTATAGCATTAAATATTTATTGTGAATGCGAGGTATCTAGAATATTGCACAAGTTTTTCATCCGGATGATAATTTATTGAATATTCCAGTTTCTCATGTCACTGCTAAAGAAGTATAGTTATGCCCAACAAGTGACCTACAGCTAGTAATACTTTTTAAGGTAAAGAAATGCAACCTTTCCTTTCATTAAAAAAAGAAGAAATCAAATGACATCATATGAAACCACAACATTTACTTGTGTATGTATGTTGTTTTTTTAAGTAGGCTCCATGACCACTGTGAGGCTTGAACTCATGACTCCTGAGATCCTGAGATCAAGAGTCGTGTGCTCTACCAACTGAGCCAGCCTAGCATCCCACAACATTTACTCTTTGACATTTTATCTTTTGAAGTCTCATACTACAGTATGCATCTCCCACAATATTTTGCTGTTTGGAAAATAATAAAGTGATGGGTAGTAAAGAAATCAGTGAGCATTTCTTCCCTGATCTCTTCCTCAATCTCTTCTTAACAGCAATACAGGGGGGCACCTGGGTGGCTCAGTTGGTTAAGCATCTGCCTTCAGCCAGGTCATGACCCCAGGATCCTGGGATTGAGCTCCAGGGTGGGCTCTCTCTGCTCAGGAGGGAGTCTGCTTCTCCCTCCCCCACCCCCCACCCCCGCCATGATGCTTGCTCTCTCTCCCTGTAAGAAATAAAATCTCAAATAAATAAAATAAAAGCAATACAGAGTTAATGGTTCTAATGATAACCATAGTGGCTATTTCTAATGGGAGAGAATCTATTAGCAACTCAGCAGGTCTATTTAAAATCTTTTGAATATTTTTATCAAGTCTGAGGGCCCCATCACAAGAAAGCTTCACACACCGCTAGCCTGTGTCTCACTGATCAACTAAAATGCACTCTTGTATCTGGCACACAACAGTGACATGTATCCCTTATTATTATTTTATTTGCTAATCTGGAAAGTCAGTAGGCTGGAGGCTAAGAAACAGCAACACACCGTAATACAGTCCACGAACTAGACTATTTACAGCAGCCACGTATTAACTTTCCTCCCTGCCAATCTGTATATTGTTTAAGCAGCAGCTCCACTCTCACAACATCAAGTCTAACATGGTTTCTAGGGAACCACTATCTTACTCCTGTCAAACCAATGCTACTAATTTTTTTTTAAGATTTTATTTATTTGATCAAGAGAGAGAGAGATCACAAATAGGCAGGGGAGTGGGGGGGGGGGGGAGGAAGCAGGCTCCCTGCTAAGCAGAGAGCCTGATGCGGGGCTCCATCCCAGGACCCTGAGATCATGATCTGAGCCGCAGGCAGAGGCTTTAACCCACTGAGCTCCCCAGGTGCCCCCAATGCTAATGATTTAATAGTTCATTATTTTTCACATTTCCTACTTTTCGACTTCATTTCGTAGCCTTCGTCATTATCTTAAAAAAAAAAATGTGCTTTCCCACACTATCAAAAATGATACTCTCTACAGGAGAAACTCCACTGCACAATTAAAATTTGAACTCTTGCTCAGGAGTCATGAAATTAATCATAACAACTGTGACAAGTAAACAATTTAAAAGATTAAAATCAGACTTTTACTAGAGCATCCTGAGTTGAAAGCTTAAAAGTATTTTTTTTAATTTTTGCAAATTTTTAAAACCTGTTCTCAGTTGAATCACTGTGGTCTTGTGTTCATCTAACCCGGCCTTTTTAGTGTCAAACCCATCTGCTCCCCAAACTTAAAAAAAAAAAAAAAGGTGGGGGGAGGGAAACTGATTCTTTAAATTTTTTCTTCATTGATTTCACCAGTGTTTAAATGATACTCAGACTCCTCTGCTGACAAAACATAAAAAAAGATCTTACATTTTTGTCCACGGTGTTAAAAGCCTGGAAAATAATGTTACCATATTGTAAGTACAGTGTTATTTTAAATCCTATGTCCTTGGAGAGTTTTAACAGGCAGTAGTCTTTGGAAGAAACTTACCTTCTAGCTTCATTCCAACACTTAGACATTTTTGAAATCGACAGTAAGGACAACGCTTTCTCTGTGTTTTATCAATTTGGCAGTTCTGGTTTTCTATACATGTGTACCTTTTATTATTTTGGACTGTTCGCTTAAAAAATCCCTACAAGACAGAGAAAATAGTGAGGCATAGTAAAAATCTAACACCCGTCTCTTTCATTGTTTCATTTTAAGGAAATCACCAATAAATCTTTTCATTGAACCAATGAGCCCTTCCGTGGTTCTGTGGTTTGTTTCACATTTTAACAAGATCAACCCTCCAAAACAGCACCGAACCAAAGTGGAGATTTTTCTAGCACTTGAGTTATATTCCTAGAATTACATCAAATCTCAGAGAGATTTGGATACATACCATTTCATCTCAACAGTCAGAGAAAAATACATTCTATATTGACCAGTATTAAAAAAAAAATCTGTTTTCTTGTTAACCCCATATTCCAGAAAAGGTACTCATTGAGCTCTGCACTGTTGGTAAGCAGTCTGATAAAATTTTAGTGGCAAACTATGGTAAAATAACAGTGAGAAAACTGAATAGCAAAACACCCCACATTTTTTACACATGTCAGCACTAGACAGTTAAGCACAAAAGGATTTAAAGAGTAAAATGGGGAAGTGTTCATAATTCCATTGGAATCCATTCAAGTTGGGGAACTCTGTTTAAAAAAAAAGGTGAAACTAATGGAAAAGAAAAGCATGTGTAGCAGAGAGCTGAATTTTAGTAGTGTGTTTTTCTTATATTGCACCCAAAGAATTCATCAAAAACAAATTTTGTGGCTTCATAATACAACAACAGCTTTACCAGGATGGTATATTCTTTATGTTTGTTCTACTAGCCATAAAGTGAAACAATCTTACTTTGTTATAGAGAATGAAAGGATTTTCCTGGCAGTAGTTTAAGTATTTGTAACTGAGCTTTCTACTTTAAAAAATGTTGAAAAATACCAAGTATCATGTTGACTGGGAATATATTAAAAAGGTCTGAGATAAATTCTTGATGTATGGTTGAGATTATTAGGAACAATATAGTACATTTTACATATTAAAATTTCTTGCATTTAAATAGGTCATATAATTTATTTATGAAAGCCACACTTACTATAAACTGAGATGTGGTTTCTTATTCTTTATGATATAAATTTTTTAAAAATTGTTTTTGGAATAAATCAGGATAAAATTATGCAGTTGAGAATTTAGACTTCTATCTGTGGATAAAAAATGTTTAGACTTGCAGCACAGAATACTCTGAAGTTAAAATATATTTGGGAACTACTTTGTCATGTTCCCTTTCAAGAACAACGATGCTTTAAATATATATAAGTCAAGCAAAATCAATATTTAGGACTGTTAGAAATAGAAGTCTTTCTACAGATACATCACTTTACTACAATAAAATATTTTAAAGCCATGAGACTGGCAAAGTTTTCTAAACAGCATAAATTTTTTTTGCCTTTGGAATTAAATCAAACACCTATTTCAAAGAATCATCTCCCTAAGACTAACTCGTTCTCTCATTTTTAATTGAGTCCAGAAAAGACAGCCTAAGTTTAGCTTTAAAAAGGATTCCAATGGTTTATTTTGGTTTTGAACCTTCTATTTGTCAGGTAGCAATGCATAAGCAAACCTTGCAGCTTTCACAGGTGAGGAGCCCATAATGATATCCAGAGACTTTATCTCCACACACCGGACAGAGCTCTTCAAGATCTTCATCATAGGAGTAATTCACCATTTTAAACTGAGACACTGAAACAAAAGAAATGTATATACAGAGCTGATTAATTCACTCAGTAGGTTTTAATCCTTCAGTGAAAAGCATTTTGGTAATTGGCGGACAAATATCAAAGGTAAAATATAAAATAGAAATATATTTTTCCAGGTGTACTGAAAAACTATTTTTATACAATGAGAGTAAAAGATCTTTCGGATTCAAGAGCACGCACTTCCTATTTTTTGACTTAAAAAGAACTCCAACTTCTTTTGTTAATAATTTTAAACTGACCACTGTTGAACACAGAGCTCGGAACTGCCACGCAGCAAATCAGAATACAAACATGAATTGCAGAAAGTAACAATTTAGAACTTCTTTTAAACCTCCCTCAAGTTAAGGTCCAAAAATGTCACCTTTGCCTAGGAGAGAGGAACAAGCACACACATTCTCCCACTCCTGAACTAAGTTTGCTGCAAGTACACCTCGCTCAGCAGGAGAGCGACACTGATTAGCAAACACTTGACTGAGAACATGAAAGCCCCAGAAACCTGCTTCTCAGAAGCAGCCCCACTTGAGCCACAGCCTGCTGCTCCCTACGTTCAAATCTGTTAGATTAATTGAAACATTCAGCTCCATATCGACAGGACTCCTGTTCTGGATATTTTCATCTCTTTACACTTGAAAATCTCCTGTAAAAACAGAGAAGGAAAAGAGGGAGGACGCTGGGCAGAGAGAGCGAAAAAGTAAAAGACACACACGAGGGTTTGGTTTCGTCGCAAAGTATTAAAGTCCTGTGATAAACTTCACATGTTTCCGATAATCAGTGCAAAATATAAACACCTCGGGATCGCCCTGTTAAAGTTAAACAGGAATCAGGCCCGTGGCTCCGCGCGGCTCGCTGCGGGGATCGAGTAACCAACCGCCTTCCGCCGGACGCAGCCCTGCAAAGACGCCTTTGCAACCAAAAGATGGATAAACTATGCACAGGAAGGACAGTGGCCAGGAGACCCCAGATAATTCCTGATCTAGTCCCTTCCTGAGACTCATGTGGAGTCAGGTCTCGGAGGGCGGACGCAACCGGTACCTGCGGTAAGGGGCAGGTCCGCGCAGCCCGGCACCCTAACCGTCCCGGGCACCTTCCTGTGAAACCCCGGGGTGCACTCGCCTCTCGCCCCTTGCTCGGCTACACACAGGCGCACTAAAGCAGAGTCGAGCTTAGGTTAATCAGTGGCATTTGCAGGGGGCGGGGCGGGGGGGGATGGGGAACCGAAAGCCGGACAGAGTTTCCTCTGATTTGTTTACCAAAAAGGAAAGAGAGAAATAGCCCCCACCGCATCCCCAAAGTTCCCGGCCACTCCATCACCATAATGTGGCCTCTTCGACAAAGACTCGTTCTTTTTCTTTATTCTTTTAAAAATAAAGTTCTTTTTTCTTTATGGATTCTGCAGGCCTCCAGAAAGGGCCGTGGGGAGGTGAGGTCATTTGCACCACTCGGGAGGCTGAGGGCCGAGCACCGACCGGCTGAGTTTGACACATCGCTTCCCGAACCAGAGCCCTGGTTTGGGGCTTAAACCCGAGTGAGTTAGTCAGAGTTTGGGGATAGGGGGTGGGGTCCCGGTGATAGATGTTGGTGTAGAGGCAGGCGCCTGGGCTCCGTAAAATTAAAGAGATGCTGAGTGCAGTCCTCCCAGTGGTGCCAGCCCTAAGAGGTCGGCACTCGGGATTTGGGAAGCTGCGGGTGTGGGGGGACTGAGGGTTCGTGAAGTTCGTTTATAGCCCATCTCTCCCCCAAACTTGTAACTATTCCTTTGTGACGCGTTTTAGGGACGGGAAAAACTGTACTTTACTGTTTTTACTTTCCCAACAAAGTCAAGTCTAAACTTCGCACCCAAGAGGCACAGTGAGGCAAGCGTTTGCAGGAGGATTCGGTGCCCACCTCGGGGATCCAACCCTAAAAGGACCAGGGCTGGGCGTGGCGTCCCTCTTGGACAAAGACAGGGTCCGTGTGGGTAGACAGTCGCCGCTGTGCAAGACCCGGGCACCTTTCAGAGTTTCCCAGGTGCTGTACCCAAGTAGGCGTTTGAAGAACGGAATCCGTTAGGGCAAAGAAGCCCCAGTCTTAAGAGAGGAAAGAGGACGGTGGGGCCTTGTAAAGCTAGGGCCGCAGAGAGGCACGCGGAGAAACTCCCCCTAAGTTGGACGCGCTATGCTGTCACGAAACCCGGTGGCAGGTCCTCTTTCTGATCCGACTAGGGCGCGTCCGCGGCTGAGACCAGAGCAAGTGTGGTAATGGGGTCCCGTCCCCAGGGACTCCCCTCGAGGTATAGGCCGCATGGCCTAGGGGAAGTCGTGCCCTGGCCCTTCCCACGCTGTTTTCGAATCTGGAGCTGAGCGAGCGGCCCGCGGCTTTTCCTGAGCCCCGGGCACAACGAGCCCTGGGCACAACGGAGGGCTAACTTTCTGCTTTGAGGCAGTAGGTCGTGTCAAGAACGGTCCTCCCGAACTTCACAGGGAAAATATTACAGTGGAGGTCCCCCTGCCCCCTGAACCCTTATTCTTGCCTCCCCTACTTCTTGATCCAGCGTTTCTCTGAGCGTCTTTCCAGAGTCTCAGAAACCCGCGCGCCGGAACCAGCAGCAGAAACTTTCCTTTTGCACCCAAGATCGCGCTGGCCTCACCGGCGCCCAAAGGGTAGACCCTCTCTGCAGCTGGAGGCTGGGGGTTCCGAAATCCCGCTCCGGGCGCCGGCGTTCCCCACGTCTGCACTTCGCAGGAATCCCAGGTGCTGGCGAGAATGCCTCTTTGGGCCAACCGGGTTCCTCCAGCAGCCAACCCCCAAGTTAGTCTCAGGGGCCGCAGCCCCCAGGAGACTTCCACAGCCCTTCCTGGAGGCTTGGAGAGACCCCAGGATCACGGAGGGTAAGCGACCCCACAGGCGCCAAAGCACGTCTTGCCGCCACCCGGTTTCCCCCAGCCCCGTCCGGCGACGTCAGGGCCCCCGGGGCCAAGCGCTGCAGGCACGCCGCCTATCCCGCACCGCGGCGTGCACCAACCCCAAACTCTGCTCGGACTTTGCTCTCAACACCTCCCCGGCCCTTTCAAGTTCGCTCAAGGGGATGGCAGGAAGCGTCCCGGGATCACAAGCCCGCCTGCCCGCACATCCTGCGCGCTGGAAGGGGCGAGGATGGAAGAGCACCGGTGACTTTTCCTAGCATTGTTCCCTCCCCGGCCCAGAGCAACTGCGATAAACTTCTGAAGGGCTCATACAGCCAGATGTAGAGTCGCTGTTTTGGACCGCGGCAAAAATATGGCCAGCAGAGTTTGCTTTTTTGTTGTCAGCAATCAAGAGCTGGGAAAACAAACAGGACTTCCATACTCCCAGCTCTCGGACTCAAGCAGAGGCATTAAGCTAAACCGCTGCCCCCCCACCCCCCTCCGTCAACTAACTCGGCAATATCCGGGCAGAAGACGGGACTGGGGTAACTTTGGATCTCTTCAGTTCTGCCTGCAGTTCTTAAGCTGTCCAAATTACAGCCGACTCCCAGGGTCCGCACGGGCTTTTGGGGTGCCCACATGCATTCTAACGCCGCTAAGACAAGCTTTTCCGGGGTCATCTCTTTCTGTAGTTGGCTATGCTAGGCAGGGTGTTTTTCCTCCACACAAGAGCACTGATTAAAGTTCCCACCTATTCAATGACTGAGAACCTGCTCCGGTTTCCAGTGAGGCATTCCATTTCTTAGAATGATCTTATTATTAAGTATCTTTAGCCTGAAGCTGCCCCCCCCCTCGGGTTGCCATAGAGCTCGAAGCCTCTCTTTTCTTAATTAGAAGCGGCCAATTAGGCATTGCTTGGAAAACCTCCGCCCCGCATTGTTCAAGAGCCATAAACTTTTATGCGGGTCCCTGGGGTGGGGGCCTGTCGCCCGCGCGCTGCCCCACAGCCCAGCGGCCGCGAGAGCCCAGCCCAGGAGCTCCAGCGCCCGCGAGGGGGTGGGCGGCTGAAGCCGGCAGGGCGAGCCCGTGGGTGGCGTGGCCGCGGGAGCCCGAGCGCCGCGCAGCGCCTCCTTACCTTGCATGTTTTCCGGCATCTGCCCCTGTTCCCCATGCGATCGAGCCAGTCCCAGGGCTTCCGTCTCCACTTTGGGTAGCATGACAAGGCGGCCGCGGACGGGGATATGGGGTCCGTGTCCGTCCGGAAGCCCAGCACCTGGACACGGGCAGCACAGATTCAACTCCGGCGGGAAGAAGGGAGGGGCGACTGGGGTGCTTGCTCACCCACCCGCTCGTAGGAGCGCGCCTCCGCCTCCTCCCGGGCCGCGGGTCGGGACCCCTGAGCCCCGTCCAGTCTCGCAACTACGGAGCCGCCCCCAAGCCACTGGGAGCAGATGGCGGGCTACGAGATGCGGTGAAGACTGCGTCCCGGCGCCTCGGTTCGGCTCGGCGAGGACGGAGGCGGCGGCTGTGGCGAGGGCGCAGCTGCCCGGGGCGCGGATCTGCGTGCGGCCGAGCTCCGGGCGGGGAGCGGAGGCGGCGGCGGAGCTGCTCCTGCTGCCGCCGCGGCGGTGCGGCTGCTGCCGCTACTCCCGGACGGCTCCGGCGACTTCTACCCCTCCCTCCACCCGCCCTCTGGCTCAGGATCGCCAGGGGTCTCTCTCTCTCTCTCTCTTTCTCTCGCCTCACTTCTCCTCTCCGCCCCTTCCCGCGTCTCTGCTTCCCTCGCGCTCACTATCACAAGTGCGGAGTTGTGAAGTTCCAACCTCCCTCTCCTGCCTTGTTTACTCCTCTCGCGTGTCCGAGAACAGTCCCTCCAGCCCCGAGGGTGACGGTACTGGCAAGGAAAGGGGGAAGAGGGAGGAGAGGGGAGGTAAGTAAGACGGGGTCGGGGGAGAATGGGATGAGGGGTGATGACAGTGAGTGGGGACGCGGGTTCCGGACTCGGTTGGACACCAGCCTCCAACCAATGAGGACGAGGCGCAGGCTCCAGTCCCCGGGCTTGCCCCAACCTCCCCACCCCGCCTTAACCCACTCCCACCCCACCCTGACCTGGGGCGGGGGATGTGAATGCTACTGGGTCTTCCAGCTAGTGAGAGGCGACCTCTGTCTGAGCGCAGCGGCGGAGGACGCAAGGCTAGGGCGGCGATTTATTTCTGCGAGCTGGGGGGAGCCAGAAGGGACTCGGGAGTGTGTGGGTGTGCATGCGTGTCTCCGCGCGCGTGTCGGGTCAGGGGCTGGAGGGGGGAGTTAAACACCCATTTCAACAACCTAAAGGAGAAAAGAGATGTTGAATTCAGTTGACCGCTCTTCTCCAAAGAGAGGGCCTGCTCTCAAGGGTCTCCCGGCTTCATTTACTCCCTCGGCATTCAGTCCGAAAAGGCCCCACCGTGGGCCCAGGGAGTCAGGGAGTGGCCGTGCGTCCCGGCCCACCGAGGGGACAGCCCTATGGGCTGCAAGTTCACTCACTTGCCGGAAACCTGAGAAACAGCTATCACTGTTTCCCCTCTACTAGTCCCTTCACTCAGTTATAAACACCCCCCTCCCCTCCAGCCCCAGATTATATTGGTGGCAGACTTCCTAAATTTTAGTGAATTGCGTTTGCAAGTACAATGCAAAGACCGAACTAGGCTTTCCTTTTTCATTCTGGTGTCTCTGGTGGGACAATCCACATGAGGCCCAGGGGCCCAGCACTTTAAATATAAAGTTTTAAAGAACCATCTGTTATGTAAGCTCTTCGGCCACCAGCCCAGCCACATCTTCAAAGTTTTCAGATCTCATCCCAACAAGATGAAAAACATTTTTTCCACCCTCATGACTGCATAAGAAATGCCTCATATTCAGTGTCTGCTGTGAGACTGGGTAATTATCAGAGTCCACCCACAAGGGGGTGAATTTGAATCTCAAAAGATCTGAATTTATTCTATTTGAATGGCATGAAGATCACACATTTAAACTGCCCAGTCCAGTTTTTGATGAATTGAATAACACTCCAATCATCACCATGATTAATCTACACTTTTATATGGAATGCGTTGTTCATCACTCCGGCAATTCTGAGGCTGCTGGTTCTCCAAATTGTTCTTGTTGTCATTTTGTTCTTCAATATATATTCAGAATCTAAGTTATTTAAATCTCAGTTTTGTAGCATCATCAAATTTCCTAGAAATGTTTAAACTTGAGAGGAGGAGGACTGTCCCGTTATTTTGGAAAGTGCAGTGGGCTGTGGTTGCCAAAATAAGTGACCCTAAAGATGCTCAGATTTGGGGACACCCGGGTGGCTCAAATGGTTAAGTCTAAGCCTTCAGCTCAGGTCATGATCCCAGGGTCCTGGGATGGAGTCCCATATTGGGCATCTTGTTTGGGCTGGGAACCTGCTTCTCCCTCTGTGTGTGCTTTCTCTCTGACAAATTAAAAAAAAAAAAAAAAAAAGCTCAGATTTCTATGATAGTATCGAGCAACACTGTCAATCTACTTTTAATATTACTTGTTTTAAATACCATTGTGAATTAAGTACATACATATGTTTACATAGTTCAGAAAAGGAAAGGAATTAAGTCACAGAACTCAAATCAGTCTTGCAGTGCTCTGTGGATTTGGATGAACTTTGAAAATCAGTTTATTAGAAAGTGTTAATATTGGAGTGTGCTTCCACTACAATCAAAGGGCTTATGTGGGCACTTACATAGCACCTTCCCAAACACCAGGCTGACAGCTATGGAGAATTCCAGACTCTTGGTCCTCAGAGGGAGCTTCCAGCTCTCAGATCCAGAGGGAAGGTCCTCTGGTTGGTAGAGCTGACGGAAGAGGTTAGGAGAATTGAAAGAAGTAGAAAGAGGGTCTGACAGACCATATATTTGTAGCATAGTGAAATCTTTGCCTGGACTTGAGGCAGAGTCTGACCTAGCCAACGCGAACTTTGTGATCACATTCATAACCCAGCTTCAACCCCACATGGGGCTTGTTTAGACCACACTAGTGTCTTTTCAGTCCAAGCCAGTCTGCCTTCACCTCACACACCCTAAACCAGTAGTGATGGCACAGAGGGCCAGTCAGCTGACATTCATTTACCTCCTCCCCAAACCAGAGGAGGTGGTGAGGGGAAAACAGGGGCTGGTGACAAGTTTTCAAAAAGCCACCCTTGAAAAAAAAAATCCATGGTTCTATAACAGACAAAAGGCCCAAGGCGGTTTGCCTTACTTTGGGGCTGTTGCCCAGGCAGAGGGCAGGAAACGGAGGGGACAAAGCAAACGCAGGAGGTCTCAGCAGAGAGAAAACCTCGGTGCTCCAGGGAGAGAAGAGTGCCCTAGGATCAACAATATCCCAGATCCCCGGGGGGACACTGAGACCTCCGCCTGCCCTAGATAAGGTGAGAAATCTTCCAATGGAATTGGTTCTATTCAGGGACTGGATGACAGACTCACCTTTTCCTGTTTTTGTCTTCAAGGAGTTTAGGGGGGCAGTGGGGTCCCCAACCCTGGAGCAGTCGTAGAGGGAGGGGCATTGGCACCAAGTCTTCCCACACTACACTCGGCAACCATTCCCCACCCTCTGAGCTCCCTCGTTCAGAATGTTCTGGTCTCTTGACCCTTCAATCCTACTGGGCCAAGGTCCTCAATTGAGCCACGGACCCACTTGCCCTGAGACCTAGAATCTGCCTGGGCGGCTCCCAGAACAGCCTCTCGAAAGGAGAGCTGGGGGAGGAGGAGCCTGAGCCGCCCCTGGTACCTCCGAGCGGTTACCTGAGGATGTCTCTGGGTTGCAGAGGCAGCAGTGAGGAAGGAGCCCAGTGGACTCGGGAAGAGGGAGGCAACTGAGATGGGCGTAGGGGAACAGGACCTGTGTGGTCTAAACGTTAATGCCCGGGGTCGTGTGACAGATAAACGGATCGTCCGGGAATGATAAAGCCCCCGAAGGCGGGCAGACGCAAACCATCCTCCGCCAGGGACATCTTAACCTATTGCCACTCCGCCTCTCAGTGGACGTACACTTAGGACTCCACCCCGTCTTGCGGGAAACTTAACTGGTGGCAAACACCACACATCACAAGTCGGGAGGCAGGGGGAGGCCGTTCCGGCTTTAGCTACCGTGCGCATTCTCAATATCTTCCCTGCATTCCTCTGCCAACTTCTGGCAAACTTCTCTCCCCTTACCCCTCACTTCCCCCACGCCTCCACCTTCTTTCCGACGAGACTGGTCTCCAGGGCTCGTCCTTCCCGGTTCTGACTTTGTCTTAAAGCATTGATTGACGGTTGCAATTATAAAGGATGATGGCTCGGGGAGGCTCCCGCAGCCTTGATGAGCCCAAGGAGCGCAGTCCTGGCATATTTTATCCAGGCTCAGCGTTACGGGGCCGTGCGCCCCACTCACCCGGCGGGCTGCAGCTGAGAAAGTCTCGCACTCCCCACCCGCGAGGACGTAACTGCCTCCCTCTCCTCCCCCGCCTCCACTTCTCCGCGGTTCGGCTCCGCATTTCAGAGAGCGCGCCGGGAACAGCCTGCCCTTGACCTGACCTGAGAATTGTTGGCCAGCCCCGCGCGCTTAACGCATGCAGGCTGCAAAGGGAGTGAGAAATGTCAAGATTTTTAGAACTGGTTCAAGTTTCCTGGGCTCGGAAAACAGAAATCCCCAAGTAGAAGACCCGCCCCTCCCGCGCGCCTGGGGGGGTGGGGGGGGAGAAGCCTTGCTTGACCCACCCAACCTCGCAAGAAACTAGCAAATCTACATTGTTTTTAAACAATGAACGCCTTCTCCATTTCTACTCTTTGGTGTTTTTTAAGAAACCACAATCATTACTTTTCTCGTGTAGCACGTGTTTAGTTTCCAGCCTCAGAAGAAACCTAGGTTTTTTTCGGCGAGTCTCCACCAAGCAGCCAGGATAGCCGGAGGGGAAAGGGAAGCACGTTCATCAGCCTAGGCTCTGCCTAGTTTTTCAGCCCCTCCCACTCAAAAAGCCCATCAGATGCCTCTTTTGCCTTTCTCTGAAAATTAAGTTTAGCAAGAATTCCCGAGTTCTGCTCCTGAACTCAGGGGGCTGAGCTATCCCCCCACCCCCCAAGCTCACCCAGCCGGCTTCCAGAGCACTTTATTTTAAGATGAGAGGGGTTAAATTTCAGTATAGACATATAAGTTACCAAGTAGCACGGTACTGGGCGGAGCTTTGAAAGATAAACTTGGAATAGGTGAGAAATCGTGCCTCCTTAAAAAAAATCCCTTTCTGTTATTTGTGTAAGTACCTACTTAAGACACCATCCACCACAGCCTGTAGTGCAGGAGGAAAAACTGCTATCAATTTAGACATTCTACCCCTGGAAAGACGTGTGTCAGGGGTAGCCGCAAGTGGGGGCTGATTCACAATCATTACGAGAGTATCTTCATAGATCCTGGCCCCGTCTTCACCGAGGAGGAAAATACAGGATGAAGTAATTATCCAGGTAATCCAGGCTCCTCCAGCCCCTCCCCCAACCAACCTCCCACCCTGGCCCTAGGGAAAGGTGAGGTTTTCCGAGAGTTTGGCCAGGATTATCGGAATCTGCATCTCTGTAAAAAGGATTCTCAGCAGAACTTTTTGGCTTCATTTTCTTTGGAGACTGTTGCCCCAACCCAGGGGTCCAGGCGCGTCCCGCTTTGGTAGAGCCGGTGCCCTTCTTGAAGTGGGCGGAGAGATCCGGTCTTGAGAAAGGAGCGGGCTGGGGAAATAATCTTGGGTAGGTGGTCCAATCTAATCTATCTCTTCCTCTGTGATTGAAATGGAGATGTGAGTCAGCTCCAACTCCAAACAGTGAGACTCCATCCTCGGAACCACTCCTGTCCATCCTCGGGACAAACCAGAACTGTGAGTGACGGTCTCGAGGACAATCCTGGCGCCAGCAGGCCAGCAAGAGCTTAGTGAAACCAGCTGAGCACTTGGCGTTGCAATTCCACTCCCCGCACCTCCACCCGTCTCAACCCGGACTAAGAACTAAATCCCTGGCACTAGATTATTCGGGGCTACCATTCACG
Source organism: Procyon lotor (assembly GCA_028646535.1). Lineage (NCBI taxonomy): Eukaryota > Metazoa > Chordata > Mammalia > Carnivora > Procyonidae > Procyon > Procyon lotor. The sequence continues at coordinate 24,186,866 of CM053618.1, forward strand.
TGAATCCGGCCAGACTGGAAGTGTTCTGAGGGAAGAAGCGGTTCCGCGCCGCCTCGCTTGCGAATTCCTCTGTTCTTGGAGCGCAGGCATGGGTGGTCAGGAGGCTCTTGCCTTAGGAAAAACCCCGCGCTAGGGATGTCTGTTCTTAAGATCAAAGATTGCCGGGCCGCGCAGAGCTGTGTC
>CM053618.1:24187548-24205551 GCA_028646535.1 Procyon lotor
AAATTTAGCCACTCATTTGGGGTGGCTTCTTTCATACCCACCAACTCTCTAACAAATAGATGCTCTGAATTTTCTCTCAATTGCCTTGTCTGTCAGTAGTCCTGCACTGCAAGTTGCCAGCATCTACCCCACAACTACAAGAGAAAACTTCCTCCAAACTCCAGAGATCCTTTCAAGGAAACCAGAGCAGAAGACCCAAAGTGCTTTCCCTACTGCTTTGCTCTGCCCCCAAGGCTTCTGGATGCTGGCCCCACCTGGCCCCCTACACCTCTCCCCCATCCCACCCTTCTGAATTCTACTGGGATCTAAATCAGATTTCCATTGTGGAATGAAAAGGAAGATAAAGAGTCCTTTACAAATGTCTTCTTAATCCTAAAAGGCCTTTTGGAAGAATGTCTGAGTAGATCGACATAGTTTTTAATCATAATTCTCTTATATCAACAAAGACAAATAATCACCACTTTAAGGAAAGAGCGTGGATTTCAGAATCACATCCAGGGGTCTGTTTACAGTTCACTCTCTTGACAAGGGGAGTGATCTTGGGAAAATTACTTGACCTTTCTGATTCAACTTTGTCATCAGTCAAATAGGGTTAACGAAGTCAAGTTTGTAGTTGCTCGAGATAGTAACAGTAAAGCAACTTATTATGCTATTAATATCAGCTCTCCTTTGTATCTCTTTTCCCATAACTGCACCCATACTCAACTTTCTGTAAAGAAAATAACTAGGAAGGGAATCAGTAACCATTCTAGAACCACTAAAAGTAAAATCCTTCCAGTGGTGGGTACTTGCTAGCTTGACTGTCCCACGGTGCTTGACATAGTCCTCAGGGAGTTAATTACACCCCCAGATAAAATGGGGGCTCACCAAAATGTTTATGTTCATCTGTATTCAGATTATTTGGAGTTTCAAAGTGTGTCTTTTGTTACTTATTAAACAAAAACACTTATCAGAGCTTCCCAAAAGACTAAAAAAGAGGAAGCCTTTATTAATTTGTCTGGTCACGTTCAGTCCACATGGTTCTTCCAGGCTTAACCTCTCAAGTTCACACGGGTTCTATTTCAACTCTTCCCCCGGGGCCTTTCCAGACCTCAAGGCCCCCACACTCCTTTTTTTTTTTTAAGATTTTATTTATTGACAGAGAGAGAGATCACAAGTAGGCAGAGAGAGAGAGAGAGAGAGAGAGAGAGAGAGAATCGGGCTCCTTGCTGAGCACAGAGCCCAATGCGGGGCTCGATCCCAGGACCCTGAGATCATGACCTGAGCCGAAGGCAGAGGCTTTAACCCACTGAGCCACCCAGGCGCCCCAAGGCCCCCACACTCCTAAAGTACCTTGAAGCCAACTGTATTTCTCAGAGAAATTTGTATTCCAATAAGGTGAAGAGTGAGGAAGTGCAACCCCAAAAAATAACTTTATCCTGAGGTAGGTTCTAGTCTTGGTGAACAAGATGTGTGACTCTTGTCCTTCATAAAACATCCCTGGCAGTGCTTGGGGGAAGCTGGGCCTCCAGGCGGGAGTCTGTCCTAGGGCCCTTTTCTAGCTCATCCCAAGTTCAAGGCTGAATCTAAGAGAACTCTAGACATTGTGTCTGGGTGGAGGCATTAAGTAAAGGAAGAACAACAACAACACTACCAAGCCTCTGTTCTCCCTTCCTCCATAAATCTCTCCTGGTTTATTAAAGGAGGTATTAAAGAGATCCTTTAGCTCCAGTCAGAACTTGTAGATCAAGACCAGTAAAGAAAGTTTGGGAAGCACTCTTGGAGGTGGGCTGAGGCAGGGAAGGAGAAGAGGCACCAGAGTTTAGCTTCCTGAAACTGGCTGCCTAAACCCAGCAGCCAAGAATCAGAACATGGATTTGGGTGACTGACATTCGCAACTGAACTGCCAATAAAGCTGGCCATGATTTAGGGTGACATAAGGGGCTATCTCATTTTCCCACTGCATGTCTACTTTCAGAGATCCTTCTGGGCACAGAGCTCACTGGAGGTTATTGCTGGAATAAAATCAGACTCCCAGAGTGCTAAGGGGACTAGATAACTATATATAGTGTCTCAAGAATGTCTGCATTGTATATTATGTACCCATAACTATGCAGACATAACTTCTTGCAGGTAATAGACAATAATACATTGAATGTGTATAATGTATTCCATTAATGCACTTAATCTGAAGAATTACATACACTTCATAGAAATCAGAGCAATAATGTCGAGCACATTGCAGAAGAATCAATAAATACTTGTAGGACATGATTTCCACCGTATAGATTTGGTTCTTTTGTTGATATAGACAAATACTTAATTCTTTCTTTTTCTAGTTCTCTTTCTCTCTCACGTTAGTACTGTATATCATCAGTAAAATTGCCCCATTTGGGAGAAAGAAAGAAAAAAAAAATCTAAGCCAGAAACCAAGAATTAGGACAGTGTCCCAGGGCTAGCTAACTTTAAGGGAGCCATCTGGTTATTACCCCAACTCTGCTGCTCTTACACCACACTGTGATTATCATGCACGTAGGCAGAAGGAACAATATTATCTTATTTCCACTTTCTGTATGAGTACAAACATTTATACACAATTTTCATGTAACCCCCAGTGTGCATAGAAGGAAAATGTCATGCCCACCTAGGACCTATAGGAACAGCTTTTGAAATAAACAGAGGCATACTTCTTAGTACAACACAACTGAATTAATGTAAAGTTGGAAACCCTGACCTATCTCAACATGTCTTGGCCTCAGTTTTGTGAACCACTCCCCATCCCTATCCTAACTTGCAATTTGCCCCCTCAAAGCCACTACAGGACTTAACACTTTCTACTCCCCTTGTGGGTTCCTCTCAGTGGGCCTGCCCTGGGCGGGCAACATCCAATCCAAGAGGAAACTCACTTTCAGGGTTGGGGGCAGTCCTAACTATTCAGACTGATGGCTCACAGTGTCCCCTTTTCCTCTGTCAGCCCTTTGGGTGACTTGTCTAGCCAAGACACCCCCAGGAATGACCCTCCGAGCTCCTTGGAGCTACCCCAGGTAAAGATGGAATTCTCAGTGTCAGTAGTCGCCTCTGGGGGCCTAAGATATTGCAAACAGGGACATCTCACAGCCACCCGGGAATACCAGGGAACGAAGGAAGGAGAGTTCGAGGGCTGGGAAAGGGCGGGAGGCCGCGAAGGAGATCCGGAAAGCGGTTTCTTTTACCGGAAAATTGACTGGAATTTTGTCATCCCGGGATCTGACGCCCGGAAGTGCCTGGAGAGGTTTAGGGTGTTGGGGTAGGCTCGCTGGGCCCCTCCTTCTGCACTTTTTTTTTTTTTTTTTTTTTGAGGTTCAGTCCTTAACAGTCCTTCCGGGGCTACGCAAACTTTCCGCAGGTTCTGGCTCTGGAACCTGACTGATCCCAGACTTGAGCCTGTTAGATCTCTATTTCTGCTCAGGATGGACACCCCCCACCCCCATGGGTAAAACGTAGCAGAGAGAAATGCAAATGTATCTCCTTCTACCACCTTACCCTCTTCAATTCACCCCCAGGAGTCTGAGAGACGCCGTGGGTGTTCCCGGGACCCCACGCCCTCTGAATTCGCAGCCTCCCAGTGCGTGCTGCGCGCGACCCGAGATGAAGCGGGAGCGCCGGCTCGCCCCGCGCGCGCGCCGCCGCGTCCCCGGCTGAGCGCGCTCTCGCCGCGAGCCCCCAGCGCGGAGCCCAGGGGACGCCCAGCCGGTAGCTGCCTGGAAGGACTCCTTAGCGCGCCGCCGCGGTTTCGCCAGGCGAAAAAGATTAGAAATCGTTTGTTTCTCTTTCACCTCCTTTCTTGCGCTCATTATTTTCTTTTTATCTGCAGAGCAATTGATTCTCTGTTGCACTCTGATTGCCTTCCTCATGTTTTGTTTTCCTAAGTACAGATTTTGGGGGTAGGAGGTGAGGTAACCATTTCCTCAATTGATATACCTTAGGGTGTAGTTGGCCCAATAAAAAAGCAATCCCTGCACTCAGTGGAGTCAGCTGGTTATCTAGGGAGAAAGAGGAAAAGCCCAAGCCTTGATTTTCCTTCTTGGTCTAGCGAGAGCTAACTAACTCAGAGCTCATGACAGGCCAATGCGAATTCGCAAGGAAATTCGAGTTCGAAAGCCCAAGAAAGTGCTACGAGAAAAGGCACAGGTCCTTCAAATACTAAGGGAAAGGAAAAAATGACTGCCAACAGACTGATAATTACAGACCACTGGAAATCACTTCCCTTTAGTCCTTTACTTTTAGGAATAACTGCATGTATCCTTGCTGTAACACTAACATTTTTTGTTCAGTTTATAAAAATAAGCCATGCTCATTATTTTGGAAAACAGACAGTAACCCTTAAATTGTAATCCTTAGTTAACGATGGAGTGTGTGTGTGTATTAAAAATATATTAACATATTTATTCTATACTATATATATTAAACCCAAAATATATGGGGTTTTTTTGCATGGCTTTTATTCATCAGAGAAACAAAAGAGACTCTGGTATCTGCAATGAATGAGAGACATCATCCTGTGCTGTGGCTTGAAACTTTACAAATATTTGAAAGCTATTTGTTAAAGTTTGATCAGTGATGACTCCATGTGGTTAACTTGTTTCAAGCTCATCAAATTTTAGATTATCTCTGATTAGAAATTACCAGAAAATATTAGTGATGAAATATGTACAATTATACATTTTTTATTCTGTTTAAGACTAATGGATGGGCATCCAAAAACAGTGGATATAATGAAAATACTGAAATATCCATTTGCTTTTTTTTAACTTCAAGAAAGATAAGTGTGCGTTACACACATGAGATTCTGTGCTTTTAATAGACAATAGGAGAAGCAATGACTTACAATATGAAAGACATCAATGACATTAAATGACATGAATTAATGTACCAGCAGAATAACAAATGGATGATAAATAGATGAACTCCTACTTACCGATAGGTGTAAGTCCGTGCTTTAGAGAATCTTGTAAATTTCCAGTATCTGAATTAGAAGACATTCTTTGTAAAATTATAGGTGGTCCTTTGGTTTAAAGCAGAAATCATTGAGCATAAGAAAAAGTACAGCTTGTCAAATTTTGTAGCCCTTGGGAGGACACATTAGACTACAGTAATCCTTAGTGAAAGTTAAAAAAAATAGCAAAAAAAACCCCTCCAAGAATTCAGAAAGTTACAAGTTAAGTCTTTCCCTGAACTCTGTACTTTTTCCCGCATTAGTGCCTGCTGTAAACCATGTATCCAGTTACATGATGGTTTCTAATCAGAAGAATGGAAACTTTTGATAGGCTTAGACGGATCACATGACTCAATGCAAGTTGATAAGAGGACCCTGTTATAAAGTGACAGCAAAAGAGATAAGAACTCTTGGCAGATAATGGCAAAGAAATTATTAACTCAGAAGTAGAGAGGTGCTATGAAGCACAGCGAGTGGAAAGTTGTAAAACTGAGGGGTCAGAAGATCATACTTAGTGGATAAAACTCCAAACCAACTTAAATCTACTAACTAAACTTAGGCTTGTGACATATCCCCTTGATGTCATCACCTCTTTGCATAGAGGAGGACAGACGTAGCTTTCTGACCTCTGTAAACATACTTTAGATGATAACATTAGCACACATTAATTCTTTAAATGATGACTAGAGATATGATTGACACTTTAAAATACTACAGGTAGCATTTCCAAGCTTATGGTCATTTATTTATTTATGTGTTGTCAACCAACTTTTTAATCACGCCTATTCATGAGCTGCGAAGTTAATCTTTACTTGTTTGTTCATTAGTCAGTTGATTAAAAGGGCAGCTTATCTCTTTATCTCCAGTAAAGTAAAACTTACACTTTGAGGTTAGTGCTGGCAAAGTGATGAATGTATAATATGTTTTCTATAATTTTAAGTTATTATTCTTCACTTGAATCCATGGGAAAAATCTGGATCACTCTTCACCATGAAAGAGCTATTACTAAAATGATCCAAGAGTAGTTTTAGGTTCTTGTTAATTATCCCTGTTGTTCTTCAAAGTAATAAACTGTAGATTCTTATAATAATGCATATCTTTCCCATGTTGTGAAAGAGTTAGTTTTTTATTTTGATTTCTGGAATGGAGCAAACTTTTTCCCCCTTGAGATTCAATTTAGAAAACTCGAAATGTTTATGTACAGCACTTACCCATCAAAATTATATTTTTTTGGATTAGATTTCACTGCATATAATAGAAAAGTCAAAACAATAGTGGTTTAAATGAAACCTTTATTTTTCTCTTAGAAGTTCAGATGTAGACAATCCAGGGATGGTACAATAGGTCTATAAAGTTATGCAGAAGCTGGTTCCTTCCATTTTACTATCCTTTATCTCTTGTCCGCATATTTCAGAATGGCTGCTAGAATTCCAGCCATCATTCGATACCAGGAAGCAGTATAGAGGAAGGGCAGAGAACACATACTTCTTTTTAAGGACATTTCCTGAAAGTACCACATAAACACTTTGCTTACATCTCACTATGAAGAAATTAGATACATAGTTACCCAGCTGCAGGGGAGGCTGGGAAGTGAAATATTTTAGATGAGCAAGTATTCAAACTAAAAAGAATTCGGTGATTATAATCATCCATGTCAGTTCTTTGCTGTTATTTCTTTTTATTTTTTTTTAATATTTTATTTGTTTATTATTTGAGAGAGAGAGAGAGAGAGAAAACATGAGGAGGGCAGAAGGAGAGGGAGAGACTCTCACGCAGACCCCACTCTAGGCACAGGGCCCAACTTTGACTCAAGGGCTCAATCACATTACCCTGAGATCACCTGAGCAGAAACCAAGAGTTTGCCACTTAATGGACTGAGCCACACTGGCACCCCTGCTGTTTTGCTTTTTTTTTTTTTTAAATAATCAAAAAATAGGGGCAACTGGCTGGCTTAATTGGTAAAGCATGTGACTCTTGATATTGCTGGGGGTAGAGCTTACTTAAAAAAAATAGTAAAATAAAATAAAAAATACTTTATAAAAAATAATGAATCATCAAATAATAATTTGCTACAATACTAGAAATATACCAGTATAGGTGTTAAAGGACATATGACTCTGCCAAGCAAAGTCAAAATATGTTTGCTTCTGTGAATTATATCTATGAGTATTTATTATATTCAAAATTAAAATTGAGAAAGTAAAATTTTATTTATTTATAAATATACCAATTTCTTTTTATTAAAATATGTTAATATACATAATGCATTTTAAATTAAAATAACTATTTTCCAAAACAAAATAATTCCTAAAAAGTAACATTTTCAGTAGTCTTTTTAATGTCTATCTCTTTTTTTCAGGATTTTAGTTATTTATTTGACAGAGAGAGAGAGTGCGCACAAGTAGGGGGTAGTGGCAGAGGGAGAGGGAGAAGCCAACTCCCTGCTGAGCGGGAAGCCTGATATCAAGACCCTGGGATCATAACCTGAGCCAAATGCAGACTCTTAACTGACTGAGCCATGCAGACACCCCTAATGTCTGCCTTAATAGAAAGCTAGATTCTCATATCTGCTTCTGCGTTCAGTCTGTAGCAATATATTGTTTTGGTTGAAGTCTATATAAGAAAATATGGTCTTCCAGATATGAAGTTAGAAAAAGAAGCAATATTGTAATAAATTTTTCAAATAATTATGGATTTTTTTCTTTGATGCTACACCAAAACTCCTCAAATAATATCTTCTTAAAGATTAGTTGAGGGATACCTGGTATCTCAGTCAGCTAAGTGTTTACCTCTGGCTCTAGTCATGATCCCAGGGTCCTGGGAACCAGTCCCACATTAGGCTCCTCGCTCAACCAGGAGTGTGCTTCTCCCTCTACCTGCTGCTCCCCTATTTTGGATGTGCTCTCTCTCTCTGGTAAATAAATAAAATCTTAAAAAAAAAAAAAAGAAAAGATTAGTTGAAATGTGGGAACTGAAACCATACCTATGAACTTTCTGTACCCTATTACACTAAAATTCATTGTCTTATTTCATACTTCAACTGCACAGTTTACCTATACATGATTTTGTTAAATCTCACATTGGTAATTTGGAAAATGTAGATTCATCAAATTTGGCAAATTTTCCAAATGTTGACACATTTCATTATATAGTATCAAAAATTCTATTTATGAATATTACTCCTGATCTCATCTGAAGTCTTTAAATACTGGGAAGCTGTCAGACTCACAGTGGAATATATAAATTTTCTTAAATCCAAATTTTCACTTGTAAGCCTGAATTTATCAATGGAAAAAAGCTCTTTTCCATGAAGTAATAGGTTCACTTCATATTTGAGAATTTTCTCCAAGATAACCATGTCTACATAACCACAGTTTGTCTATCATTCTTAAAATGTAAAAATAACATTCCATTAAAGAAAAGCAGCTTTATCTGCTCCCCACCTGAACAATCACATCAGTGCTTTTCCTAGAATCAGCCATCCTGTTTTGACTTAAGCCTTTAATGATACCTGAAGAACTTAAAGAACTATGGGCCGTACATTAAGGGGGAAATTTAAGTCATATGGCTCAGCTTGATTAGAGATATGTTTTGCTTTATGAAGTAGCTGTGTTCTTGAAGAGTTATGTGTTAATTACTTTTTACAACCCACTTCATATATTCAATGCAGTAGTTGTTCTAGGGTCAGAATACAGCACTGGGAATTTTTTATAAAACAAAGGGTCTGTTAATTTCATCTGTTTTAAAAACATGCCTTCAAGGACACCTGGGTGGCTCAGCTGGTTAAGCCTCTGCCTTCAGCTCAGGTCATGTGGGATGAGTCCCGCATCAGCCTCCTCGATCAGTGGGGAGCCTGCTTCTCCCTCTGCCCACCACTCCCCTGCTTGCACCCTCACTCATTCTCTCGCTCACAAATAAATAAAATCTTTAAAAAAAAAACAAAAAACCCATACTTTCATACTTATATTTCTATGAAATTGGGGGTATGGAAGAAATCTGAATTGAATTAAAATAATTAATTTCTTCTTTTGTCAAATACTATGAGGCATCCCCCCCCCCAACCAAGATGTTGAAAAGGAGGCATGTAGGGATTTCATCCGTGAATAGAAACTTTTCCTGGTCTCATATATCTCCATATCCTAACCTAGAGCTGCCTGTCCTTAGCGTATTGTGAGGGATTTACAGAACCTGGGGGGATTGGATACTTATTGTGGAAACCTATGATTTTACCTGTTCTTATGGCTTTTCATCTTTTTGAAACAAATGTCAAGATTATTTAAAAACATACCTCTCTGTTTGGTTAGAAGATGGGTTTCTGGATAAATAGTTTTATTCATTGTCTTTATGGCCATAAAGTTAGGAAACTCAACAATGTCTCCCTGAGCCTTTGAAATTCTTTAGGTAGAAAGACTTGGTGTTTGCGGAGGGGCAGTGCCCAAGTAATTGTACCTCTGGCCCAGGACTTCAGAAGAAAAGATAAGTGAATAGAAAGGTGCCCGCAGATATATAAAGGGACTATATATGTTCCCTTAATGATCACATTATAATGTAATTAGATCAGTTTAAATCAGAGTGTTAATAAGGCTAAAGTCCAAATTTTGCTTCTTATGGAAGAAGTTTCATAAAGGGAAAAGCTTTTTGCAAGCTCATACAGACACCTATTATCTCCAGCTAACATTGACAGAGTAGTGCCTCGATTAGAAAGGGATCAGCATGGTAGGCTCATTGTGCAGTTGGTAAAGAGGTAAGGAACCTTTTCTGAACTCTCAATTGGATAAGGATACTGGGTCAATTAGAATACAAGCTTATGCCCCTAGCTAGTTTCACTGTTAAATTTTAAATTTCATTTTATTCTTTTAAGTTTCTGGTAGAGAATCTGCCGCTATCAGTGATCAAAGCCCATGCATATACATTTTCAAGCCTTTGTGCAGTTTTAAATAATATTAACACTGACGCTTCTTTTGAACTAAGTAAATGGAGTATATATGTATTCAGCAGATAGTTTATAACTTCCTATATGGACATTTGTTGTAACATAATTTCACACATCATGGAATAGATTTAGCAGTCATTTTCTGAAGGTTCACATTGCAGAATTTATGATCCCTTTTTTTTCTTTGTTGTTTATTCCGATTACTGTTATGTTTTTATTTCTCCCTCTTGCCTTACTTCATTTCAGTTGAAATATTGGAATATAGCCTCAGAATGATAAACACACTTTATGGAGAGAGATCAGATAGAAGGGAAATGAGAATAAAGAAAGGCTTCATCCTCTCTGCCTGTCCCCTGCCTTCTAGCTGTGCTGTGGGCTCTGAATCCTGCCTGATGCAGACTCACTTCTGTCTCGGATGGGGTGACTTGAGGTCTGGGTGACTCCTGGAAGTCAGGGCGAGAGGTGGCCAAGGCCATTGCTGTGGTCCTCATGGGTGTTGGAAATGTCCCCAGTTAAATATTCACACAGCCTCATGAAGGTGCGATTTTGGGGAAGACACCTGCTCAGGGAATGGGATAGTTTTATTTTATTTTATTTTATTTTATTTTATTTTATTTTATTTTATTTTATTTTATTTTATTTTATTCTTAAAGATTTATTTATTTATTTGACAGAGAGAGAGATCACAAGTAGGCAGAGAGGCAGGCAGAGAGGGAGGGGGAAGCAGGCTCCCCGCTGAGCAGAGAGCCTGATGCGGGGCTCAATTCCAGGACCCTGAGATCATGACCTGAGCCGAAGGCAGAGGCTTTAACCCACTGAGCCACCCAGACACCCCTAATTTTTTCTTTTAAATATATAGTAATTTCAAAATATGATTTTTATTGAAACCAATGACTATTAATTTTGTTTATTTTTTCTTATATATTATATATTTATATATTTTTCTTTTATATATATGTATACACACACACACACACACACACACACACACATATTTAAATAATTTCCACCCCAACGTGGGGCTCAAACTCACAACCCTGAGATGAAGAGTCCACCAACTGAGGCAGTCCCCACCAATGACTACTAATTTTAGATGAAAATTCAGAAGGGGCATATATTTTTGCAGGCATATTTTATTCCTGTAACTACTTCAAAATATACGAGTCTTCTTTTATACATGCCAAAATGTGGGATACACATTTGTTAAGGTTTTACATATTATTCAATCCACAAAATAGCATTGCCCATCAGCTCCTCACCACTCTGGTTGTAGATTTGATTGATTCCCTGAGAAACCATGCAATTGTGTTTGGTGGATGTAACCTATCTGAGCATGAGGACACATTAGGAGATCATAGTCCAGAGGAAGGTAGTAGGTAAGAGCCTGAGATTTGGGATCAGAAAGTTCACAACTCCTGTCCCTGCTTTGTCCTTTACTCAGGGGCAAAGTAATGCTTGACTTCCTTAAGCCTTATGGATTCTTCAGAAGTAAAAATGACAATGGAATCCAACAGTGTTGTGAGAAAAATGAGATAATAGAGAAATGCTCAGTGTCGGGACACCCGGGTGGCTTAGTCACTTAAGCGTCTGCCTTCGGCTCAGATCATGATCCCAGGGTCCTAGGATTGAGCTCCACATCGGGCTCTCTGCTCAGTGAGGAGCCTGTTTCTCCCTCTCCATCTGCCCTTCCCCCTGCTTGTGCTCTTTCTCTCTCTCTCAAATAAAGAAATGAAATCTTAAATAAATAAATAAATAAATAAATAAATAAATAAATAAAGTACCAAAAAGTTGAAGAGGAATAACATTATTAGGTTCCTAAAACTCCTACAAAACCTTAAAAAAAAAAAAAATACTATTTACTATTTGCCATTCTCTTTTCTGTAGAACTTACTGGCATGCCGAGGAAACATTACATTAATGAATTACTTTAGCCTTTTGAAGCTTATCTATCTGGTTAATTTAATAGAAATAAATACTCGGTACTTTGTGAGAAATGAACATATTTTTGTGAAAGAGGGAGTGGAGTCACATTCACATGTGATACAAATAACAGGTGCTCAGAACTCAGCCCAAGTGACAGTTAATATGCAATTTACATTCCAGCTATGCTGGGGAAAAACACAAAACAAACGAAAACCTCAGTTTTGGGTAATTATTTTTCTCAATCAAGTCACAGTCTAAGCATTTCCTTTTGGCCAATGTGGGCATTTTCCCTCATGGCATTCTGTTTTAAACTCACTATCCCATTGACCTCAGTAGACACCACCCCACATGGCATACTTATACTGACTCACATTTACAAAGATACATGTTTATAATGATAAAACATTATTTGCTAACTGATTTCAGAAAGGATTTGTAAATGATTGACAGATAACTAATGACTCCCAAAGCATCTTTGCCAAAATCCAAAAGGCATTCAACAATGTCATCTGAACCCATATTGCATGATGATGTTAAGGTTCAGTTAATGAGTTACAGTCTCTGTAAACTTCCTGAATATACTTGTCCAAGACATTATGACATGTCTGTTAGGAGCTGGTATTCTTGTAAAATGGGATTTCTGGTGAGCCCTGTGCATGAACATATACCAAAAAAACCCTTCCAGTTTGTTTATAATTTGGGTTTAATAAGAACCAGCACACTAGGGCGGCTGGGTGGATCAGTGGGTTAAAGCCTCTGCCTTTGGCTCAGGACCTGATCTCAGGGTGTTGGGATCGAGCCCCGCATCAGGCTCTCTGCTCAGCAAGGAGCCTGCTTCCCCCCTCTCTCGCCCTGCCTCTCTGCCTACTTGTGATCTCTCTCTGTCAGATAAATAAATAAAATCTTTAAAAAAAAAAAAAGAAGAAGAACCAGCGCACTATATTATTATTCATCATTGAAACTGACTGAGGCACTGGGTGTTGGGAAGTTTACAGAAGACAGAAATCCCAAACGGGGTAGTTTCTGTGAAACCATTGCTTACTGGAACATTGCTGCTTCAACTCTTCGGAAACAGAGGCATTTGTCACTGATTTAGGACCAGGACTTGGGTTGGCACCTTTGGGGTTTTTTTGTTTTTTTGTTTTTTAATCAGCTTCCTTGGCAACCCTCTAACCCCCAAATTATATAAGATGGTGGGATGGCAGATTTTGAAAAGTAGTGACTAAAGATTTCTTCTCATTACTTTTAATAACTGTGAGAAATGTGGCACCTGGTAGGAAAGATAAGTGGTCTTTATGCTGTACTCTTATGGCCAGGTAAATATTACTCACTTTTTATAGCACTAATAATTAAACAGAGCCTCAGTCAATCTTTTGGCAATTGAAATGTTTAAGACTTTATTCTTCCATAGGCTTATGTTGAGTTCCCCACGTTTATCACAATCTATGATCTATGTCTGATGATTTATGGTTCATATCTTTATTTAGAGTAAAGAAATAAATTCAGTACTGTTTTATTTCCATTTAAAACCTTTTAAAAATTTTAAGCAAATAACTCAATTATCTAAACTGTTTTTAAAGAGAGATCTGTAGAGCATTCAAGTGATTTCCCTAGGAATCACATAATAATTATTTTTAAAATATGGTGTCACGAAATAGATCTGAATTCATGAAACCGAATGTTATCTGTCACTTCACATTGTCTGGTAGATCACGTGAATAAAGTGTTTTTTTCAAATGATAGGTGTTTCTCTAGAATGGAAATTTTTTTTCATATTTTATTTTTTTAAGTAATCTTTACAACCACTGTGGGGCTCAAACTCATAACGCTGGGATCAAGAGTTGCATACTCCACCAATTGAGGCAGCCAGATGCCCCTAGAATGAAATATTTTATATGGCTAAACCTTTTATGTGGCTGTATAAACCTAGCTTGATTGAGTTTCAGTTATTTTAATAGGCATTTTTTTGCCCTCTCAACCCTTTTGTGAAAAAAGAAAATGTTTAATCAAAAATAATAAAGTAGGGGTGCCTGTATGGCTCAGTCAGTAGAGCACGTAACTCTTGATCTTAGGGTTGTGAGTTCAGGCCCCACACTGGGCATAGAGATTACCTTTAAAAAATTTAAAAACAGATGATAAAGTAAAAAGAGTGCATAAATGCACATATGTTCTATTTTTCATTATGTTTTGAGAAAGAAGGGATAAAACCTAAAAAAGACAGGATTACTCAAAAAAAGCTGAAGGCTCTTAGAAAGGTCATTTTATACTATATGAAACTGAAAAGCAAAAATGAGTTTCAAAGGTAAGTAAGCTTACTTTCTACCTGTTTTTTGTTTTGTTTTGTTTTTTAAGATTTTATTTATTTAACAGAGAGAAACAGCGAGAGAGGGAACACAAGCAGAGGGAATGGTAGCAGGAGAAGCAGGGGAGGAGTAGAGGGAGAGGGAGAAGCAGACTTCCCGCTAAACAGGGAGCCCGATGAGGGCTCGATGCGGGGCTCAATCCCAGGACCCTGGGATCATGACCTGAGCCGAAGGCAGCCACTTAACGACTGAGCCACCCAGGCGTCCCCTCTACCTGTTTTTTGATTACCATAACTCTAACAAGTTATTCCCTCAAGCATTATTTTTTACATACTAATACATTTTTAGATTTTTTGAGTTTTTTTTATTTTGTCATGTTCCAAATGGAACTTTTTATCTTTCATTTCAAATGCCCCTTCTTTTTAAAAATGTTGATGAATGACACCACTAAATTAGAACTGTGGGTATCATTCTAAACTCTCCCTCTGATTTACTTGCTGTGTCTATCTTGTTGACAAACTTAGTCCATTATGTTTCTTTAACGTCTTTCCTTTTTTTTTTTTTTTTAAGATTTTTATTTATTTATTTAAGAGAGAGAACGAGAGAAGCAAGAGCGAGGGGGAGGGTCAGAGGGAGAGGGAGGGACAGAAGGAGAGGCAGAAGCACACTTCCCAATAAGCAGGGAGTCCAATATGGGGCTTGATCCTAGCACCCTAGGATCATGACCTGAGCCAAAGGCAGATGCTTAATCCACTGAACCACCCAGGCGCCCCATCCTTAACGTCTTAATTGGCATCCCCTCCTCTGTAGTAGTGCCAATGCCTTTGCTTTGCAATGTCCACGTGGAGAGTTTACTGGCTCTGAGCCAGAGAAACTTGAGGTCCATTGTGGGCACATCACTGATTAACAGTGTGACCCTTGGTGAGCTCTTCCCTTTAACATTGTTTCCTTAGCTTGGGACCAGCATGAACCATGACTCTTGGGATGATGGGAAAATTCAATGAAAACACCTGTGACACGTCTGGGACAACAACTGACACAGAGTCCTCAATGTTTCTCACTTTGTTGTCTTCTAATGGTTCCTGGTCTTCCTTCTGGCTTCATCTAGGCCATCTTCCACACTCAGCCTAAAGAATTTCTTAAAAATTCATGATATTTTGCTACTTAAAATTCTTCAATAGTTTGTCGTGCTCTTTAGGATAAAGCTTATACTCTTTAAATTTGATACACAAAACTCATTATGATCTGACCTTTCAAAAAAAGGAAAAAAAAGCAAACTCTGATCTATCTTTCATATTCATTCTATCCTCAAGCTACAAAAAACTATTTGTATTTCCTCAAAACATCATAACATGTCATGTCTCTGTTTATTTGTTTATCTCTTCATCTGTTCATTCATCTACGCATCCATTTGTTCTATCAGCTGAAATGTGCTGGGGCCTATGGTTGGTCCTGGGGATAGAGTCAATATCATGACATTCAATTTGATAAAAGAGACAATTGACAGTTGTTTATCAGAGCTAACTTTGGGAGGCTGGGGAGCACCCAGAGGTCTCAGAGGAGATGATGCTTGAGCATCCTTGAGGGCAAATCAGTTTGCCAAGTATCAAGGTTGTTACTGAGAAGAAGCAGCACGTATAAAACCATGGAAGCTCGAGGGGCCAAGGCATGTGTAGGGGGCTAAACACGTTTATTCTGCTGGAGCTGAGCCAGTACTGTCTTTAAAAATATATACCCTGGGGCGCCTGGGTGGCTCAGTGGTTGAAGCCTCTACCTTCGGCTCAGGTCATGATCTCGAGGTCCTGGGATTGAGCCCCGCATCAGGCTCTCTGCTAAGCGAGGAACCTACTTCCTCCTCTCCCTCTGCCTGCCTCTCTGCCTACTTGTGATCTCTCTCTCTCTGTGTCAAATAAATAAATAAAATCGTTAAAAAAAAATATATATATATATATATATATATACACACCCATGAGAGGCATCTGGGTGGTCCAGTTGGTTAAGTATCTGCCTTCTGCTTAGGTCATGATTCCGGAGTTCCAGGATCAAACCCCACTTCGGGCTCCCTGCTTAGCGGGAAATCTGCTTCTCCCTCTCCCTCTACTCCTCCCCTGCTCATGCTCGCTCTCTCTCTTGCTCACTCTCTCTCTCAAATAAATCAATAAAATCTTTAAAAATATATATACCCTTGAAGCATTTCTTCAATAGTGACAAATGAATGGGAGTAAGTGAAAATAGAGGGAATGACCAATGATTGAGGAATGGCTGAATAAATTATAGCATATCCACTTCATAGGCTTTAATGCAGCCATTAAAACTGGCTAAGGAGAGCCTTACTGGATGGCTTGGAGGGATTCGTGTGAAACGTTTACTGTTGCATGAGCAAAGCAAGATAATTATGTGGGTGGGAGAACCAAGCAAAGAAGAAAACGGGTATGGGAATATAATCATATTATGCATTTATGTAAAAATCTGTGTACCTGAGGATATGTATATAAATAAAATAAAGAGATGAAAACAACTTAGAAAATGCAAATGTAAAATACCCAAATCACCCATAATCCTGACGTCCTGAGATCTTAACATTTTGAAGTACTACCTTTTTGTATATGTTGGAGTACTCAAATATAGATATAGGCAAAATCGGTATGTTGTATGTATAGTTTCATATTCTATCTTTGTAAACATTTACCATTATATGATTAATATTCTTCCATTTTGTTGTATCTTTTTCTAAAACATGCTTTTTAATTTTTGGTCACTGTCCTTCAGATGGCTCCTTCATAACTTATTTTTATGTTTTGAGACATTTCATAAATATGTATTTTGTTAATTTAAATAATCTTGTCACTTACTGGCTTTATTAACCTTTTGTGCCTCAGTAAAATGGACCTAGTATTAGTAGAGGGTAATTCTGATGAGTAAAATGACTAAAACATATTTGCTTATAACTAAATTTGGCGCATAGTAAGTACTCGGTAATTGCTCACTCTTGGGAAGCCCTCTTAAGCAGCATATGAGAATTTCTTATCTTCTAAAATGAAGAGATGACAATGACAATGCTTACCTCATCTTGCTGTTGTTGAGTATTAACAAACGTGCTCCAAGTGGCGAATGTGATATGTGACAATCGCGGGCCCTCAGTCCATTTTCCTGGGTCTCAGGGAATCTCCAGTCTCAATAAAATGCTCTTCCTCTATGCTCCAAGCACCAAGTATCTAACTCTATTATAAGACTTACCTCTCTGGGGCACCTGGGTGGCTCAGTGGGTTGGAGCATCTGCTTTCGGCTCAGGTCATGGTCTCAGGGTCCTGGGATCGAGCCCCGCATCGGGCTCTCTGCTCAGTGGGTAGACTGGTTCACCCCTCCTCTGCCTACCTCTCTGACTACTTGTGATCTCTCTCCTCTCTGTCGAATAAATAAAATCTTAAAAAAAAAAAAAAAAGACTTACCTCTCTGTATCATGATGGCTTGTTTGCTAAGATGAAAGTCCTGTGTTTGTCTCTAGTACCCAGGGCAACGGCTCACACATCGAGGGCACTCCATTAATGTCTGACAAAGGAATGGTAGCAAGAAAGAGAAGCTACAAGGAAAGTTACATGAGGCAACAAAGAAGAAAAAGCAAAAGAAAAATGATCTTGGGGATTCAACTGTCAGGGAGATAGAGAAGGTGAAGAAAGGGAAGGTAAGGCAAAGATAATAGGAGCAGTGAAGTTGGTGAGGGTCTCTGTGGTATGAACCAGGACTGATTATTTGGGGGGAAAACAGAGGGAGGAAGAGACCCCTGGCTGGCAAGGTGCAAGGTGGGACAACTCTGCAGAGCAAATGGCGAGCACTGGACTAAGTTCCTTTTTTTTTTTTTAGATTTTATTTATTTATTTGCCAGAGAGAGA
>CM053618.1:24206051-24235224 GCA_028646535.1 Procyon lotor
ATTCTCTTAGTTCTGAATTCTGAGTTGAACATGTAATTGTTAAGGATTTATCATAGCTTTGGAGCCCTCCCATTTCTGATACAATTGGACTTTAGATCCTTGCAAAGAGCGCACCCAGCTAGGGAAAGTTTTGAGGAATGTTTTCTCCTTCGTTCATCGGAAGCAAAAACACTTGTACATTCTCTCCCAAATTCAGGCTTGTGGAGAGTTACTGTGGTTCATGTTGTTTGTAGCTAATCATCGTGTCAGAGATTTGGAGTGTCAGTTAATGGGAACTAATGGTTTAAACAATTAGCATTGATTTTTCTTTTCATGATAATGCCTAAGGTAAGCTCCATACTTTGTAATGTGGGATTAGACTCGAGATTTGACTTCCAATTTGGCTCTCCAATAAATTTGAGGCATTTGACAAAAAAAAAAAATCTAAGTGATTTTGGTCTTCACCGTGGATAAAGGCCACAGCCCTATAGTCTACGGCACCAAATGTTTTTTCTTTTTCTTTTTTTTTTTAAAGATTTTATTTATTTGACAGAGAGAAACACAGCGAGAGAGGGAACACAAGTAGAGGGAATGGTAGCGGGAGAAGCAGGCTTCCTGCCAAGCAAGGAGCCCGATGCGGGGCTCGATCCCAGGACTCTGGGATCATGACCTGAGCCGAAGGCAGCCGCTTAACTACTGAGCCACCCAGGCGCCCCCTAAATGTTTTTTCATACAAAGTTATCCTTTTATGCAAGTAAAAGGATAGGCTATTCTTACAATTGGAAAATAGATTAATGTATATCCTGAATCCATCTTTAAGCAACTGTTGATCCCCCCTCCCTCTTCTTCCTTCCTCTATCCTCTTTACTCTAGGCATATCTTTGGGTTATTTTCCTTTTGAAGATATTTGTTCAATTTGTTCTCTTGTTTTAGGGAAACTACAAACAATAGAAAGCCCAGACTGACCTGGCTTCATCGATGAGGAATATATAATCTCTCTCACATCATAAGAGACTCAGATGGAGCTCTCTAGGGCTGGTTAACTCATGGTTTGGGGACATAATCAGGACCCTACTTTTTTCTGTCCCCATCATGCCAATATGCCAATATGCCAATTGTCTTCTGGTAGTTTTCTTTGTTGTCAGGTGGCTGCAGAAATTCTAGATATCACATTGGAAAACAAAATAACGTCCAGTGTAAAAATCCTATTATTAGAAAAGAAATCGTCCCAAAAACACCATGGCAGATTCCTCTTTATGTCATTGATGAGAACCTAGTCACATGCCTGTCCATGAACCAGTCTGGGAAGGAAAATGGAATAGCCATAATTAGTTAGAATATTCAGGATTTAGGCTCAAGCTCAGCTCACAATAGGATCATCTGTCCCGTGGGAAAAAGGAGGGTTCTGTTGGTAGGAAGAAATGGAGAATGGTTTGGGATAAGCAATCAATCAATAATGTCTGCCGTGTTCCTTAAATTTTGTTCTCTTCTGCCCCCCTCCATGTCATTTTAAACATTTATTTATTTATTTTGGGTGGTAGGAGCATAAACGAGTGTGGTGGGGAGGGGCAAAGGGGGAGAGAGAGAGAGAGAGAGAGAGAGAGAGAGAGAGAATTAAGCAAACTCCCTGCTGAGCCTAGAACGCAATGTGTGGCTCAGTCTCATGACCCTGAGATCATGACTTGGGGAGAAATCAAGAGCTGGACGCTTAACTAACTATACCTTCTAGGCACCCCAATACCTATGTCATTTTAGCAATCATGAATTTCACATATGTAGACAAGACAGAGTTTGCAAAGTTAGAATGGTGGGGGGGGCAGTATTTAACAGCCTGAGGCAGAAAAGAGACCCACGGGCAAGGAGGTGAGAGAAGTGTGCACAGGTCAGAAGGAGGGTTAGTGTGGGTCCCATCTGTCAATGAACCCCTATTTCCTATGCAACTGTATTATAATCAACTGTACAAGAGGTAAAAATCCTGAGAACCAAAGACAAGTCTGAAGAGATACAGAAGTTTGGAAACTTCCTATTCCCTTAGAGATTGTATATTAGCAACTTCCCCAACTCATTGATCTGGGCAGTCATTATCATGATGTACAGAGATTCCATGCAGTGAGAAAACAAAATTGGCCTTATCAGAATATCCATGGGGAAACTGGCAGAGAGTAGAACCAAAACATATGTACGAATAATAGCAAACATTTAAATACAAATTGCTATGTCCAGATGCTGTGATATGCATTTAATATGAATTCACTCATTTGTTCAACAATCCTTTGAGGTATGATTATCACTCCTATATCGAGGATCAAGAACTGACATGCAGTGCGGCTGTGTAACTTGTACAAGGTTGAAGACATTGCAAACGGAAGAGACTGATTTCATTGTGTTTGCACTTAGCCACTTCACCCTCTGCTGCTTTCAGGAGGCTTGAACCTGCCACAGATGCCACTTTGATACATTTTTGCCTTATCAGGTTGTTTCACTTAACCTTCATATAGGGGAATGTTAAAAAATTTTTGGACCATTGGTTTTCTCACTAGTAGTTTTCTATTTTGTTTTGTTTTGATAGTTGTTTTGCATCTCACAACATCCCCTAAGTTTAAATTGGAACTCCAAGAGAGACTTTGGTTAACATCTCAAATACAGAGCTAGAAATCATACATTGCACATTCTGTGTGTGTGTGTGTGTGTGTGTACTCTCTGATAATGAATAACAGAGGCAATGATGATTATATTTGAAAACTGAAGTCACTGTTTTCCTAGAATACTCTTAAACACACAAACTGGCCCTTTATTCTTGCATCCTAAAGATGTTTAATTAGAAAAGATCAATCTTAACATCTAAATGACCTAGCAATAAAACTGAGCCAAAGCATGGAACTTGGGGTGTTTATTGCAAAAACTTTGGAAGTGATGCAGATCAAAATTTGCAAGTGTAATTAAGTATCAGCGTACCTTGCTATATTTGATAGATTTGTTTTTAAAAAAATTAGGGGCACCTGGGTGGCTCAGTCAGCTGAGTGTCCAACTCTTGATTTTGGCTCAGGTCATAATCCCATAGGTGTGGAGATTGAGCCCCGTGTCGGGCTCCACATTCAGAGGGGAATCTACCTATCTCCAGGTAGATTTTCTACCTCTGCCCCTCTCTGGGTGTGCACCTGCATGCTCGCTTGCACACTCTCTCTCTCAAATAAATATATAAATCTCAAAAAAATTAGATGTAAATCAAATTTAGCAAAACAAAATGCCATCCTTGTGTTCAGTGCAAACCTATATTTCTTTTGTAAAATGGAAAGTCTTTTTGCAGTGTTGACACCCATTCTCCAATGGATCCATTTTGAAGTTTGCCATTTTGGGTATCAGGGCTGTGGTGTAGACCCTTTCTCCTCTGTCTCTTCTCCCATTTGCCATTCTTTTCCAACTTATTTCTTCCACGCTCAGTCACACGCATAGACACACAAAGTACATATCTGAATAACTCCTGTAAGACTGATAGCCATAAATCTGACCACTGGACAATATTCTAAAATTTCTTAACCTCAACGGTGTGTCTGGCTGGCTCACTTAGAAGAGCATGAGACTCTTGATCCTGGGGCCATGAGTTCGAGGCCCATATTGGGTATAGAGATTACTTACATAAGTAAATAAATAAGAAAAAAAAATTAAAGTCTTAAGAAATTAATAATAAAAAAATAAAAATTTTTGACTCCAACAAAAGCAACCCTGCAGTCACATCCTACTTCCTTGCTCCCAGGTTATCCTGTCCACCCTGTGACTGTTATTTGGATCATGTGACTGAACTCCTAGCAACCACAAAAGTTTTAGCCACAAAAGGTCAGCTGACTTTGGGCAAGTTATTTCATCCCTCTATGCCTCTATTTCTTCATCTATGGAATAAGGATACTAGTCATGCCTATGTCCTAGGGTTATTGTGAGGCTTAAATGAATTAATTACACTGAAAGCCTGGTACACAGTAACAGTGTATCTTAGTTCTTACTTTCTTCCCATTATTTCCTCATCACTCAAGTCTTTCAAAGTGAAAGTTTTTGACTAGAGCTAGATAATGATCAAATATTGATTGAAATTGATTCCAACAATCATTTATTCATCTTAAACCTACATATATATTGGGTGTCTGAGTGGCTCAGGGGATTGGGCTTCTGACCCTTGATTTCAGCTCAGGTTATGATCTCAGGGCCGTGGGATTGAGCCTCACATTGGGCTCTGGGCTCAGCGGGGAGTCTGCTTGGGGTTCTCTCTCTCCTTCTCCGTCTGCTCCTCTCCCTCTCACTTGCACACACTCTCTCTCAAATAAACAAATCTTAAAAAAAAAAAAGGAAAGAAAGAAAGAAATCTACATATATATATTAGTAGGAAAAAACCCTCTAATATCTCCTTGGGAAGAATGCTGGGAATTGCCAGTTTGGTAAAAGCTGCTTTGTGATCCTTCTATTGACATCAAAGTTGCTGTGGCATACTATGAAGTATGCAGAGCAGTCTGGTGAAGTGGGGCAATGTATGCTAGAAATTTCTTTTTTTTTTTTAAATTTTATTTATTTATTTATTTGACAGAGAGAGAGAGAGAGAGAGATCACAAGTAGGCAGAGAGGCAGGCAGAGGGAGAGGGAGAAGCAGGTTCCCTGCTGAGCAGAGAGCCCAATGCGGGGCTCGATCCCAGAACCCTGAGATCATGACCTGAGCCGAAGGCAGCTGTATAACCCACTAAGCCACCCAGGTGCCCCTCTTTTTTTTTTTTTTTTTTTTGGTGGAAGGATGGGGTCATTGATTTTGCTGACTGGCTTCAGTTTGAGAGAACTGTGTGATTGGCAAAGCATAGAAGACATCCTCAAGTGCTGTGGACTATACATCTATTTCACATCTATAAATACTGATGTTATATTTTCTATAGAAAGTACCCATCCTTAGTTATTTGATCAATAAAGGCATGTGAGATTTATGTAAGTTTAAAAGTGGAAGGCAGGAGTGCCTGGGCGGCTCAGTGGTTAGGCGACCGCCTTCTGCTCAGGTCATGATCCCAGGGTCCTGGGATCAAGCCCAGCATCAGGCTCCTTGCTCAGTGAGGAACCTGCTTCTCCCTCTTCCTCTGCCTGCTGCTCCTCCTGCTTGTGCTCGCTCTTTATCTCTGTGAAATAAATAAAAACAATCTTTAAAAAAAAAAAGGCATTCCTGTTTTTATCTTATTTGATATGAGTAAAAGCATCATCAGAAGATGCCCTCCCCCCAAAAAACATTGGCCCAATTTAGGGATCCACAATACTTTTACCTCATCTTAAGCCTCAGCTGAATGACTCATTGTTCTAGAAGGTGATTGGACAATTTCGAATTACTAGAAGGATCTGCCTTAGTCCTAAAGTCACTAAGAGGTACAAAAGACCTATTGTGTTGACAACTTTTGAAGTTTTATGGGAATTGCTGTTATGTTGACACTTTCTAAATGTTTTATTAGATAATTTCAAATGTATTTTTCACATGCAGCTTCTTAAAGAAATACAGTTTTCTAAAAACTTTCTGAACCCTGATCTAAACATCTAAAGACCTTTAATTGAATTTGCAATAACAATTTGAAAACAAATTCTTTTGTTAAGCCCAAATACTGGGGAATAGAATTTCAAGAGCTTACATTTGAACTTTTTTGTATGTTTTTTTTTTCTTTTATTCAACTTCAATTCCCTCATCTGTAAAAACTGGTTGCAATTATAAACCTGTCTTATCAGATTGCTGAAAAGGATGAGAGAGAAAAATTATTCCAGAGCCCTCCAGGAACTATTTCATTACTTTTCTGTATTCAACATAAAAGTTACACTTTCTAACTTTAGGGAATTTTTCCTTATTGCTCCCGTAATCTACATTAAATATTTTACTCTTTTTGATTTAGCTTAAAATATGATTAAATAGCAAGAGACACACACACACACACAAGTGTGTACTATCGTGGAATTTTACATTTTTATCACTTTGAAAACTAGCTTATGTTGAATTTTTATCATTGCATTTTTTTCTATTTTTAATTTTGGAATAAAAATCTCACCTAATGTTACTCAGGATGGCTTGTTGGTTTGGTTTCTATATATTGTATGTCCTTTCTTCTGAGATGTGTTCTAGGGAAACTTCTTCAGGTGGCCAAAGGATTTCAACACTTCCCTTCCATTCACTTACACTGCCATTGTACCATGAGGTAAAGACAAATATTATTACTCTTATTACTTAATGAAGTGGAAAAACTCAGGCATGAGAGGTTGTGTTGTGAAAGTCAGAGTAACAAATCAATAGCAGGTCTGAGATTGCATAAGTGATGACCCCATCGGGGAATGGGCACCTTCAGCCACCTCTGTGGTCCAGGGAAGCCTACCCACAGGTTGACGGCCTTCCAGAGAAGCCTGTCTTGCCACATGGAAAGCCCATAGCCTGAAATCGATTTGATTCATGTTCAAACTGGCTTAATGTTAAGAATCTGGTTATTCTTTTTTCTTGTTTCACATCTGAAAACCAGTGAATGCTGGTCCTCTCCTAACATCCTTCAAAGAGCAAACAACTCCCATCAAATCTGCTATTCCAGAACCAGCCCATAAAAACAAAATTCCTCTGCACCACTAATACATTTAAGCAGTTCAACCTCTCTCTTAGTAAAAACATCACTTTTATGCCTGTGATTTGAATCTTTGTTCAAGATATCAACTGTTAGGCTTTTGAGAAAGACCTTTGTGATTTGTTAAAGGTATCTCCATAGTCCCAAAGTCCTCAAATCATTTTAGCAAGAGCTTAGTGTGGTGTTCCATTTGGCTGAAGAGTTCTCCTTTTCCTTTTTCTATTATGAAAAGAAACTGAAACCAGAAGAGACCATTGTGCCAGCCCTTGTTCTTCAGGATCGAAGTGAGTCTTTTCGCACCTGAGATTGGATAATAGCAGGGCCCATTTTGCCTCTGAGATAAGGCCAAGTTGGAGAGATGTGGCCAGTGCCCATCTTTGTTGCCTGTCCACAAGAGAAAACTCAGCACAGTAGCATATCCATCCAGAACCCCATGTCTCAATCCCCGCCCTTTTTTTTTTTTTAAGATTTATTTATTCATTTTGGGGATGCCTGGATGGCTCAATCGGTTAAGAGTCTGCCTTCGGCTCAGGTCATGATTCCAGGGTCCTGGGATCCAGTCCCTCATCAGGCTTCTTGCTCAGGGGAGCCTGCTTCTCCCTCTACCTGCCTCTCCCCTGCTTGTGCTCTCTCTTTCTCTGACAAATAAAATCTAAAAAAAAAAAAAAGATTTATTTACTAATTTGAGAGAGAGAGAGCAGGGAATGGGGCAGAGGGAGAGGGAAAGAGAATTTCACACAGACTCCCCACTGAGAGTGGAGCCCTATGCAGGGCTTGATTTCATGACCCTGAGATCATGACTTGAGCTGAAATCAAGAACAGGATGCTTAACCGACTGAGCCACCCAGGCGCCCCGCTGTGTCTCAATCTTTACAATATTTTGATTTTGACCTGATAAATCAAAAGGTAGGCCTAGATAAAATATCCAGAATTTTTAAGCCATTGAGGAATAAGCTATTTTGGGATGTAAAAGACAAAAGCCTAGTGCTGTGGATAAGTGAGTGTGGTTATAATGAAATTTAGACTATTTTAAGATCAAAGCCTTCTTGATACTTTAGAAACAGACAAATGTATTTGGCATAATTAACTTAATTCATAAAACGATCATTTCCAATTTATTTTATTTATTTTAAAGATTTTATTTATTTATTTGACAGAGAGAGAGATCGCAAGTAGGCAGAGAGGCAGGCCGAGGGAGAGGGGAAGCAGGCTCCCTGCTGAGCAGAAAGCCTGACTCAGGGTTTGATCCCAGGACCCTGAGATCATGACCTGAGCTGAAGGCAGAGGCTTAACCCACTGAGCCACCCGGGCATCCCCCACATTCATTTTTTTTATTTGAGTATAATAGACACACGATGTTACATTAGTCTCAGGAGGACAATATAGTGATTCAACAAGTTTATACATTGTGCTATGCTCCCCCCAAGTGTAGCTGTCATCTGTCAGCAAACAGCACTATCACAATATCATTGACTCTATTCCCTATGCTGTACCTTTTATCCCTGTGACGTATTCATTCCGTAACTGGAAGCCTGTACTTCCTACTCATCTTCACCCCATTTGCCCATCCCCCCTTCCTTCTGGCATCCATTAGTTTGTTCTTTGTATTTCTAGGTCTGATTCTGCTTTTTATTTGTTTCTTTGTTCTTTTTTTGTTTGTTTTTTAGATTCTACGTCTAAGTAAAATCACATGGTATCTTTCTTTCTCTGTCTGACTCATTTCACTTAGCATAATACCCTCCAGGTCTTTGCACTTTCTCACAAGTGTCAATATTTCACTCTTTATTATGGCTGAGTAATTTCCTATTCTACACACACACACACCACATATTTATCCATTCATCTATGGATAGACTCCTCCTGGGTTACTTCCATACCTTGGTTGTTGTAAATAATGCTTCGGTAAACATAGGGGTGCATATATCTTTTCAACTTAGTGTTTTTATTTTCTTTGGATAAATACCCAATAGTGGAAACATTGGATTGTATGATACTTCTATTTTTAATTTTTTGAGGACCCTCCATGCAGTTTTCTACAGTGACTCCACCAGTTTACATTCCTACCAACAGCGCACAAAGGTACCTTTTTTCCCACATCCTCACCAACACCTGTTATTTTTGATTCTAGCCATTCTGACGGGTGTAAGATGATATCTCACTGTGGTTTTGATTTGCATTTCCAGGATTCCACACCCAAGTGCTGTGATTCAGTTGTATGGGCTTTATAAATCTTAAATGTGATTGCTAGAATTGTCCTATAAAGTCTTTTAATTATGCTCTCACAGTTTCCAATTGTGTTCCCTTCGTTTTTTTTAATCTAAAATCTTCTTTTACAATCTGCTACATGTTTTGTATCTTCGATCTGAAAACTTCGACTAGCTGTGTTCAAACCAGTTTAGCCTGCAGAGCTCTCGTGGAGTGCCTCCTGAATGACACACAAAGGGACACTTCATGGTCACGTGAGGGGCAAAAATGTCATGTGCGAAGAGCCACCATCATATTACCTATAGGCTTCAGAGAGCCCAAATAACTAGTAATGAGAGACTTTAGATGTGATATTAGTTTAAGAAATAAAAATTACCATTCAGACATTATATTCCTATCTCAAAACTGTTCTCAAAATGTCAAGCCTACTGTTCATTTGCAGTGTTGATATTTGTCCTTTCCCACAAGGAGACAGGAGATGTACTAGAACAGAAGTGTGCAAAGTGAAAGGCAGCTTTTATGTGGTGTGTTGTTGGGGGGCAGGGTGGGTGGGTCTCGTTTTGTTCTCCACAGATCTTTCCATCCTTGTGACCATTGTTTACATATGCACCTTCCTGGGTCACCAGCAGCTGAACTTGTGAGGGGAAAGACTAGAATCTTGAATATAACTGAATCTTGAATATAACTATCCCTTTGCCTCAAAGGGAGCTGGTCCTGGGGAACGGAGTCAGGAAAGCTTTTGCCTCAACTTCCAGTTTTAATTTGAGGCCAGATTTGGAGCTAATGGCACAATGAGCGCGGTCTGCCAGACTTTTTTTTTTTTAAATCAATCAGACACATTGTTTGTTCCTCTGGGTTTGACAGACATGTTGTAATAAGGTCCTGAACTGCTCACTGCTTCTTTATGTACCTTCTGTCTAAAGGCTTGTTACTATTGTGACCTATATTCATGGAACCACAAACAATGGGTTTAACCATTAACTTTCAAACCGCCTTTAAATGAATTCTTTTATAAAATGACAATTATATAGGCTCCCAATGGTTGCTTAGAGTGTCAAAGAAAAAGATTCAGGTTGAACTAGGTTATTAAGGAACTGGGACTTGATGGTCAGGATGTCCCTAGACAGAGAAGATAATTTGCCTTGACCTGACCGTGTCAGATAACACTGTTTAGCTGACATTCCACTGTCTCTGAAAAACATAAGGCTTTTTATAGTTGGTTTGGTTGAGCATAAAGTTAAATTGTGGCAATATCTTGCATTCATTGAGTAAAAACCCCTAATCTATGCCAATACTTAGTGTCCAGTAAGGTATGATTTGATGTTAAGTATCTCTTTTCTGGGCCTTCCCTTGTGGGTCTTGAGAAGTTATAAAATACAAAAGACACATTGTTTTCTCATGTGATCTAAAAGACTGAAGATGGTGATGAAAATCTTGCCCCCTCAGATTCATAATTATCTTTATGAATTTTTTCTATTTTTAATCAAGCAGTAATCCAAAAAAATGGGTAACTTTCCAGAAAACTATAAAATCTGGCAATGTTGGAATGTTTAATTAATTTTAATAATATTTCATACAAAATAGAGGGATTGTCTCATTGGTATTGTGAAATTGATCTTATTGGGATTGCACCTACACTGTTAGTAACATAGGACTTCATTTAGGGTTTTCCATAGTTTCAACTTTTGCTTTTTTATTGGGGTTTAATTTCCACATGCTGTTTTGAATCACTTGAACTCATTCTATAGAGTACATTTTTTTTTCTATAACATTAGAAAAGCCTTTTCTTATCCTTCCAGTAGATTAATTATTTTTCAGAATCTCTCTGTAGGCTGGTTTAACCCACTGGCCTCAATTTTCAGATCAAGAAATAGAAACACAGTTAGACTAAGTGATAGGTTCAGCACAATCCAGGAGTCAGCAAAACGGTCTCTTGGTTCCAATCCTGACTTGACTTGCTGAGCCATTAGGTAGTTCCTGAGTAATTACTTTTTTTTTAAAGATTTTTATTTATTTATTTGACACAGAGAATGAGATCGCAAGTGAATTCTCTGACTCACAAATAAATGTGCTGCTTTTGATTAAATTATTTAACCTACTTCATCAATCAGTGTTTTTATAAACTTATTGTATATGTGCCTCTCCTCTAACAATTAATTATATGATGTGCCAGGGTTTGTTTGGTTATTTTTTCCTGGCATCCTGTATTATTATTTATTGTTTTTTCCTTCAACTCTATTGAGTTGTTATTTATTATTATATATTTAAAATTGAATTTGTGTATGTATGAACATATTTATGTATGTATGTAAGTAATCTCTACACCCAACGTGGGGCTCAAACTCATGACCCTGAGATCAAGAGTAGAACGCTTAACTGACCGAGCCACCCAGGCGCCCCCTGCTACCATTACTATTATTGATAGTTATGAGAATAGACATTTCTCAACCGTGACTATCAGCCAGACATCATTCACAACTGTTACCTCCATCCTTACATCACAACATCCCCATGAGGTAAGTACATTACTACTGTTTTACAGGAGAGGAAACTAAAGCTCAGAGATCCTAAGCTACTGACCTAAGGTCACATAGCTAGTAAATGACAAAACTAGTAATCAGATGGTTTGGTTCCAGGACCTAAGCTTTACTTGCCAGGAAGAAAACTCTTGGGGAGAAAATAGGGGATGGGGGATGCTGACAGTGGAGATAAGACTTGTCCTACTCTCAATGTCCTTAGAATTTTGTCAAAAGCAAGACATTCATCTATGACATATTCCCTCAGTGTCGGCCTTGAGACATGTGAAGCCACGTGGTAAAAAGAAATCAGATGTTTCCAGAATATATTTTTTATTAGCAATGAAATTCTTGCTGCTTAGAAGTAGCGGTAAATGACTCAAAGGGGAGATTCTGGTTTCACTTTTGATCCCATGACCGGCAGATATGGCAGGGAAGACAAAAGAGCTAAATGATTGAGTAGCAAGACCATTTCAGCTGGGCATGAAAGTTCCAGATATGGGGATCCAGGATGCGGCAGAGTGGAAAGAGTCAGCACGGAGCACTCGCCTTCTCGTGACTGTTACTATTCAACCTTAGCAAATAATAAGGAGAACTTGCCACTCAAATCAGGTTTAGGTCGTTTTCCCCCTTCTCTTTATTTCATTTTTGTTTTCTACTCCTATAAATAAAAGTCCATCCTGAAGTGTTTAGGACAATTAGGTGAATTTACTTATCTGCTCTACTTTTTCACTTAAAATTCAATTTTGATTAAAATGTCCAAACCTATTTGATCTGAACAAAACATTGGGATGAGGCTTTATCTATTCTTCTGTTTATGTAGGAGGAAACGAAGCACAGAATGATAACATGATCCACAAGCAATGGATACCCAGATAGTATGTGAACTGAGACTAAAACCAAACCACCTCTTTCTCATTTCAGTGCCTTTTCCACCCTAAAACTAGTAAAGAGTGTCCATTGTAGTGTGTTTGCTCTATCTCTGTCTAGAAAGTCCTATTTTATTTTTTAAAGATTTTGTTTGTTTGTTTGTTTAAGGAGAGACAGAGAGAGAACACACAAGCAGGGGGAGCGGCAGGGAGAGGGAGAAGCAGGCTCCCCACTGAGCAAGGAGCTGGATCCAGGACTCCATCCCAGGAACCTGGAATCACGACCTGAGCCGCAGGCAGATGCTTAACCAACTGAGCCACCCAGGTGCCCTAAAAGCACCATTTTGTTTTCTCTTTCAGTGTGAGGTAATTTCCTATCTAGTATGGTAGGGCAACTGTTTACCGATGTTTCAGGCCTACAGGAAGATTGTATTTCCCTACCTTCTAGAAGTTGGGCATGGCGGTGTGAATTTCTTTGACCAATGAAATACAAGCAGATATGACAAGCAGATACTTCTGAGACAAAACATCTCTTTAGTTGTCAGTGTGAGACTTTCCAGAGCTCTTTTCCCTTTCCATGTTAACCAAAGAGGCTGTGTTTTCCAGATGATACGAGATGGTGAGCAGGCTCACCATCCTTGCATGGGGTGGACTCCCCCCCCCATGCAGGGGGCATCTCAGGACCCTGAGATCATGACATGAGCCGAAGGCAGAGGCTTTAACTAACTGAGTCACTCAGGTGTCCATATTCATATTAATTTTATTTTTATTTTATTTTATTTTATTTTATTTTTATTTGACAGCGAGAAACACAGCGAGAGAGGGGACACAAGCAGAGGGAATGGTAGCGGGAGAAGCAGGCTTCCCGCGGAGCAGGGAGCCCGATGCGGGGCTCGATCCCAGGACGCTGGGATCTGACCCGGGCCGAAGGCAGACGCTTAACGACTGAGCCACCCAGGCGCCCCTTCATATTAATTTTAATGAGTAAAAGATTATACACAATTGGTTCCTTAAACTGGGAATTTTCCAGATGCTCATACTCTCCTTTGGTATACATAAAAATGAACCAGTGTAGTCACTATTTTCACTTCTCTTCTTTTTTTTTATAAAGATTTTATTTATTTGACAGAGAGAAACACAGCGAGAGAGGGAACACAAGCAGAGGGAATGGTAGCGGGAGAAGCAGGCCTCCTGCCGAGCAGGGAGCCCAATGTGGGGCTCGATCCCAGTACTTTGGGATCATGACCTGAGCCAAAGGCAGACGCGTAACGACTGAGCCGCCCAGGCACCCCTTCACTTCTCTTCTTGATTTAGTCTAAACATACCACCCTGAACGCACCCAATCTTTCCTGATCTTGAATGCTAAGCAGGGTCGGGCCTGGTTAGTACTTGAATGGGAGCTCCCCAAACAATTAAATATATGTCAAATGAAATCAAGTGATAAAAATCTCACTCTTTGGGGCACCTGGGTGGCTCAGTGGGTTAAAGCCTCTGCCCTCAGCTCAGGTCATGATCTCAGAGTTCTGGAATCGAGCCCCGCATTGGGCTCTCTGCTTAGCAGGGAGCCTGCTTCCCCTCTCTCTCTGCCTGCCTCTCTGCCTACTTGTGATCTTTCTCTCTGTCAAATAAATAAATAAAATCTTAAAAAATTAAAAAAATTTTTAAAAAATCTCACTCTTTATTCTGAAGGCTGGGTTGTATCTGTGGGAGGAAGATGGACTTCTCTGCTAGCTTGAAGATATTTACATTTTGGCTGTGAAGCTTGGGGACATTTATGCCTCCAGGCCAGAGCAGGCCCACTTTAAGTTGAACTTTTGGATTAGTTGACTATCACGGGGGATGCTCAGGTATATTTTCTGGCCATTCAGTTCTTTCTGAAATATTTTTTTATAAACATTTTGCTTTTTTAAAAACCTTTATTTATTTGAGAGAGAGAAAGATAGTGAGCAAGAGAGAGATACAGAGAGAGAGCACAAGCAGCAGGGAGAGAGAGAAGCAGGCTCCCTACTGAGCAGGGAGCCTGATGTGGGGTTGGATTCCAGAACCCTGGGATCATGACCTGAGCCAAAGAGAGACACTTAACCAACTGAGCCAGCCAGGCGCCCCTCATTATGGAATTTTCTAACTTAAACTAGTTTTGATGATCATGTTTGGTGGTCATTCTGGGGAGTAACTATGACCATTCATGAAAAAGAGGGGCAAAGACTCAGGATAAAAAGGTTTTGTTGCCTTGCAGTTCATTCATTTATTTATTCAACAAAATACTTATTGAGTGCTTCTTCTAAATCCGTATGCTGGTTTTGGAGATACTATTTTGGGAGAGTAGGCATAAACCTTGATTTTCCAGGAATTTTTCTAGTTCAGAAGATTCAGGCAAATTAACAGGCAGTTAATCAGAAATGAGAGGTCACTGGAAATGGCATGCCATAGAAGACACTCAGCAGCCCTAGGGGGAAGTAAATCCTCTGTCCTCTTTTGCAGCCCTTGTCAGCTGCTGCCCTATAGAGGTTGTGTGTACACGTGTCCCCCTCCTACCCCCGCCACCCCTACTCCAACACTAGCTCTTTGAGGGCAAGGACATTTTTGTCGTATTTACCCTTGTGTCCTCCATTACACTGAATTCAGTTCCTAGGAAGTAACAGCCACTCAGTAAATGCTTCTAGGATAAAAATGTGATCCCTTTCTCATCGTATTTGCTTTACCCAGAAAAATATTACCCAAGTGAATTCCAGCTTCCACTTAATACTGGAAGAACAATAGTATAACATCATAAAAGAAGAAAGGTGATAACACACGTAAAGTCACCACCATACCTCATTTATTAATGAGTTTATTAATTAATAATCATTACCTAATTTATTAATTCATGAGTAAATGAGTAAAATTCCCAAGAAGTGTTTATAAGCAGACGCGATGGGAATGCTTCATCTGGGAACGCTTCAGTGAAGAACCCACCTGTAGTCCCTTTTGTGATGGAGCTTAGAGCCCAGAGGAAGGGCCAGGAAACAAATGCGGTTTCAAATTCCAGGTGTGCTCAGTGACCTCTTTTCTCTCACTGGCCCGTGACTATTAGCCTCAAGCTCCGGGAGCCCCTCGTTCCTCTGATGGGAAGGGAGAAGCAGAAGTAGGCAGGAGGGAAATTCAGTGGAATCCATGGGGGAAGCAGCAAGCCTGGAGGCAGGCTCCCAGCCATTGGGCCACAGGTTTCCCTCCCCTTGTGGTTTGCCTGGATTGGCCATAGCACGAAGAATATTTACAAATCAAAGGCTGCTCCCAGAGCAAAGTCCTAATATTGCATTCAACAAGATTTGGAATTTCTAGAGAATTGCCGTCCCATAAACCAGAAAACAGCTTTGCTTTGCATTCCATGTCTTAGATTCCCATTTTATTGACTTCCAGAGAAACTTTAGAAAGTCAGAAGCAGCCTTCCCAATTTGATTAAAGTCAGTTTTGATAGCTTTCTCTGGGGAACTTTCAAGTCTATGCCAGTCTCACACAAACCACCGTCTTGATATAAGTAAGATATGTGATCAGTACTGAGTACACACGGGGGCTTCTGGTGGTGAGGTAGAGGTGAGTACGCTGGCGGTAATAATCTAACACTGAAGCCGGTTCTCTATATTCCAGTGATCATTCTAATGCTTTCTAAGCTTTAAATTTGATGCTACCCTCGAAATTAACGAGCTTCCAGTAGACTGAACGAATCAATGGAATTTTGATGAAACTGAAGTCAATATAATATCATTAATTTAATCTGGGAACCTTGGTTCAAGCAGTTGCTGCTGTGTCTTTGAAGTGGGAACTGAGGTTCTAACATGAGTTTGTTTGATACTGAAGAAGACTTTTTTTAAAAGATTTTATTAATTTATTTGACAGAGAGAGAGAGAGAGATCACAAGCAGGTAGAGAGGCAGGCAGAGAGAGAGGGGGAAGCAGGCTCCCCGCTGAGCAGAGAGCCCGATGCAGGGCTCAGTCCCAGGACCCTGAGATCATGACCTGAGCCGAAGGCAGGGGCTTAACCCATCGAGTCACCCAGATGCCCCTGAAGATGACTTTTCTGATACCAGAGATAAGAAACTCAAGTTTGAAAAGATAACAAATAACCAATCTAACAATGGATAAGGATACTCTAAAATTGTACTGTCCGATACAGTAGGCACTCACTAATTCAATTTAAATTATTTAAAACTAGATTTATTTCCTGAGTTGCACTAGCCACATTTCAAGTGCTTAATAGCCTATGACGACTAGTGGCTACAGTAATGGACAATGCAGACATGGAATGTTTCCATTATCTCAGAAAGTTCAATTTGAGTGAGAACCAAGCTAAACTAGTCAGAGAATATATTTGACACTGCTTTGACACTTAATATCATTGCCAAAATATTATATTAAAGGATTAGATAAATTCTGTTGATGAAGATGAATCATGATACCAGAATAAGAGATTCTGAGATCAAGGTACTATACCAGAATGTGAGCAAGGAAGCATATTATGAATCAATATGTTGGATAGACATATATATTATGCTAAAGTTATATATCTACAACCTGAATCAAATCTGATGAGAATTGCTCCTCCAGTATAAGGAGATCTAACATATGATGGCTTTGATTGGATTGTTGAATACTGTTGTTCTAGAAATTCATGGAGTAATTTTGGAGGCTGTTTGAATATATTGCGTAAAAAAAGGAAAATATTGTGTTTATACTGTTGCTGCCATTTTACCTCTCATGGATTCTAGGGGTCAATTTTCTGTCAAGTCATAAAAAAAATGATCTTTCATTTTAGATACTGTATGTCATCTCTTATGGCAAATTCAAAGCCAAGATTTCCTTAAAAATGGCAGTAGAAGAATAATATATTAGTTCTTTGCAGGTATCTTATGCTTGGAAGAGTGGACTAGAATGTCCTCCAGCAACCTGCACTTCAAACTAGCATTGCTTTAGCTATTAATAGAGGTTCTGCTTAAACTTACGGCATTTTGTGAGAACTTCAAACTCTATTCCCGTTCGTTTTTAAATGCACTGGCTCAAAAGGAACGGGGATGATTAGGATCTAAGGTCATACAAACTTGTGTTTCTATGCAAATTTTAAAAATATTTTTTAATGTAGATTTTTTCTTTTATTTTGCTAAATTCGGATAAAGATTATAAATTCAACTGGACACGCTTGCTTTCAGATTATTGTGAAACATCCAAATCTAGATGTTTGCATTTTTTTCCATATTCCCTTTCAATCTTCATTTGAGTCTTATATCATTGTAATCATTAAAGATTAAAGATAAACAAAATTAACACTTATTTAGCTTTAAGTGTTACAACTTTTTTCTATCTTGTTCTATGATGTTATTTTGTATTTGTAAAGATTTTTAAAATTTGCTTAGTAGTCCACTATGTTTTTATGCCAGTATTTATTTGATGATTTCTATCTTTCTGAGTACAGTAGCTTTCAATTATTTGCTATTTTTTTTAAAGATTTTTTTTTATTAATTTGACAGAGAGAAACACAGCGAGAGAGGGAACACAAGCGGAGGGAATGGTAGCGAGAGAAGCAGGCTTCCTGCCGAGCAGGGAGCCGGATGTGGGGGCTCGATCCCAGGACTCTGGGATCATGACCCAAGCCGAAGGCAGATGCCCAAGGACTGAGCCACCCAGGCGCCCCTCAATTATTTGCTATTTTGAATTAATATACAATAGATATTTTTATGACATCTTTTTTTCTTTTGTTAAGATTTATTTATTTATTTGGGTGGGAGGGGCAGAGGGAGAGGGTGAGAGAGAATCTCAAGTAGACTCCCCAATGAGCACAGAGCCCCACACAGGGCTCAATCGCGGGACCTTGAGATCATAACCTGAGCCAAAATCAAGAGTTGGCCACTCAACTGACTGACCCACCCAGATGTCCCTCTACTTTTATTCTTTTGAGTTATTTTCCTAGGATGAATTCTTAAGAGATTTTCAGTACAAATAGTATGAACATTATTATGGCTCAATACATGCTGCCATTTCTTTCATAAGAGTTGTATCAGTTTGTACTCATCAACATATAAGCTGACTGCTTTCCCCACCATCTATTCATATTACAAATAATTAGATGTAAATAGGTATCCTGAATATATAAGATCTGAAATCTTCAGAGTCACATTTCTGTGTAACCAAATAGTTATGTCACCTTGCAAAGGTTACTAATATCTCTAAACCTCACTTCATTATGTATAAAATGGGAATGAGAATGTACACTCCTGTGTTTACTGTTAAGATTAAAGAAGATAACATCTGGGGCACCTGGGTGGCTCAGTGGGTTAAAGCCTCTGCCTTCCGCTCAGATTAGATCTCAGGGTCCTGGGATGGAGCCCCGCATTAGGCTCTCTGCTCAGCGGGGAGCCTGCTTCCCCCTCTCTCTCTGCCTACTTGTGATCTCTCTCTCTGTCAAATAAATAAATAAAGTCTTAAAAAAAAAGATGACATCTGCAGTTTAGCACTGTGCCTACTGCATAATAAATGTTAATTATTGTTAATTTTTATTACTGTTATTATTAGTATTTATTTTAAATTCCTTAACTGCTAACAAGTTGAATATTTTTCAGGTGCTGTTTTACAATTTTCATTTTCTTTTCTGTGACTTGACTTAGGTGTTTGTCTTTTTGCTTTTTGGGGTTTTGTTATTCTTAAACCTTAAGATGAGATATTTATAACACAACTTTTTTGATATTTATATTGATTTTCCTTTCTAATCTTTTTATTATATAAAAATTTAAATATTTGGGGGCACCTGGATGGCTCAGTTGTTAGGTGTCTACCTTGGGCTCAGATCATGATCCCAGGGGCCTGGGATCCAGCCCCTGATCAGGCTCCTTGCTCTTCAAGAAGCCTGCTTCTCCCTCTCCCTTGCCTACTCTCTCTGCTTGGGCTCCTACTCTCGCTCCCTCTCCCTGTCAAACAAATAAATAAAATCTTAAAAAAAAAATTAAATATATTATTTATGTTATCTTGTTATCCCTTTATTTATATTTCTTCTATTGTGTCAAATCTTAGGAACATATTATCATCACTTTCCCAAAGACCTATTTGCTAATTGTGAATGATTTGAAAACTATTTAATGTACTCCATCTTGGTGTTTGAGTTCATGCATTAATAGAAATCATTGTCTGGCTTCTTTTTCCTGTCTGTAGAGTTATCTAGTTATCCCAACACCACATAAAAATTATCTTCTTTTTCCCATTGTCTTATGATAACTTATTTTCCCCTTAGTACCTTGTCATGCGACTGTTCTAATTAGTTATGAGCTGTGATTTGACCATTTCTTTGGGGTGAATGGGGCAAGTGGTGTCCAGGAATTTTCACTGTCTTAGGAGAGTCCAACATTTACAAAGAAACTGGTCACCATATTCTGTGTCACGAGGTAATTGAGGGCAGTGCACAAGAGTTTAGTCTTACTTGAAAGCTATAAATCTTATCTTAGTAAATAAAATAAAACTGGCTAATGATCACCAACCATATTTTCTTCTCTCCTAGGGGATGGGCTTGAAAAAGAAAAGGGTGTGTTGGGGGGTTCTTACAACCGCACTAAAACAGCTTTTAAGCTAAAATAACCTTATGTCAACCAAGACAGGTTATTCTCATTATACAAACACATCTTTCTCAATTTAGTCCTTTTGTGTTATAATTGTTTCCACATCTATAGAACTCCATGAGAAATTATGCTGAAAATTTACATTTGTTTGTACAGAAATATTTTAAGCTACTTTACTTTCCAGAAGGACCAGAAGCTGAATTTCACTCAGGCACCTCGGGGCAGGTTGGTTTCAGGAGAAATGTACACTAGTGCTAATAATTTGTCACATCAATTCTAGTTATCCGTGAAGAAAACGTGGTGAACCTGTTGGGTGTGGAGTTTGGGGGATGGCTAGCCTGGTTAGCTATAAACCATTTAATCATCTAGTGAACCTGGAATCAATGTACTTGTTTCTTGATTGGAAAGCTTTGCTTGGAGATAAATCTGGATGCAGCATAGTGAATTGAACTGAACCACGTTTATGGTTTTGTTCTAGTTCAATTGAAGTATAAAGAGATGATCTTTATGCTTTTCTAACCATACTTATTTTTCTTATAATGGAAACACCATGGATTTGGTTTGATGCCATTTAGTCAAAAATGTGCAGTAAAAACCAGTTATATAAATCAGAGTCAAATGATGGGAAAGTGACTGAGTGGGCACTCTGAAGGAATGCTGGGAGGAGCCTAGCAATTTCCTAGGCAAGGGTAGGACACAGCTGAGTCCTGAGGGGAAGGATGGGTGATGAGTGCAAAATGGAGAGCATTCAGGTGAGAGGTGTCTAAAGTAAGACATAAGGACTCAAATGGACAAAATGCGCTGAAGAAGCAGTGACTGAACAAGACAGGCTGGTATAGAAAAGATTCGAGGGAGAAATTTTGAGTCTGATTATGAAGAGCCTTGAATGCCAAACTAACTAAAAGAATAGTAAGTTTATTCACTTATCAATTGTTTTCAAGAGCTCTTTAAATCTGAAGGCAAGATATCATTGTAGAAAAATTCGGAATTTTGCCCTTGTATTTTTCTGTGCTAGAACAGTGAGGGGTTCATCTGAATTTTGAAGAACATGAGAGAGTTAAAAAAAAAAAAAAGAGGAACACAAGACAGGCAATACACAGAGGATTTGGGGGTAATGAAACTATTCTGTATGATACTATCATGTGGACACATGTGGATACTTGGATGTATTTGACCAAACCCATAGACTGTACAACACTAAGAGTGAACTCTAATGTAAAATACAAATTCTGGGTGATAATGATGTATCAATGAAGGTTCATCGATTGTTAAATACCACTCTGGTGGGGAATGTTGATAATAAGGGAAGCTAGCATGTGTGAAGGCAGGAGGTATATGGGGAATCTCCATATCTTTCACTCAATTTTGCTGTGAACCTAAAACTGCTTTAAAAAAAAAAGTCTAGGGGTCCCTGAGTGGTTCAGTTGTTTAAGCGTCTGCCTTCAGTCCAGGTCATGATCTCAGGGTCTTGGGATCTAGCCCTCCATTGGGCTCCTTGCTCAGTGGGGAGTCTGCATCTCCCTCTGCCTCTTGCCTCTCTCCTTGACTTGTACTCTCTCTCTAATAAATAAATTTTTTTTTAAAAAGTCCATTTTAAAAAAAATTTTTTAAAAAGAACACAAGTGAGAAATATACCTAGATAAGTGCCTTTCTTTTAAAAATCTGTATCAAGATAACCAAGATCATATTTATTATTTTTATTTTTATTAAAATATTTTATTTATTTACTTATTTGGCAGAGAGAGAGAGAAAGAGAGATCACAAGTAGGCAGAGAGGCAAGCAGAGAGAGAGGAGAGTAGGCTCCCTGCTGAGCAGAGAGCCCGAAGCGGGGCTCCATCCCAGGACTCTGAGATCATGACCTGAGCAGAAGGCAGAGGCTTAACCGACTGAGCCACCCAGGTGCTCCCCCAAGATAACATTTTAAAACTGCACACTTCATAGGAGAAAAGTATAAAGGATTTGATTTTTCTTTTTAAGATTTTATTTATTGAGAGTGAGTGAGAGATCGAGCATGGGTTGAGGGGTATAGAGGGAAAAGCAGGCTCCCCACTGAGCAGGGAGCCTGATGCAGTTCTCCATCCCAGGACCCCGAGATCATGACTGGAGCCCAAGGCAACCACTTGACCGACTGAGTCACCCAGCTGCCCCATGAAAGATTTGATTTTTCATCTGTGATTAAAATCTCCCTTCTGCTTCTCCCTCTGCCCCTTGCTTCCATAATACTACACTCTTAGGAATAAAATTACATTCCTATTATTAGTCAACTGGGCTGTCACCCTTCAAATGTGCCTTAAAATACAACCCCTCAGTCTCCAAGTCCTATGGGTCAGGCAGTCATACATGTTGATGTCACTGGACGCTACAAAGCAGGGTGCAGCTTATAGCTCCTGCTAGTTGGGCAGTTACAGTATTGCTCTTGGCAAATGGTGCAGAAGGAAGTGCCCGGGCGCCTGGCAGTGGGATGTGCAGAACTAGAAGGCAGTGGGTCCTACATCATTCAGGACAAGGTTTTCCTTCCATTCTTCATGTATGCTTTTGGATAGACCTCAACTTTCCTGCTGGTTGAAGACATTCAGGCGCGCAGTTGAGGGAGTTAAGAGTTCTGTAATGAGACCTAAGAGGTGGCAAAGGACTAAATTCGTTTATTTTGTCGACCTGTTCTGTATCACAAAATTCTCTCATCTCATATTTCTTATAAACATTTTGACACCCTGTTGAATTTTCTCAAATTTCTTCCATCTGGAGAAGCAGAGTATTTATCAGGCAACTGTAGCCATCTTGTCGATCTTCAAACCTGAACCTTCAGTCGCTGACCAAAGGAAAAAGTATAATATGTGCTTGTCGAGTTGGGTCATGCAGATTTTCCATTTTGAAAGAACATTAAGAAAGAGAAAGAAAGAGAGAAAGAGAAAGGGAATTGATACTAATGAACTACAAGGAGGAATGATTATTTCTATCATCAGCTGTCAAATTATTTTTGTTGTTTAGAAAGCCTTGATCCTCCACAGAGCCTTCTCTAATCTTGCAATGTGTCCAGTGGAAAAGCCAGCCGGGCTCACACGGGTGTTGCCAGCCAGCAGTCTCCCTGGGCCCCAGATCTGGGAAGGCTGTTCGGGCTACATTATTACATCACCCGTGGCTGAACTTGACTCCATTCTCCTGCACAGGCTTGACCCGTTGTTTTCAGATGGTAGCCACTAAGTCCTTTGAGCTTGGCGTCTGAAATGCTTTTTGTTTGACTTTGTCCTTTGCCAGGACTTCTGAAATGCTAGAATTTGATCAAGAGAAGGGTCCTTTCCAAATTTGTGGGCTGTGAGTGATTTCTATCATGCTGTGGTCATGTTTAGGGTACACATCTCTTTAGGATAGTAGCACTTGGCGGGAAACTCAACTAAATGGATTCAAACAGAATTATGCAATTATTTCACTGGTGATTCTCTATCTTTCTTGCTCTTTTTTTTTCCATCTTCAGCGTTTAGATTATATGTTACCCTCCTTGTAACATTGCTGTATGAATGCTGCTAAAAAATATAGAAAATGTTTTTTAAAGTGTAAAAAAAAGTTTTTAAAATTATAATTCCACCATCAAAGAAAGTATATGTATAATTTGAGAATGTTTTTCTTTCAGCCTTGTTGGGGACAGAAATATATTTTTGAAAAACAAAATATTTTGGTTTCTCTTTGTTTTTACTTGATATTTTACCAAGAATATCTTCTGGTATCATGGAACATTCTTTGTAAATATAGTTTTTGACAGTCCCTTAATATTCCTTCTTAGTAATTTGGCACTACTATTTCTAACAATAGAAATGTGTTTTGGGTGGGGTTTTTTTTTTTTTGCTATTATAAATAAGACTAAGATGTGTAATCCTGTACAATAGCTTTTTGAGTTGTTGCATTAAAAGTATTAGATTTTTTTTTTAAAAGTATTACATGTTTTTAAATTAAAATCTTTTTCTTGAAAATATTTTTATATCAAAAAATTAAAACACAGAAGTTGAGCCCAATACAGTGAACCCCCACATTCCTGTCACTGAGTTTCAAAATTCGTCCAGATTTTCATAATTATCAATATTTTCCCACATTCATGAATGATTACTTTTATTTTTCTAAGTAGTCACTGGAAAAAAAAACGGAGAAAGGTGTGCCAATTTGTATTACCATGAGCTGCCTTCATAAAAATATTAGTGTGAAAAACAAATTTTATAGGCAAAAATTGTTTTGTTGTTTTTTGCATTTATTTGATAGCCAAGAGTTTGAAGATACTTTCAGATTTTGTTTGCAGTGAATATTTACTCTTTTTGGGTTCTACATTCATACTCTTTGTCCATTTTTCTTTTCTGGTATTGGCCTTTTTCTTATTTAAAAGGCCCTATATAAAAGGGATATTACCCTGTATGTCATAAATGTTGCAAGGATTTTCCCACGATATTATTTGTCTTTTAAATTAATATGCATGCTGTTTCTGATGTAGAGCCATTTTCACTTTTAAGTAGAAGAATCCATGTATCAAAACATTCGTTAACTTCCTTTTTTTTTTTTTTTCTTAAAACTTGCATTATCTTTCCCCATTTGGGACTTGGAAAAATCCTGTACTCAGAGGTGGTATAACGTGGTGATGAAGTAGGCGAGTTCTGGACCCATGCATACAGTTCAAATCTCCGTGACATTTACAAGTTGTATGACCGGAAGCAAGATCATGAACCACTTTTTGCCTCAGTTTCTTCATCTGTACAGTGATTATATTATCACCTACTTTATAAAGCTGATGTAGGGATTAAGATACTTTGAAACATATAGTACATGTTATGCAAATAAATATTAGCTGTCGTTATTGTATATTTAACTCTTTAATCCAATTGAAGCATTTTGGTTTGTAAATAATAATTACAACATCCTCTCAGTTAAGTCATTGCTTACACAAATCTTCAATACTTTGTGGTGAACAAAATTCAACAGATGAGTAAATGTACTTAAATGATTTTAAAAGAACTTTCTTCCCCCCATGAGATAGAATTTTTCTCATAAATCATTTTAGCATTATAGAAAAATAGTGATTTTTAGAATTTTTAGAGTTTAGAATACATATTAAAGCTTGTCAGATTCAAAAAAATTGGAAACTGAGGTACAGAAGTGTCAGGATCTCACAACTGAGAATCCTCTGGATGGAGTCTAGAACCAAGGCTTCTTTGGTCTAATTCTTTTTTTTTTAAGTAAAGAGTAAAGAACAAAAACAAAACCGAAAACTGTCTGCACACAAATCCGTAATTCATTAGAGCTTCACTAATTCGAAATTTTCGAATTGTTGAGGAGGGAGAAAAACCTGTTCCCCACTGTCAGTGGAAACGAAGCCGTTTATAGCCCGATTTACACATACAAAGTCAACTCAAGAACCTAAGGAACTGGGAAGATTCACTTTCTCTTGAAATGGATATTTGAAGTCAAAGTGGGTTTTTGCACCTGAATTCTCTGGATATTTCCCACAATTCTTACTTTTGACTTGCTTATGAGGGATTTAACCCATGGAAATGGAGCTATTGAAAAATGATCTTTGGGCTTGGGCATAGTAGACTCACACCCAGATAATCCAGGTCAAGCGTCTGCTCCTTGGATAATAAATATTTCTTGGGCACTGTTCTGGGCCCCAACCTTGCGGTGGAGAGCCAGGCCAAGTGGCACGCTTGCCCTCATGGAGCCTCATGTATTCAAGTGAGATTGAAAGAAAATCAATAATCAAGATCGTTTCAGAGTGACAAACGCAGTTATATCAGAAGGGAGGCTCTGTCGCTGTGGATTGTTGGGAGGCTCAGTGTTAGATCCTTGCTTTAGAAGATGTAATCAGATGCGCCTGGGTGGCTCAGTGGGTTAAAGCTTCTGCCTTTGGCTCAGGTCATGATCTCAGGGTCCTGGGATCAAGCCCCACATCGGGCTCTCTGCTCAGCAGGGAGCCTGCTTCCCCCTCTCTCTGCTTGCCTCTCTACCTACTTGTGATCTTTCTCTCTGTGTCAAATAAATAAATAAATAAATAAATCTTCTTTTTTAAAAAAAGATGTGATTAGGGAAGGCTTTTCTTTTCTTCTATTTTTTTTTTTTTTTAAAGATTTTATTTATTTATTTGTCAGAGAGAGAGAGCACAGAGTGCGGAGGGTCAAAGGGAGAAGTGGACTCCCTGCTGAGTGGGGACCTTGGTGGGGGACTCGAACATGGGACCCTGGGTTTATGACCTGAGCCAAAGGCAGCCACTTAACCGATGGAGCCACCCAGGCGCCCCAGGGAAGGGCTTTCTGAGGTGAAGAGCTTCAGGAGCTTTGGTGAGAAGCAGCCAGCTAAGTAAATATCCAAAGGAAGGGGTATCAGGTGGAGGGAACACCAAGTACTTAGGACGTGAGATCCAGAAAGGTTGTCTGTGTCATCTACTGGGTTTCCTCTCATTACTCAATCTTCTATTTGTTAATCCAGGCAGACATGATATACAATTATCTGGGGAGGTTATTCTATAGACTGTTTAAGCCATAGTCCTCGCAGATGAAAGCGGGCTTTGCCTTCTCTCCATTACTCTGCAGATATGTCAATCTCATCTAAGAGGTGATGGGAGGGGGGAGGCTTTTAAGAGGGCCTGACAACCTTAAACAGCGCATTTTGATTTTCCTTGAGTGTGCTAATGTTAGCACAAATACTGGCTGTGCCGCCAGGAGATTTCCACACATGTGGCCGCAGGGATGATAGAGGCAGCCATGTATTGATTTGAGTAGTTGCAACATTTTTTCCTTTTAACTAGAAAACTCACATTCTGGCAATTTCTTCCAGGGCACTCCCTAGAAAAGGCAGTTTGGTGACAATTGTTTTCCATCTTGATTTCTCACCTGTTGGTGCTCTAGCAAGCAGGCACATTGACCACTTGGTTCGCAATCTCCATGGGATACTTAACAAACAAACAGCTTGTTTTTGTTTTTGTTTTAAGATTTTATTTATTTATTTGACAGAGAGGAGAGAGATCACA
The DNA here is from genome assembly GCA_028646535.1 of Procyon lotor. NCBI lineage: Eukaryota > Metazoa > Chordata > Mammalia > Carnivora > Procyonidae > Procyon > Procyon lotor. Next base: position 24,232,806 of record CM053618.1, read on the forward strand.
AGTAGGCAGAGAGGCAAGCAGAGAGAGAGAGGGGGAAGCAAGCTCCCCGCTGAGCAGAGAGCCCGATGTGGGGCTTGATCCCAGGACCCTGAGACCATGACCTGAGCTGAGGGCAGAGGCTTTAACCCACTGAGCCACCCAAACAAGGTACCCCCAAACAAAGAGCTTTGTAACAGTTCACTGCCTTTTTTTTTTTCCAGGACTAACCCTTGGGAAGGCTCAGATTTTTAGCTCTCCCTTTGGATGGCTCGTTCTGCAGAATCACGGAGTCGGAGAAGATGAGACTGTCTGGTGAGGGCAGAGTTTTGTTTTGTTTTCTTCTTTGCCTTTATATCAAAGCCTCCAGGACCGCCTGACACATACAAGGCCCTCAATAAAATAAATACTAGCTGAGTAAAGGAAAGGTAAAAGGATCTAAAAGACAACTTTTTTCCAAGTCTCCCGTATGATTTTTTCCCTTCAGAGAAGACAGTCCTGAGAGTTTGGATTTACTCATCTAGAGGAGGGCCAAATGCTTGCATTCCGAAATGCCCACTCGGCCTCTCTTCTTGGAAGTCCAGTTTTGTGTATCCCAAACTGAATTCTGGATGTTCCTTATATCCCTAGTTCTTCCCACTCACAGCCTTGATAACAATCTCATCCTTTCAGTTGCTCAGAGCAAAAGCTTTCTTTTTTTTTAAGATTTTATTTATTCATGAGAGAGTGAGTAATAACATGAGGATCGGCAGGCAGAGGGAGAAGCAGGCTCCCCTGCTGAGCAAAGAGCCTGATGCGGGACTTGATCCTAGGACCCTGGGATCAGGACCTGAGCCAAAGGCAGATGCTTTACTATCTGAGCCACCCAGGTGCTCAGACCAGATTGATTCTTAAATCTGTATTGACACCGGTGTCTGACAGATCATGTCATTCTGTTCAACACTGGCTCCCATCTCACTCAGTAAAAGCCCAAATTCTCACAGTGGTCTATGGAGTCCCATAGGATCTGTGCCCCCTCCTGTCCTGCCATTCACTCTCTGACCTCATGTGCTATGCCTCTCCCCCTTACTCACTCTGCTTCAATCCCACTGGCCCCTCGGCCAGGCATGTTCTTGCCTCAGGTCGTTCGCATAGGTTATGCGCTACCTTGATAATTGCATGGCTTATTTTTCAAGTCCTTTAACTCTTTTCTCAAGTGGTTACTTTTCGAGGAGGATTACCCTGACTACCCTGTGTGAACATGCAACCCATTTCTCTGCACTCCAATCTCCCTTCTGTTCTATTTTGTCCTCTAGCACTTGTCACTTTTAAACATAGTATAGCATTTCTACACACATTATGTTTTTGGTATGTCTTTCTTCCATTATATTATAAGCTTCACAAGAACAGGGTTTTGTTTTTTTTTTACTGTTCTATTGATTGCCGTTGTTGGCACTGCCTGGCACATAGTAGGCTCTCAAATTTTTGTTGTATGAATTAAGGAATTCAACTGTGCTTTCCGTACCTGTTCTGTGTCCTACTTATGGGACCAAAATGAACTAGTTTGTTTTATTGGGCACCAGTGGGTATCACACATAAGGAATGAACTGGATAGCAAAGGAGAAATAACTCCTGCCCTAGAAATATGTAACATTTATCAAGCATTTCTATGTGGCAGGTATGATACTAAGGGTTTTATGGACCCTATTTTGTTTAATATTCACAACAGCCCTACAAGGTAGTTATTTTTCAGATAATGAAACGCCGATGCAGAGAGGTTGAGTAATTGGTCCGAGGTCACACAGCAAGTAAGTGGCACAGCAAGGGTCTGAACCCCGGCAGTGTGACTCCACAGTCCTGTATGTTAGCCAATATATTACATTGCCTCAAGGAAGTCATAGTATGATGCAAGGGCCGGACCTCAAATAGATAATCATACAAGCACATATTTAATTGCAGATTGGTCTTTGCGCTCTAGAGGAGAAGATGAAGTCCTTGAGAGTTATATGATTTTTTTTTTCTTGGAAGCCTGATGTCTAGTAGTCTCTGGAAGTGCTGACTGCATGAATACTACTCTCCTGAGACACAGCTCTGAGAGGAAGTTAGCCATTATGTGGAGAACTATTTGAAGTGTGTTAACCTAGAGACCGGTAGGGATCTGAACGAGGTGACAGGACTCCTGAGGCAGTATACTTCCACATGTGTGAACATCCCAGGGAATCTCACTTGATAATCACGGACTGATGTCAACACAGCGATCATTTTTTTTTTATTTAAAGATTTTTATTTATTTATTTGACACAGAGAGAGATCAGAAGTAGTAGGCAGAGAGGCAGGCAGAGACAGAGAGGGAAGCAGGCTCCCTGCTGAGCAGAGAGCCTGATGCGGGGCTCGATCCCAGGACCCTGAGATCATGACCTGAGCTGAAGGCAGAGGCTTTAACCCACTGAGCCACCCAGGCGCT
>CM053618.1:24244470-24257342 GCA_028646535.1 Procyon lotor
AAAAAGATGTAATGCAATTTGGAAGATTTCATAAGGGAGCAGTTTCCAGTGTCCACAACTCCTGGTTTGGCACTAACGTTTGTTGTTATGAAGGGAGAAGCCACCATATTTGGGAAGTCAAGGAGCTGCGTTTTTTCCATTAACCTAGGGACAGTCGAGGCTTATGGTTTGAAGCGTAGCTCAGTGGTCAGGCTGCCTGAGTTTTCATCTCAGCTCTGCTACTTACTACCTATGTGATCTTGGCCAAGAGTCAGTAAGACTTTTGAGTGTCTAAGCTTCCATTTTCTCATCTATAAAACTTTGGGCTTAATTGTAGCACATGCCTCATGGGATCAGTGGGAGGATTAAACAAGATAATTCATGAAAGCACTTACACAGTGCTTAGCACACAGAAGGTGCTTAAAAATATAGGTAGTATTTTTACTATTTTTAAACACTTCCACGTAATTGTTGAAGTTGCCCATAATAGTGTAAGACATGAAAGGAAACATGTGAATTGGGTGCCACAGTCATCAATGACTTTTAGGTAATGGTCTTGAAACAGGTGATTGAAATTGACAAGGAGATGTAGAAGCTGGTAGTAAATAAGGTGGCGGGAACTTCCAGGGAAGAGTTTTGCAGATAAAAGTTCTAGAAGAACAGTCTGAAAATAGCAATAAGCAGCTGAGAGAATATAGATTTCTCATTGTCTCCCACTGCAGAGGTCCTAACTCTGGTGAGAGAGAAAAAGAGAGTGAGAGAGTGGGGTAGAGCGAGAGAGATTGGGACATGCATGCAAATATGAGAGTACAAAGTATATACAGAACTGTTTGAGGACGAGTCCAAAACAGGGTGGGTGAGCGGACAGGCTTGCATTTGGAATGTAGTCTTCGGAGAACATGATGGGTAACCTGGATGGTGTTAAGGAACTGTTTGAGATGTCATTTCAGTTATTTTATTTATTTTTTTTAAAAGATTTTATTTATTTATTTGAGAGAGAGAGAGCACAAGAAGGTAGAGGGACACACAGAGGGAGAAGGAGAAGCGGGCTTCCTGCTGAGCAAGAGGCTGGACACGGGACTTGTATCCCAGGACCCTGGGATCATGATCAGAGCCGAAGGCAGACACTTAACCAATTGAGCCACCCAGCTGTCCCTCGTTACAGTTATTTTAGTGCCTACCAATATTCTAGTGACTTTTAAAATCTCATGATTACAGTTTGAGGAACAGTGCTCAGTGCTAGGGATACAAAAAGGTCTAGAGACAGAGATAGGTAGGTGTATAACTATATGATGGCATGTGAGGAGGTGGAGGGATTAATTTATTAACTGAGTTTGGGAAGTCTTCACTGAGGAGGTGGCATTTTAAACCAGATTTTGACAGATGATGAGAAGATATGCTTAAGAAAATATATCGTGAATGAGAAGGTAGACTAAAGAATCTAAACAAGAGAGGGTAGTAAAAATCAGAACATGTAAAAATAGCACATAATTATTGACAAATTTTTTAAAACTAGTGATAAAATGATTGCTTTGATGAAAAATTGCTATACAGCAACATAAATATGAGCTTGGAATTCTCAACAGGTCCTTTTTTGGCCTTTGCTGAATGCAGTTTAACAAAACTGCCTTTAAAATTGTACACCAGGAACTTTTTTCTCAGGAATCACGCAGGCATCTTGCCCATCTCCCATGTTACTTTGGCTACTTAGATACTACTACTTAACAATTACTTTTATTCCAGATTGTGAATATGTTTAAGATGAGTAATTAAAAATTCTAGACCACTAATGCATTGGCTTTGAAAAAAGATTTTCCTCTATTTTTAGAACCAAACCTGCTTTCAGTGTACAATCTGGATTGGCACTTAGATGAGTTTGGGATAAGCAGATAATCAATCACAGCCAGATAATAGACATCAGTGATATTGCTTTGCAAGGTATATGCTCTGATTTATGTTAGTGGATTGTTGTTTATGATACCTTTAAAATATTTGTGATGGAATAAGGCTTTTATAACCAAGCAGCAAAGACAAAGCCATTATTTTATTTATTTATTTATTTAAACAATCCATTTATCCATATACTGATTAAATTTGAATGTTTGGTGTGGTCATCAGTAACTGTGGTTTATATAATTTATATAAATGAATGGTTCTCATGATGAGCGTATAAACCAATTGGCAATACAGACTTTAGTTGTTGGTTTCAAAACTCATTTTTAGTTTGTCATTTCAAACTTGCATTTATCCAGTCTAAAGCTGGAGGGTTAAGAGCATTATTTTGCTTGTAATTTCCTTAACCTATTTTCAAGAGAGGCCTTTTTTAAGTATCCGCAAATATGATTCTTGCATCTAGCTGCTTTTACAGGTATATGCCAAGTGCAAATAAATATTTATATTTAAAAAATGAAGCTGTAGTGGTACTTGCCTCACCTAATTCCCGTTCTACAACTTAATTTCCCCCTTTTATCTCTCATCCACCTTGGTCCCTGACTTCACATCACTCATATACCTCCTGCTATAGAAGCAAATATCCATTGTCTGAGAATGCCCTCTTTCCTTGATACCAAGCATGCTGTGGGTTCTCTTCCCCTGTACCACCTTGTCATCCCCGTCCTGTGCAAGGGCTTGCCAATCTGTACTCTGGAGCACATCGCCTCCCACCTTCCAGAAACTTCACGCTGTTTGTTATTTCTATTCTCTTTTCATTTATGTATTTATTTGTAAAGTGTTCTGCTGTTTGATTCCATTGACTGGATTTGAGAAAATTTGAGAACCTGCTAGATCAGTCAGTGATACTTCTGCAATTTACGGTGGGTCACATATAGGATCTGAAGTATTATTTCTTTTTTCTCAAGCATCTTCACCCTTCTCTCAGAGTCTTCCCATCAATTTTTAATCATGCTTAAGTACATCCAATTAAAAACAGACAAACCCTGGGCGCCTGGGTGGCTCAGTCGTTGAGCGTCTGCCTTCGGCCCAGGTCAGATCCCAGGGGCCTGGGATCGAGCCCCGCATCGGGCTCCTTGCTCAGCAGGAAGCCTGCTTCTCCCGCTACCAGTTCCTCTGCTTGTGTTCCCTCTCTCGCTGTGTTTCTCTCTGTCAAATAAATAAAATCTTAAAAAAAAAAAAAAAAACAAAACAGACAAACCCTCATCTGATCCCTCATTTCCTTCCGTGTCCCTCCGTGTCCCTGCCTTCTCAGTCGTCTTTCCTTTACAGCTAAATTCCCTTAAAGACTTGAAAAAATGGACTTTTCTGGCAGTCTCAATTTCTTCACCTTCTTCTTGCCAGCCCACTCCAACTTCTTTTGCCATCTTTTCTGTGCCTTCTTTATGAATTGTCTTTTCCCATGTGGTTATTAAAAGCCAGGATATACTGAGGCTCTGTCCTAGACCTCTTTTCTTCCTACTCTACACTGTCTTTAGCCCTCCTGGAACAGCAACTGACTGTTTTCTAGAGAAAAAATCCAGTACTGTTGCAAAAATAAGGAAAATGGATACTGGAAGCAGATCTTGAGTAAACAAAAAATAAACAACAAAACAAAACGAAATAAAAAACCAGATTAGAAGTCTATCACAATGGACACTCTGTTACTTATAATCTATCCTCAAACTTATTATTCCTATTCTTTCTGAGCCATCCTATCCCCAACCATTTTGTGACCCTGCCCCACTATCTATTACTTCTGTGCTTTTGAACTGATGCACATTTGGAATTTCTATTTTCCCCCTAAACCTGCTAAATGAAATCCAACCTACTATTAAGACTCAGAAGCTATCTTTCTGGAAACCCCAAATTAAACTTTTCCTTTTATATGTCCTCATAGCTATTTACTTCTCTCCTTGGGCACTTGCCACATTCTAATTTGCAGTATAGTTATTTCTGACTATTCTGTATAGTCCATTTCTCTGCTAGAGTGTAAGGGTAAGCTCTGCCCGGACAAGGATTATACTTTGTTTATCTTTTTATCCTCCACAGGATCTAATTTGTCGCCAAGTTCATGGTAAGATGGTCATTGCCTTTCCTAGAGAGTCATAAGCAGGCCTATTGGAACTTCGAAGAATTAAAAAGAGACACTTAAAAAAGAAAAGATGAAGTTTTATTTTTTACACTCAGTTATTTAAATAACTAAGTCAGTCAGAAAGAGCCACAGATTTTAGATTCCCTAGAGCTACAATGTTATAACAAGAGTGCCTTCTGTTTCATATTGTTACACACAGAAGATACCCTATATTAAATATTGTGAGTTTTTCCCCTAGTCTGGTTTTATCTCTAATAAATGACCTGCCCTTTGGTCGTTTGTGTTGGTCAGACATGAGCCTCAGGTCCTAAACAGATGCCAACAATTTTGGAATAGCCTCTTTAAACAGCCAAGTTCCAGGAAAACAGAATCGCCGCTGTGATAATTTGGAAAGAATACTGATGACCTTCAGCTTCAAAACAATGCAATTGCAGAATCTTTCATGTATTATTTACGAGAACACTCATTCTATAGGTCACATGGGGAGGGGAACGGCCCATGTTTACACACCAGAGACTGTTGCACTTTCCCAAGGATGGGTTGGGAGAGCATCATGGCTCGTATCTTTTTCTAAACACTGTGTAGGTCTGAGGTGAATGTGACCTCAGTTCTTCCTTTTCAAGACAGTTCTGCTCATAGGATTCCAGGATAGTAGTTTCAGCAGAAGGAACTTTTAATCTGAATATAAGACTCTGACAAACCCACTGCTTCACATTGGGCTTACTCAGCATTACGTCACACAGAAAACTGTTTCTCTGACAATAGCAATGGGGGAGGAATTGATGGAGATAGATGTCAGGGATACTTTGAAGGGTAAATAAAATGGCCTGTTAGTGGTCCCTCAACTCTGTGTGTGGAGAATTTCAATATTTCCATCCGCATAGCTCTGGATTTCTTCCTAACACCAATCCTGTCTAGGTCATCTGCCCAGAAATACAGCGTTGTCATTTCCGAATCACCTACCTCCTGTAATCTTTAAGCTTATTTCATATAAACATTATGTTTTCTGTCAAGACACAATAAGACCTTAATATATCATATTTAAGAAACAGAATACTACGGAGTAGATTATATTCTGGTTGGTTAAAATGGTGTCTGGGAAAGGCAGTTTTTCATCTTCATTTGTTTTAACGTCTTTTGTCTTTAGGGTAACTGACATTCATATTTTCTTTGCTGCCTATGTCTTTTTTATCAACATGTGTTTCTGTGTCATTCGAGCCAGAAACAGACTTAAATGGGAGTGATTCTTCCTATTTTAAAATTATACTTTTAAAGATGTTGAATACTTTGAGAAGTGTATTACACAAAAATACAAATTTGCAAAAATAACACTTTAGGGCACAATTGTTCTACAGAGAGAATCTTTGCCTTACTAAATTACCCTGACTTCATTTAAAAAGAGGCCTACCAGGGTTGTCTACTCAAATGATTACTTGCTAGAAAGTCTGGCTAGAAGGGGATTTTTTTAGGTTATTCTTTACCAATAGGGTTACCAGTTAAAATATAGAATGCCCAGTTACATTTAAATTTAAATTTCAGATAAACAACACATAAATTTTTAATGTAATATGTCTCAAATATTGCATGGACATATTTATACTCAATAAGTATTACTTGTTTGTCTGAAATTCAAATTTTAGAGGGTGTCTGGTATTATTTGCTAAGTCTGCCAAACTTACCAGGATAGCAGAGAACCTTGAAGGATTGATTAAACATTTCATCACAAAATTTCAACTTATAAACAACCATTCTTTGGGTAACATTTCTCTTTTTTGCTTTACAGGTGATCTGTGTTGGATTATACATGCAAAAAGTTTTTGTGAACTGAAGATATGGGTATGAAAACATTGTTTCTATGAATTAGGAACATAGCATCATTCAACAGTTCAATAGGGCATGACAATAAAGGATTGTGTGGAGAGAGCAAGATGGGAGGCTTTTTTTTTATGTTCCTTTTTTTTCAGCATCATTTCAACCTTCCTAATCTGCAATGACTCTCATGCAAACTCTCTTAGAGGAACATCTACACGAAGTAAGTGGTATTGGAGCTGAGTTGAAAGCAACGAAAAAAAATGGAAGAAGCAGAGAGGACTGAGGTACTGGGTTCGAGAAGCAGAGGAGGCTGAAGTGACCTGGATTCAAATTCTACCTGCACAACTCAGAAGCTAATGACATTGATCATGTTACCTAACTTTTAGTTGTCATTGTTTATGTTAGCCCTTTAGATATACAGCTTTTTGCAGGAAATGGCAGTATCATATCAGGCTTTGCTATATGACAACTATTGTAATTATTGGTAAGGAAGTAAGAGGACAGCAATGATGAGAAAACAAGGAAGGGGAAGGAAAGAAAAGTGGAATAGTTTAAAAGTCTTTATTATTACTATTATTATTATTATTATTATTATTATTAGTCAGAGAGAGCGAGAGCACAAGCGGGGGGAGTGTCAGGCAAAGGGAGAAGCAGGCTTTCTGGGGAGCAAGGAGCCTGATGCAGGACTCAGTCCTAGGACTCAGAGATCATGACCTGAGTCAAAGGGAGACCCTTAACAGACTGAACCATCCAGGCATCCCCAAATTTAGAAACCTTAAAAAAACTCTTAAAGAGTAAAAGGAAATGCAAACAACCATCCACACCTCCCACCAATAACAAAATCCCAGGGTGTTGCTTCACCTTCAAATTCTTTCCTCCAAATCCTGCTGTGATTAATGCAACACAGTTGCAACTGGTTAAACAGTCATCTGAATTTGTCTAATGAGCAGAAATACTCAAAACAATGAAAAGGAGGCAATCCAGCTCCCACATTTCCAGATGAGAAGTGAAAAATTAATATTTGAAATCTCTAGCTAAGTAACATTATTTTAGTCAATTTTCTAAATCATTGATAGATTTTTTTTTACTTTTTAATTTTCCAACACAGATACAAGTCTATTATTTTTAGACCACTTGCTTTGTAAAACATACAATTGACATTAAAGAAAGCAGAAGTACATTGTAATAATGTTGTGTGGTGACAGATGGTAGTTACACTCACCAGTCCCCATGTTGTATACCCTGAACAATTTAACATTGTGTGTCAACTATACTTCAATTTAAAAAAAAAAAGAGAGAGCATCAGCAAAAGGCAAGCTCCATTCCTGTGAAGTGATTAATAAACCTACCCCTCAAGACCCTAAGATTTAGAGAAAATGAAAAGAATCCTGTTTAAAGAGTATTAAGAATATCATCGTCTTTGTATAGAGATTAGGGGCTCTTTTTTCCTAATAATAGGAAACCTACACTTGAATCAAGGTGCCCTAGATGCATGTGTTTTGGTAAAGCCTCATAAATCAGTTGAGATCTAATCATGATTAAATGGTATTTCACCCAAATAAATGTTGTCAGTGTTTGGCAACCTGTATGTAGATTAACAAACTCCGGCATGGAAAGTTTTCTGAGAGTTCTGAATATAAGACCCAGGGCAGCTTGTCTACCTTTAGTAATTTGCCCCAAGTTAGGAACCATTCCCCAACTTTTCTAACATACTCCAGGACTTGTGAAATCCCTGTGCAAAGGTGGAGAGAATCCTCCCCCAGCCCCTCAGGTCATCAGCTTATAGCCTGAGGCATAGGTTTCATTAGAGCACATCATTACCATAGCTTGCATAGCTATGGATGCAAATGACAGTAATTAATCCATTCGTATTTTCAAAGAAACGGTTTAGGAGGAGACTTCAGCCTTTCAGGAAGGCTCAGATTGGAGTGACCACCCTGCAGTTATGACCTCTGACAGCCTTATTGGAGGCCTTGTTCGCTCGCACCGTGGAAACAGACGAAGCACACGGCTAATGAATTTAACAGCCTCATTAGGTAACTCTGCCCACCCGTAGTAGTTCACAGAAATGCTCTCGGCATTTTAAAACAGGCATTAATGGAGAAAGCTTTGGGGATTTCAGGCAACCGCTTCTATGCATTTGCCTCTGTCTGTCCCAGATGCTTTCCTACCAACAGTGGAGCTCTTGGGCCAGCTCAAAACCGTCTGCTTGTCAGGTCCTATCTGTGTTTGGGGCACTCTACAGGACTGCTGAAGGAGGCAATCATTTTAAACGGCTCCAAACGAAGTCAGTTATTGCCTATTATTTATTTACTTGATCTTGGAGTCACAAGAAATTATATAAGCTGAGATCTGAGGCTTCCCTCTTTGCTTTGGCCTGAGCTTTCATTCTCTGAATTTAGGTGGAGATGTTTCACTTGCTGTGAGCTGGATCTTAAGTGGCTCTCTCCAAGCAGGTCTCTATTCTGGGGCCGCGTTGCCCTCATCCTTTGCGCAAAGCTGCTTCCAATACAGTCAGACCTCTTTCAGGGGAACATTTTTCCATTTTGGAACGCTCTGAACTCAGCTCTGGGATATCCGAAAGCTTGGGGTTGGTACAATGTATACGTGTCTGCCATGCAGTTTCTTTCTCATTCTTCCTGGGATACATATTAGATACTGTATATTAAATAAGCAGATGCTATAGTAATTTAGGCAATACCTAAAAGACCTTTGGCTCTCTGCTCGGCAGGGAGCCTGCTTCCCCTCCTCTCTCTGCCTGCCTCTGCCTACTTGTGATCTCTCTCTCTCTGTCAAATAAATAAATACATCTTAAAAAAAAAAAAGACAGAATTAGATGAGAATGCATTGTTTAGGAATTAGAAGAAGGAAGAATTCACTCTACAAACTCAGGACTTCTGTTTCATTTCCAAATTACTTGTGTCTCTCTGGAATGTTCTGATGAAGACATTCATATTCTATCAAATGTGCCTTGTGTATTTTCTGCTGATCTTATATTCAGTTGGTATCAGTGTACATCAGTACCTCCCAACCTTTTTCACTGTCGTGGCGCACACAGAGAAAATGATATTTGTATTGCGCACTGGAATGAACCGAAGGGGATTTGAGATGTCTACATGAAGCCTGGGGGGAAATTCATTATTGTTTGTATTTAATGATTATGAGAAGAGAAGAACTTACCAAGCACTAGGGGAGGTATCAAATACTAAAGAAAAAAAAACCCAAAGCAATAAATAAAATATTAAAAAAAATTTTTTATGATAACCTTAAACTTGCTTTCACATGCATAGAATTTTAACATCAGACGTTAGAGTTGAAATGCGATTTCTGATTAAGACTTCTTAAGAATAGTCTGTTCAATATATTCATGGTCAAGTTTGATGATAGACTCTTCCTTCAATTCTAGGATAAAAATTTTAAAGTATTAAAAAATGTGTAACACTTGGGGCGCCTGGGTGGCTCAGTCGTTAAGCGTCTGCCTTCGGCTCGGGTCATGATCCCAGGGTCCTGGGATCGAGCCCCACATCGGGCTCCCTGCTCGGCGGGAAGCCTGCTTCTCCCACTGACATTCCCTCTGCCTGTGTTCCCTCTCTCACTGTGTTTCTGTCAAATAAATAAAATCTTTAAAAAAAAATGTATAACACTTGAATTATATTGGAAATAACAGTTTTTCCTTCTACTTACAAGTGTAATTAATGTTGATTTCTTAGGATAATAGGATTTCTGCAAAACTTCTTCCTATCAGATATTTCAACATAACACTAAAGTTATATACTGCAGAATGCACTTGCATTGTTAAGGCAGTTAGTTGCAAATGGGCAGAGGTATCTGACATCAATAATGACAGAGATTTAAGCTGGTAAACCCAGTGCCTGCCAAGAGCCCCCATCCAACCTCCTAAAACCAGGGACTCAGGGAGCTACCAGAGGAGTTTGCATAGAAGGTTCCTAAGGTGCATTCCTGTCCACAGTATTAGGGTAGAAGGTGGTGCTGAGGCCAACAGGGCTTCCTGCAGGCACTGCAAAGGAAGCAGCTTGAGTCTTCATCACCAGGCACATTGGACACATCTGTCCATCGGTACTGATGTGTCCTAAGTGACCACGCTGATAAGTCAAACATTCTGCAAAATAGCTTTACTATTATTTTGAAATAATCTAGAGAACTGGCTCCTAAAAATTAGTATCCAGGTAAGAGAACGCCCTTTTGGCCATGCTTAAATGGTGTGGTAGAACAGCCAGGTAGCAGTCATTTCGTTTGTCACCTGCAGGCCCTTCTGAGATGTGTCAGACTCTGCTCACACTCCTTCAACCCTCTGAGGATCCTTGGTAATCCTCGATTAGTGTGTGAGTAATTTTAAGTGTGAGTAATGGTTGTGTGTGTGTGTGTGTGTGTGTGTGTGTGTGTGAAATATTTTAAAAGGACATCTTTGTGTCCCATTCCATATGCCATGTATGTGCCTGCCTAAGATGCTCTAAAGACTGCGTGAGCCTATGACCAGGAGTTCCTGAAATTCCATACTTAGAGCAAATTTCTGTGGGCGAGATCTTCCCCATCTGCCTCACACAAAAGCATAGGTGGTCATGGCTGGGTAACACCCAATATGGTGCCCAGCCATGACCAGTTGACCTGTGAAAAATGGCATTTCTTCAGGCAGGCAGACTTCTTTAGGGTGTATCGGTCCACAGATGCTGCTCCTGTGGGTGGAAAGAGAAGGCAAAGATGGAAGAATCTGCTCTGAGGACATAAGTATGTACTTCCTTACACTCAAGGTACAGAATTACCTGTGGCGATATTGACCCTCTCTTCCTTCTTGCTCAGAAGTTGGAATGTGCTGGAACATTTCTTCTCTCATTCAGGGATAAACTTCCCATCTATGCTTTTTACTTCTTTCTTTTTAACTTCTTGTGGGACCTCATTTATCTCTTCTCCACCCTATGTTTTGAGCAGTTCCTCCTCTGATTTCTTTTTTTCCAACCTATCAGTGTTTATGTTTTATTTTGTTTTTTCTTCCTAAAACAACTCTCATGTTCTTTCTCTGGCTGCAGTTCTATTTTCCCTTTCTCTTTTGTTAATGCCTCTGAAGTATAATAAATTTCAATTCATTTCTTAAACACTTGAATTTGTCTTCTGCTTTAACTGCTGCATTGAACTGATCTCATTACGGTTCCCGTTGACTTCATATTATTATTATTTTTTTTTTAAAGATTTTTTTTTTTATTTGACAGAGAGAAACACAGCGAGAGAGGGAACACAAACAGAGGGAATGGTAGCAGGAGAAGCAGGCTGAAGAGAGCCTGATGCGGGGCTCCATCCCAGGCCCCTGGGATCTGACCTGGGCCTAAGGCAGCCGCTTAACCACTGAGCCACCCAGGCGCCCCTGACTTCATATTATTAAATGCAATGTACATTTTCCAGCGCTTAGTGATCTCTTTGCTCATATGCCGCTGTTAATCATTCCTTCTTTGAGAGATTAAAGAAGTTCAAGAATTCTTTGACACTCCTCCCATCAAGAGATGTTTAACTGCCATTAAAACTAGTGGTACTTATTAACTGTGGACCACAATACAAAGTAGATGACAGTTTATGTTTATTCCCTATGGAATTATCTGTAACTATAATTTTTCATCTCTAACCGAGAGAAAAATAATAGGTGATTCCTGGGAATAATAATGTTAATGTATTGATAGGTGAATATTGAATGTATAGTAATTTTATATCTAAAGTATTATTCACAAATATTAGTAGTTCATTATTTGTAAGAAGTTATTGGTGGTTCCAGTGCGGGCAGTCATGACATCACGGTTAAGAACAGTTGCTCTAAGCTAACATTGTAATGAACTATAACCTGTAGAGCCACTGTGAAGAGATTTTAACCCTCTGACAGTGAAGTCAATGATTATGGACCTTGAAATAGTACTTGAATGTCCAATACATTTTGCTACCTAGTTTCCAATATAAATCACTTTTGTTTCTCTTGGGACTCCTCTGGCTGAAGTTCAAGGCCTTTTTCCAATGCCAAAATCTAAAATCTTCATTTCATCAGCTTTGAATGTATTTTTAAAATGTCAGAATGCATCATGACAACTTTATTATGGGATTAAAGCCAGAAATATCCTTCTATTGTCTTCAAATACTCAGAAGACTTAACATGGGAAAGAATATCAGAGATGTTTCTCTCGGAACCTTAGTGTCATACTTGGACCTGCCAAAAATTTGCACTATAATCTTACAGTCTAGATGGGGCGGAGGGGATACGAATAGGTGATAATATAACGCAAAGAATCCTATAATTGAAGCAGCGTGTAACAGTTTAGCAACTCCATTTGAGGAAGTCTTCCCAGAAAGGAGAAACTTTGAGGTGGGCCTTGAAGAACTAGGTGGAGTTTGCAAAGGTAAGAAGAAGCCTAAGGGTCTTTCAGTCATAGGGAACAACATATGAATGAGCTTTTGAGAGTAAGAAGTTTGGGAGAAATGTGAATTTCTCCATACAATTAAATTAAAAGGAGTATGTGACTGTTTTGGCTGGAGTCCCATTTACATTTTATTTCTGAGCATACACTGTGGTTTCTCCTATCTACTCCTTTCTTTCTTTCTTTTTTTTATTTATTTGACAGAGAGAAACACAGCGAGAGAGGGAACACAAGCAGAAGGAGTGGTAGTGGGAGAAGCAGGCTTCCTGCTGAGCAAAGAGCCTGATGCGGGGCTTGATCCCAGGACTCTGGGATCATGACCTGAGCCTAAGGCAGACGCTTAACAATTGAGCCAGTCAGACCCTTAACGACTGAGCCACCCAGTCGCCCCTATCTACTCCTTTCTTAAGAGTTAAGTAGTGATCCAAGACAGGCTCTGCACCTCGCAGCTTCCCATACTACCACAGAGTGGGTTAAGATGAATCTCTAGGATATTTATAGATGATACCTTTAAAGCACTCACAGTAGGTGGACTAAGACAGACTAGAAGCATTCTGTATCTTGTGGGAGTAGGGAGGGAGCTAAAGCTTAGAAAGCAGTGAGAGATTTATTCAGGAGGGTTTCGATTATAACTCAGGACCCCTGAC
>CM053618.1:24257842-24294435 GCA_028646535.1 Procyon lotor
TGGTGTCCTGGATTCTGCTTAAAAAATTGCTTTTCTACTCCAAAAATGTATTTCTTTTCTGTGTGTTTTTGTGTGTGTGTGTGCCTTTAAATGTTTAATGCATTTGGATTTTAGTTTTTTCACATTCTGTGAGGTAGGTAGCATTGCTATTTTCTATATATTTTAGAATTGTGTGTTTTTCAAAGAAAACCATTTTTTTCTACAGAAATTTTTTTTTTTTTAAAGATTTTATTTATTTGACAGAGAGAAACACAGTGAGAGAGGGAACACAAGCAGAGGGAGTGGTAGCAGGAGAAGCAGGCTTCCTGCTGAGCAAGGAGCCTGATGCGGGGCTTGATCCCAGGACTCTGGGATCATGACCTGAGCTGAAGGCAGACGCTCAACGACTGAGCCACCCAGGCGCCCCCGAAAAATTTTTTGGTAGAGTTGGTTCCATGGGGAAAAATTTAGGTTGAGAGTTATTCTAATTGACCTCAATTTCACATGACCTCACATTTCAGTTCCGATTCTTTTGTCTCAGGCTACAGTTGCCAAATGTCCTAAACCTGTCTGTAGAATAAGATGGATATAAATTTCCAGCTCCTCTGTTTGCAGTTGTTAGGTTGTTAATTATCCAAATACTCAGTCTCAGTTCACAGATACTCACTACAAACACAATGATTGTACAAGCAAAGTTAGATCTATTTAAAATCCATGTAGAACCTCAAAGTGAACTCCAAGGGTAAGAATTTGTGCACCTCTGTTATCATGTTAAAATATTTTCAATGATATGTTTGTAATAAGATATAAAAACAGAATTATCAAAGTCTGTATTTTAATGATATTTGTATATACTGTTATTTTTACAAAAAGAGCATTTGTTTCTTTCTTTCCTAAGTACCAGTATGTATTTTTTTGGAGAAATTGGGAAACGCCGGACACCTGGGTGGCTCAGTTGTTGAGTGTCTGCCTTTGGCTGGGGTCATGACCCTGGGGTCCTGGGATCCAGCCACATTGGGTTCCCTGCTCAACAGGAAGCCTGCTTCTCCCTCTCCCACTCCCCCTGCTTGAGTTCCCTTTCTCACTGTCTATCTCTCTGTCAAATAAATAAATAAAATCTTAAAAAAAAAAAAATTGGGAAACACGAGACATGTACAAAGAAGAAAATAATTCACTGGCACCTAGAAAAAGTCATGTTTAATGTGTTTTGGCCTATTTTTTTCTTATGTTGTACCTATATGATACACCCATGGTTTCTCTACATAGAGAGTGAAGGAATACCAAACTCATTTTGGCCAAATGCTGAGAGATTGACTATTAAGGTTGATATTCAGTGGAACTGAGACCAAAGGCAAATATACCGTCAAAAATGAATTTATCAAAGTAAATTCAAAATGAGATCAATAAACTTAACTGTTACTACAGTTTCATATTAAAATTTTCATAATATAATTTAAAAAGTTTTACAGTATGGTACAGGAGCATTACTGTCTACCTAGACATCTTAGCTGCTGGCCTGCTCATGGGCCTCAGACTCCACGTTTGGGTACTAAAGAGATGCTCATTTTGAGCTCAGTTCTGTGGGGGACATGGTGTTTGTTGCTCTCCATCATGTCGCTACCAAGCGACTGAATGTTCACTTCTTTGGAATTAGAACCAACTAAGGTAAAAATTTATCTACTGTTCATATTCTGCCTTTGAAAATTGCCTAATTATGCAACTTTATTGAAGCAATTCCACAAATTTAAGCTTTTTGTTCAATTAGAGAAAAATACTTAATGAATAATCTATATTTTTTAATTAAAGTAGGTCACAGTAGGGGACTTCTGCAGCACTGGCAATGAATGGTCTATTCCTTAATGGAAGTAACTACAGTTTATTTCATTATATTATTTGTTATATTATCTAAAAGAGATACGTTTTAGACATTCTTCTACATATGTATGTTTATGTGTGTGTATCACTACTTTCAACTCCTTATCTCTCATCTTTTCAATTTTTGCTTCCACTCTTTTCTTATCCATAAGAGAATTCCATCCAATGTAAAATGTGGACATATAAGGTAGACACAGGGAGACCAGATAATGGATGATGATTTTGTTAACGCAGAATTCGAGCCAAAAGGAGAAAGGAGCAAGACTGACCGAAATCATAAAAGCTGAAGACAACAACTACTGATACTCCTAAAATACTCTAAGATCAGTTCTGACTCTGGACACTGCTGTAGTTGGGAAAGAAACATTGAATGAATCTCCTCAGCGCAACACAGTATTTTGTGGACTGAAAAATTCAGAGCTAAAATAATGAAAGAAAAATTACCCAAAGACATTCACATATATGTGATATGTTTTATAAAGTATGTAGATATACAATTTTCTGTTGCATGCATCTTTTTAATAGACTCTAACCCCTTCCCTAGTATAGGTGAACACAGATATATGAGACTAGAAGTTAAACATGGGGTCATAAAACCAAGCTTATATGTTTGGAAGTGATTTTATTCTACTCCTAGGTCTAAAAACTTTGGGGTAATATCAATTCTGTTGTCAAGAGCCATCATTGATCTTGAATTTCAGGGTATCTTCTTTGTTACTGACTTCCCTATAAGTGATTTCATTGTCACTTAGAATATAAAACTCTCAGAGAGAGCTTGTATGTCAGTTTGAGAGTAGGAACTTAAATGAGTTTTGGTTAGTCTAGCTAAAAGTTTGTCAATTTTATTGATACTTTCAAAGAACCAATTTTGTTTTCATTGCCTTTTCTCTATTGTTTTTCTGTTTCCAATTTCATTTATCTCTATCCTAATGGCTGTTATTTCCTTCCTTCTACTTGCTTTGAGTTTAGTTTGCTCTACTGTTTCTAGTTTCTTAAGGTGGAGGCTTAGATATTGATCTGAGGTATTTTTTTCTATTCTAATTTCGGTGTCACAGCTAAAAATTTCCCTCTAAGCACTGCTTTACCTCTATCTAATAAATTTTGATATGTTTAAAAATGGCACTTGATAGAAATCTCAGTATAGAATGTTATTGTCATCTAGCTTTCAGTATTGTTGAGAAGTTTAAAATCACTCATGTGGATCTCCTTTCTCTCCTCTTTTTCTTTTTTTTTCTTGCAAGTCTCTCTCTCTCTCTTTTTTAAAGATTTTATTTATTTGACAGAGAGAAACACAGTGAGAGAGGGAACACAGGCAGAGGGAGTGGTAGCGGGAGAAGCAGGCTTCCTGCAGAGCAGGGAGCCCGATGCGGGGCTCTCGATCCCAGGACCCTGGGATCATGACCTGAGCCGAAGGCAGCCACTTAACGACTGAGCCACCCAGACGCCTCTCTTTTTTTTTTAAAGTAGGCTCCACATGGTGAGCCTTTCTCCAGTGTGGGCCTTGAACTCACCATTCTGAGATCAAGACTTGAGCTGAGATCAAGAACTGGATGCTTAACCAATTGAGCCTCCCAAGTGCCCCACCCTTGCAAATCTTTTAATTGTCCCAGTGTTCTGAATTTGCAAACTTGTGTGCCATAATGTGGTCTATTTTCATCCATTTTCCTGGGTAATTGATGGCTCCTTTCTTTTTTTAAAGTTTGTTATTTTAATTCCAGTTAGTTAACATACAGTGATATATTAGTTTCAGGTGTACAATATAGTAATTCAATATACTTCCATACTTCACTCTGTGCTCATCTTGACAAGTGCACTCTTTAATCCCCATTACCTATTTAGCCCATCTCCCCACCCACCTCTCCGTGGTAACCAGCAGTTTGTTCTCTATAATTAAGAGTCTGTTTCTTGCTTTGTCTCTCTCTTATTTTTTTCCTCTTTGCTCATTAGTTTTTTCTTAAATTCTACATATGAGTGAAATCACATG
Source organism: Procyon lotor (assembly GCA_028646535.1). Taxonomy (NCBI): domain Eukaryota; kingdom Metazoa; phylum Chordata; class Mammalia; order Carnivora; family Procyonidae; genus Procyon; species Procyon lotor. Next base: position 24,261,681 of record CM053618.1, read on the forward strand.
GTATTTGTCTTTCTCTTATTTCACTTAGCATTATAACTCTTTAGCTCCATCCATGTCATTGCAAATTGTAAGATTTTATTCTTTTTTTTAATGACTAAATAATATTCCAGTGTGTGTGTGAATGCTTTATTCATTCATCAATTGATGGACACTAGGCTGCTTCCAGAATCTGGCTATTGTAAATAATGTTGCAATAAACACAGGGGTGTATACATACCGTTGAATTAGTGTTCTTGTATTCTTTGTAAATACTCAGTAGTGCAATTGCTGGATTATAAGGCAGTTCTATTTTTAATTTTTTTTTTTTTAAGAGAGGAAGAGCCAGGGGATGGACAGAGGGAGAGGGGGAGAGAGAGCTTTCTAAGCTGAGCACGGAGCCCAACGCAGGGCTCCATCGCACAACCCTGAGATCACAACCTGAGCCAAAATCAAGACTTGGATGACTGACTAAACCATCCAGGTGTTCCTCTATTTTTAACTTTTGAGGATCCTCCCTACTGTTTTCCACAGCAGCTGTACCATTTTGCATTCCCACCAACAGTGCAGGAGGGTTTCTTTTTTTCCACATCCTCACCAACACTTGTTTTTTGTGTTGTTAATTTTAGCCATGCTGACAGGTGAGATGTGATAGCTCATTGATGTTTTGATTTGCATTTCTTTGATGATGAGTCTTCTGCCCATTTAATTAATTAATTTATTTTTTAAAGATTTTATTTATTTGACAAAGACACAGCAAGAGAGGGAACACAAGCATAGGGAGTGGGAGAGGGATAAGCAGGCTTACTACCAAACAGGGAGCCCGATGTGGGGCTTGATCCCAGGACCTGAGCTGAAGGCAGACGCGTAATAGACTGAGCCACCCAGGTGCCCCTGGCCATTTTTTAATTGGCTTATTTGTTTTTTGGGTGTTGAGTTTGATAAGTTGTTTATATATTTTGGATACTAACCCTCTGATGGATGTGTCATCTGCAAGTATCTTCTCCCATTCCATGGCTGCCTTTTAGTTTTGTTGACTGTTTCCTTCACTGTGTAGAAGCTTTTTATTTTGATGAAGTCCCAATAGTTTATTTCTGCCTTTGTTTCCTTTTCTTCAGGAGACGTTTCTAGAAAGAAGTTGCTATGGCTGATGTCAAAGAAGTTACTGCCTGTGTTCTTTTCTAGGATTTAAAAAAAAAGATTTATTTATTTATTTATTTGAGAGTGAGAGAGAGAGAGATTGAGAGATTGAGCGCCTGGGACAGGTAGGGGCAGAAGGAGAGTGAGAGAGAGAATCTCAAGCAGACTCTCTGCTGAGCACAGAGCCCAAAGCAGGGCTCAATCTCAGAACCCTGAGATCATGACCTGAGCCCAAACCAGAGCTGGATGCTCAACCCACTGAGCCCACCAAAGTGCCCCTGTTGAAGATTAATAGTGGGTTTATTTCTGGGTTTTCTATTCTGTTACATTGATCTGTGTCTATTTTTGTGAATTCATGGCTCCTTTCAGTCTAGACACCTAAATCCTTCAGCTGTGAAAAATTTTCTTGTGCTATATCCATGATGATTTCACTGCCTCCATTTCATTTTTCTCCATTTCTGTAATTCTTATTATTCAGACGTCTAATATTTTAGATAAATGGTCTTTTAATTTCCTTAGCTTTTCTTTACATTTCCACTTTTTTTTTTCTGTTTTACTCAACCTACAGGACTATTTCCTTAATTATATTTTTCAGCTCTTCTATTGTGTTTATTTTTGCCCCTGCCCTTTTTCTAATCAAGAGCTCTTTGTCTCTGACCATTGCCTGTTGATAGTAATTTCTTTTTTCTTGTAGCAATATATTCTCTTATCTCTGAATAAATTAATAATAATTTCTTTGAAACTTTTATCTTGGCACCATCTGTTTAAGTTCCTTTTGTTTTTTATTGTTTATTTATTGTGCACGCACGCTTTCTCTCTCTTCTCATGTTGGCCAATTTTTCCTCTGTTGTCTACTGATTTTTGGCTGCTGTTCATAATAAAGAATAAAGAATAAAGAATAAGAATAACAGAAGCACTGATTGGAAGCTCTGTGTACACTTTGTTCTATGGTGATCTGATTTGGGTGTTTAATTGGGTAAGCACCCCTATCATTATCTTTTTTGTTGCCTGGAATGGCCAGAGAATAATTTTCCTGTCTCTTCTTTGATTGTCATTGTTTTGGGAGCCAGATGGGGGAAGAAATGGCGGCTGTAATCTTCAGTTAGTAGTATTTTACTTGAATTTTTTGCCAGTGAGCACTCATTGCTCAACACTGCCTGGTATTATCCAGTTCAGAGACCAGATAATAAGTTTGCACCCCTCCTCTTGAGTGGGTGGTGGGTAGTCACCTGACTACGCAGAGTGAGGAAGTGAACCTGGGTCTAATTGCTTCTAAAACAAGCTTTCAAACAATTCTTCTGGTTTTTTGTTTGTTGTTTGTGTTTTCTTTTTTTTTTGGCTACTCTAAAAGAAAAAGATTTATTTATTTGTTTGAGAGAGAGAGAGAAAGAGAGGGAGAGGGTGTGTGCATGTTTGGGGGTGAGGGGCAGAGGTAGAGACTCTTCAAGCAGACTCCCTGTTGAGCACAGAGTCGGAGGTGGACTCAGACCCCTAACCAACTGAGCCACCCAGGTGCCCCTTTTTGGGTTACATCTTCACTCCTACTTCCTGAAGTAACTGTTGCTACCAATTCCTGAGACTTTTGTTTCATGTTGGTTGCTTTCTAGGTTTTCCTACTGCCAGCTTGGGGCTTTTGCTGCCAATTATCACTTGTCCTTCTGACTTTTAGAGCTATTCTTTCTTGTACTGTTGTGTTTGCTAATGTGGGCTGTGACTTTTACAAAAGCTTTTGCTTTTTAAAACTGTAGGTTTTAAATTAAATGAGCAAATCTACCGTCTTTTTTTAGAAGTCCCCCACTTGCCTGCTTATGCTTAAAATTCCTTTAAAGAGCCTGGAGGTCTTAAAAAAGTAAATGCTTCCGGGAGAGGTATTAGACTGGTTTTTTGAGATTGATGTCATATCTTGTTATCAGGGTAAGTGGAGAGTATAAGCTGATAGGAAGAGGGTGCTTGAGGTCAGAGGGACCATACAAAGTCAAAGACCCAAGTTTCTCAGCAAACGTTTCTCACCTACTTTACTGGCTCTAAGGACTCTGGAGGGAAGAGCTGGCGCCCCCAGTACATGCAGGCTAAACCAGCTGTAGGAGAGGGGTTGAAGTGTGCCAGTGAAGGCTGTGTGTTCATCTACTGCCAAGTAGGAGAAAAAACCTTACTGGAAAGATCCAAACGATGACTTCAGAAAAACCTTGAAAGTAAATATAGTGCTTACACTTCTTAAATATGAAACATCTCAAAAACTGGTAAGAATCTGAGCGTCCTCCCACCAATTTCTTGGAGATGTTCTCTGAAGATTAACATTTGGGGATGGCAATTGTGTCTTGGTTTCCTGATTTGCTCTGGTGTAAAAGAAATTGCACGCTTGCTTTGAATTCATGCTAGTAATAAATAAGGAAGTAAGTACATAATGATGTAAAAAAATGGTAAAAAAAAAAAAATAGAAAGTGCTATTAAATGCTCATGAACCCTCAACAAAAATAGAGGGGAAGAGGTTAGGGACAGCGAGAGAGGGGAGACTATTATAATAATTCAATTTTTAAAAAAGTTTTTTTTATTTATTTGACAGAGAGAGAGAGAGAGATCACAAGTAGGCAGAGAGGCAGGCAGAGAGAGAGAGGGAAGTAGACTCCCTGCTGAGCAAAGAGCCCAACAAGGGGCCTGAGCTGAAGGCAGAGGCTTTAACCCACTGAGCCACCCAGGCGCCCCAATAATTCAGTTGTTAGTTGCTCAGACATTTTTCCTTGTAAATAGTTCCATGGTTATTTTTGTCACACCGTATTATAGCTGGCCCTTCAGTAAGGTAGGGGGCGGCAGTTACGGGCATTGAACCTACACCCTCAAGTCACAAATCTGGGTATAAATTTTGACTCTCCCAACTTGATTGAAGGCCAGACTCTTGGTTTTGGCTAAGGTCATGATCACAGGGTTGTTGAGATCCAGCCCTGCCTTGGGCTCTCTCCTCAGTGGGGCATCTGCTTGAGATTTTCTCCCTCTCCCTCTGCCCCTCTCATGCTCTCTCTCTTCTCTCTCAAATAAATAAGTAAATCTTAAAAAAAAAAAGTGCCAATAAAAGAAAAAAATCATAAGGAAGAATAAATTGATGGTAGTGTACTGTAAAAAAAAAAAAAATTCATGTATAGGCAGATCCATAGGATCTGTTTCTTGCTACAGTAGTATTTGGAGGACCCAGGGACACGGAATCTTTCAGTCTCCCGCTACCCTCCCAACTTCTTTTCCAGTTGAAGCTTCAGAACCATCTTCTACCTCCTGGGCCAGTCAATACAGATTTTTCCTTTTCCTCTTCTTTTCAGATTTTATTTATTTATTTGAGAGAGGGAGAGAAAGCACGAGCAGGGTGAAAGGCAGAGGGAGAAGCCTAGTCTCCCCTGAGCAGGAAGCCGGATGCCGACTCCATCCTAGGGCCCTGGGATCATGACCTGAGCCAAAAGCACACACCTAACGGACTGAGCCAACCTGGTGTCCCCCAACACCATTTCTTGAGCTTATTACCTTACTGCTGATCAACCATGAGGTCTCAGATTCATCAGATTTACTCCGCGGAGGTGGAGGCCGCCTCAGACCAACCGCCTGGTCAAAGTGCATGCGAGGGGCCTCAGTACCTACCTCTCCGGGGTTTCCCCTGGAGGCGCTGGCTCTGCAGGGCAAGTGTCCCTTTTCCGCCAGAGGTCGCCAGGTGCGCCCTGAAGACGCGAAACCAGCGCGCACTGCGCCCTCTTCCGGGACCGGTAGAAACCCGGGTGGTCGTGGAAGCCGCCATGACCTTGGATGTTGGAGCACCTGAACCCGCACGCCCGGAGCAGTGCCCATCCTGCGAGGACCCGAGGTACCCCACCGTCCCCCTGACTTCCTGGAGAACCACTTCCTGGAGGAGGAGGTGAAACTCCTCGGGAAGCTGGGCAGCCCCCCGACGAACCCCGCAGGCCCGCCGGCCCCAGGCGGGGCTGGGCGAGTGTGTCCCAGAAAGGCTCAGCTTCAAGCCCGACTGAGAGCCTCTGGAGCGGGGTGGCCCGCGAGGGACCCTCTGCACCCCCGGGGGTCAGGCCTTCTGCCTGAGCCTCTCTCTGCAGTCACCAGGCAGCTTTTCGACCACCATGGAGCCCTCTCCCAAGCCGCCGACCAAATGGCAACAATAAAACTTTTTAGAAAAAAAAAAAAAAAAACAAGAAAAAAAACACACCTGGGTATAAATGGATCCACACACTTCAAACCCGCGTTATTCAAGGGCCAGCCTATTTGTTTTTGTGTCTGTTCGGAACTCATTGAAGGCAAGAACCATCTTCGGTGACTAGCCTGCTGTAAGATAAGTTACTGCTAGAAGGATGCAGGATACGTAACATGTACGCCCTAAATACTTGTTGAATCCGTAGTTAAGATGTGAACTGAGTTGGTCAGAGCAACAGAAAAGGTGGGGAAAGGAGACGTGATGAGGAAATAATTATTTATGCTTCAGTGATTGAAGCTGGCTCCCCAGAGGCAAAGCGAATAGTGGAGGTGATTCCAGGATTTTAAGAGCTTGCACAATTGAGAAAAAGAGGTTGACAGAAGAAAGGAAGTCAGCAGAGAATGAGTTTTGGAGATGAAATGGTGAGTTTGCTTTTATTGCAGTTACTTTAAAGTTAGCCACTCATTTATTTATTTATTAAACAAAAGGTATCTTTTTTTTCACGTGTGAAATGGAGTACTTTGCCCACATTCTGCTTATAAAGTGAAATATTGTGTATCTTTCCTGTTCCTAAATTTTAAGTTTCTGTCTCTTTTTAGCTGCCTTTTGTTTTGCCTACTGTAAGAGGAACGGTTTTTTTCAATTGATTGATTGATTGATTTAAATCCGGGTTTTAACACTGTTAAGATACGGTGCTATATTAGTTTCAGGTGTGTAAGAGAGTAAAGTGTGTAAGAGAGTGATTCAACAATTCTGCACATTACTCAGTGGCCATCATGATAAGTGTACTCTTGATCCCTTCGCCTGTTTAACCCATCCCATGATTTTTTTTCTTGTGTTCATTGTCTTTTTGGTTTTAATACTATTCTTGTCTTGCTCTCTCTGTCCAAGAATTACTTCTAACCCATTTACTGCTCTTTCCTTTCCACGTTTCTCTGTCTCATCTTCAGTGCACGCTTTCTTTGTCTCTTTCCTCTTTCTTCCCTGCTTTGCAACAAAGTCAATAATTCTCTAGCCTGTGGTGCACCCCCTTCTGAAGAGCTGAGTTTTGAGCAGTGAACTTGAAGGTAGTAATTGCAGTTTAGCAGGGCTGTGTGTGGGGAGGTCGTAGGTGCTGTTTCTCTTGGATCCAGAAGCAAAGAATGGATTCCTTTGGAGCATATTGATAATTTGTACTTTTGCTTCTGATTACGTGGAATATTTTGGTTATGGTGAGATGAGAGAGGTATGAGTCTAACATGATCAAGTCAGTTTTAGATAAACCCAACGAGAGTTAATGAGTTGTACTTCACAGAGGAATTTCTGTGTAGGCGGGCCTTTTGTTTTTCTTGGGTGCATTGAGATGGGCCAGGCAACATAAGCCTACTGTATAGAAAAGAGCATTAGCTGGGTAGGTAGAATTAGAACATTCAGGCACCTTCATTCTGAAACCTGAATTTAAATTTTTTTTTTTCTTCCCATTCACTGCTTTGCCATGATCTGTTCTGAGAAAGACCAAATGAAATTGGAACCTGAGTGATTTTCTGCTGGTGATGGTTGAGTTAGGAGCGGTACTGACGTTTATTTTGCTAGGCAAACACTTAATTTATAGATAACGCCCATTAACTATGTAAACAAGACCTGAGGGTAGGAGGAGATTTTTAAGTTGTTCAACAGAATATGTGGTTTGAGGCACTTAAGAAATTCCACTGAGCACTGCAGAAACAGTTTATATATGGATAATTGATGTGCTAATTGCCATTTGAAATCTCATTAAACTAATTTTCTAAAGATCTCTACCAGGTGATTTTTTTCTCTAGATTAGTTAATGTTGTTTGTACTTGAAAAGAATGAAACTGTACTTGAAGAATGTTTATAATTCAGATGCTTAACCAATTCCAATTGTTCCTCATCCCTAATTAGTGATGTTTGATGGTTTATTTCCACCTTGTTTCAAGAAGCTCCTAAAAGGGGCACCAGGTTAGCTCAGTTGGTTAAGCGTCTGCCTTTGGTTCAGGGTCCTTGGATCGAGCCCCACTCCAGGCTCCCTGTTTAGCGATGAGTCTGCTTCTTATCCCTCTGTGCCTCTCCCTACTCATGCTCTCTCACTCTCCCAGGTAAATAAATGGATCTTTAAAAAAAAAAAAAATTATGTAAAAAAAAGAGCTCCTAAAAGAAGGATTTCTAAGGGCGCCTGGGTGGCTCAGTGGGTTAAAGCCTCTGCCTTCGGCTCGGGTCATGGTCTCAGGGTTCTGGGATCGAGCCCCCCATTGGGCTCTTTGCTCGGCAGGGAGCCTGCTTCCTCCTCTCTCTCTGCCTGCCTCTCTTCCTGCTTGTGATCTCTCTCTCTCTCTGTCAAATAAATAAATAAAATCTTAAAAAACAAAAGAAGGATTTCTATAGGAAATCTGTCTATATATCTATATCTATATCTATAATTTACTTTCAGGCAAATACATATTTAAGGTTGGGCATTTCCCAGTTTATCTCTGCTAAGAATTCCTCTCTGCTTTTTAAGTTTTGAAAGCAGACTTAAAATTTATAAAAAGGACATTATTTTTACTAAGAACATTATTTTTAGTAGGCTGAATTATTTTTTCCATTTCTTCACTCCTTCTAGTTATGGATTATACATCTAAGCCTTTACTGTGTGGCCTGCAGTCTCTCCTTCTAGAATAGGCAGAGTATACATATTTTCCTATATCACTGATTTACTTTGGAAAATGGAATCTCATTTTTTATTGAAATATAATTCACATACCATACACTTCGTCACTGTAAAGTGTACAGTTTAGGGGTTTTCAGCATATTCATGAAATTGTGCAACCATTACCATTGTGTAATTCCAGGACATTTTCATTACCCCCTAAAGGAACCATATACCAGTTAGCAGCCTCTCCCTACTCTACTCTCCCCGAGCTCCACACAATCACTCATCCACTTTCTCTCTTTATGGATCTGCCTATTCTGGACAGGTCATATAAAATAGAGTCACACATTATGCGAACTTTTGTGTATCGTTTCTTTCAGTTAGTACAATTTTTTTCCCCAAGATTTTATTTATTTATTTGAGAGACAGAAAGAGAGAGGGAGAGATCGTGAGCAGGGGTGGGAGGAAGGATAGAGGGAGAGGGAGAGAGAGAGAGGATCCCAAGCAGACTCCTCGCTGAGAGTGGAGTCTGACGTGGGGCTCCATCTCACGACCCTGAGGTCATGACCTGAGATGAAATCATGAGTCAGACCCTTAACCAGCTGAGCCACCCAGGTGCCCCTTACTCAATAGAATGTTTTCAAGACTTATCTAAGCCACACCAGGACTTCATTTCTTTTTATGGTCAAATAATATTCCTTTGTATGGGTATACCACGTTTTGTTTATCCATGCATGAGTTAATGGACATTTTGGTTATTTCCACTATTTGGCTATTTTTTTTTTTTAAAGATTTTTATTTATTTATTTGACAGAGAGAGAAAGAGATCTCAAGCAGGCAGAGAGGCTTGAGAGATCTCAAGCAGGCAGAGAGGCAGGCAGAGAGAGAAGGGAAGCAGGCTCCCTGCTGAGCAGACAGCCCGATGCAGGGCTCTATCCCAGGACCCTGAGATCATGACTTAGAGCTGAAGGCAGAGGCTTTAACCCACTGAGTCACCCAGGTGCCCCTCTACTATTTGGCTATTATGAATAAAGCTGTTAGGAATGTTCATGTACAAGTTTTTATATGAGCAAATGATTTCAGTTCTCCTGAGTATAGACATGGGAATAGCATTGAGCCATAAGATATCTCTATTGCGGAGAACTGCCCACCTGTTTTTTATAGTAGATGCACCATTTTACATTCCAACAGTAACATATAAGGATTCCAGTTCCTCCCTATCTTCATCAACATTGTGATTGTGTGTATTTTGATTATGGCCATTCTGGTGGGTGTGTCATCGTATCTTACTGTGGTTTTGATTTTCATTTCCTTAATGGGTAATGATGTTGAACATCTTTCCATGTCCCAGTCAGTGAACTTTCAGTGGCTGTGATGTGAGCAGAGATTTTGAATCTTCCTGTGTGATTTGACTTGACACGCCCCAGGTAGCTGCTGATCCAAAGAGAATGAGACAGGTGAAGGAGACCTGACCCCAGTTCACGGTCTGCAGCCAACTCCAGTCAAGCCCTATGCTCTTGAGCAAGACTACAGTAGTCTATGTCTAATTTTTAAGGAATATCCATTTTTAAAGATTTTATTTATTTATTTGAGAGAGAGAAGATGAGAGACAGGGCATGAGAAGAGGGGGAGGGGCAAAGGGAAAGGGAGAAGCTGACTCCCCACTGAGCAGGGAGCCGGACTTGGGGCTCGATCCTGGTAGTCCATGATTGTGAACTGAGCTGAATGCAGATGCTTAATTGACTGAGCCACCCAGGCACCCCCAGGAATATCCATTTTTAAGGCAAATTATGTATACTACCTAAAGTAACAGAAAAAGAATGACCTTTTTTTTTTTTTTTAAAGATTTATTTATTTATTTATTTGACAGAAAGAGATCACAAGTAGGCACAGAGGCAGACAGAGAGAGAGTGGGAAGCAGGCTCCCCGCGGAGTAGAGAGCCCAATGCAGGGCTTGATCCCAGAACCCTGAGATCATGACCTGAGCGGAAGGCAGAGGCTTTAACCCACTGAGCCACCCAGGTGCCCCAAAAGAATTACCTTTATCTATGCACTACAATGAAATATAATAAGTTATGTGACATGTTAGCAACTTCTATGTTGAATCTATTCTAAAACTTAAACATCAGAGGACTTTGGTCCACTATTCAATCCTAGAACAATAGAGCCAGAAGGAGATTTTGAGACTATGTAATCCAACTTTGTCCTTTTGCAGGCGAGGAAGTTGAGACATCCAGGGCTTATGCTTCATGCTCAGGTAACTTAGTTACCCAGAGGCTAAGCCATGAGAGGAATCCAGCTGTCTGGCTCCCAGGACAGTGTGCATGAATTTTACAAGACCAGTGCTCTAACCCCTTAGATGAGCTATGGAGCCTTCTCCTTGTGCATGGGTTTTAAATGAACCCTCTCCCTTCTCTTTGTTCTCTTTGTGCAATCAACACTCAGTCTCGGCCCTAATGTTTCTCAGGATGGTATTTAATAAGCATGTGATAATAATGACTAAGGTATTTTATAAGTTAGCTGGGAAGCAAGAGAAGGGGAATAGACTATGCCTTCTTTTATTCAACACCTTTATTGAGTGCTTACCATGTTGCCATGGACTGTGTGAGACCCTGAGACACAGCAGAGTACAACAGGGATGCGAGCCATGCCAGTAAGTATGGGAACTTCAGTCTAGGTGATTGAATCAAGGTGGTACTTTAAAGGTAATCTTTGTTCCATAAGGAAATGTAGATTATTGGATTGTCAGTACATGTTTCACCCACAGTTATTTCTCATTTCATCACCTAGATACAATCTTATTTGTCAACTAAAATTACAGGAAGGTGTTTGTCCACTAAGATCCGGAAACAGAACATATTTCGGGTCTCTTGTCAAGGGCTGATGTCCCAGGTGACTGGAATGAACACCTGTTATCTCAGGAGGCTCAGACTGCAGGGCACAGGTCGGTGGAAGATTTAACAGAGGATGTGGCATTGACCACAGAGTTGGCACAGGCTCCAGAAGGCAAAAGATCCCACAGCAAGTGTGAGGCAGACGAGAGCTTGGCAGCTCCGTGTGGCGCTGGAGAACCCAAGCCTCATTTTTAGGGCCAGGAGACCAGTCACCCAGAGTATTTAGAAAGTGAAGATGTCAAGATACTGAGATGGGAGGAATGGCAGAGACTAAACAAAAGATACTATGGGAGATTTACTGAAACTTAATAATGAGGGCAGAGCTTGCTCAAGAGAATACAAAAAGAGCCTGGTTGCTCAAAGTAGATCCAAGCTGACAGGATAACCCGGTAAAGCTTGTTTTATGCTGACCTATCAAACTTTGTCCCCATATTTTTCTTGCCTAAAGACTAGGTGAGGGGCGCCTGGGTGGCCCAGTCATTAAGCGGCTGCCTTCGGCTCAGGTCATGATCCCAGCTTCCTGGGATGGAGCCCCGCATCGGGCTCTCTGCTCAGCAGGAAGCCTGCTTCTCCTGCTACCATTCCCTCTGCTTGTGTTCCCTCTCTCACTGTGTTTCTGTCAAATAAATAAAATCTTTAAAAAAAAAAAAAAGACTAGGTGAAGAAAATCACCTTATAAATGATATTTAAGCAGTTCCAGGTATGGGGAACACGGTCTAGGGACTCTGGTGAGGTAAAGAGCCTCGCTGCTGGGGGTGGCTAACATGATCTTATCAAAGGGGCTTTCCCACGGTAGCGTGCAGTAGAATCACCTGGTAGGATTAGTAAAGCACCTTAAAGCCTATCCCCTGAGTTCTGATTTGGTAGGACTAGGCTAGGGCTGAAGAGTGTGCATTTTTAAGGAGTTCCCACAGAAAGCAGATGAAGCAGGTCTGGGGACCACACCTGGCTAGTATCACAGAGGCTTGAGGTGAAGTCATGGAGGTTGTTAGGGCCTTATCATGGTACCTGGTGAATTTGTTCCAGGAAGAAGCAGGAACCTCAGGGAACCTGTTTCCTTCGAGTATATGGTAAATACTTCCACCCTTTCGTCAGTAACTTTCAAACACCCCATTTTCCCCTGCTAATATAGCTAAGATACACAATTTGCTTTAAAAAATAGATATTCCTTAAAAATTAGAGCAAGGTTAAATACTTGCCTCCGCGAGAGCAGGACCTTCTTTGCTGTCTCACTGCTCTATCCCTGACACACACTGGTACATAATAGGGGCTCAGGAAGTATTTCTTAAGTGAGCAAATACATTTAATTTGCACTTAATTTAAATTTATATTTTATTAACTTTCTTCTATGGCAGCATTAAAAATAATGCAAAATAATTGACAGGAAGGGAAAAAATGGGGACCCATGGGAACCCCGGGAAGGTGCTCTTAGGGAGAACCTCAGGAAGTGGGTGCAGAGAATCCCCCACTTGGTGAGAGGGGTGGCTGGAGAGGGACACATCCACCTTTCTCATCCCTCCGTGCTTCCCTCCGTGCACAGGACTCGTGGTGGGTCTGCTTACCCAGGTTCCCACTGCACTTACTTGTCAGACCTTTCAGACCACAGTCCCGAATGAGGGGTGGGCGGTCGGCTCTCCGGATGCTGAGGAGCCTGCTGAGGAGCAGGCTCTCCTGCCTGCCCCAGGCCACCTCGGCCCTCACTGGCAGGCTCTGCCTTTCTTCTCTGCTTTCTCACTCTTCTCTGGTGGTCAGCAGTCGGCGGCTGCATAGGGCACCCCCACAGGCTGAGTGCAAGTCACTGGCTCTCAGTTTCCACTAATATGGAAATGGAACTTCTGTGTTACTGAAAAGAAGTTGTAAGCACCACTGACTTATTATCTGCAAGGGTTGGTGAGCTGCTCTAGGCGGTAGATAGTTTAGAAATGCAAAATTTTATCCTTTTTATTATCTAGTGGCCTGTTCTCTTTTACCGCTAGCGTCTCTTGCTTCAATTTCAAGTTTCTCTTTTAGTCAAACCTATAATCCTCTAGAACAAAAGTTTTCACTCCCCTGTCTTCTTAAAAACCATGAAATCTTGGATTCAAAGAAACCTCCTGTAAAAACTCGATGTATACACATCAGGAGTAAGGGTGCCCTGTGCTCCGCACGAACCCAGAGATGTCACCATTTACAGCAATTCAGGCCAGCGTGGTACACGACAATAAATTAGCAAAGACAGATGCAACACAGTGATTTCCTCAACAATTACATCCTGGGTGCCTCAGAAAATGACTGCTTCGCCGGATGCTCATTTCAAACAGTATTAGGGAAAGGAAATAAAATGGAATCAAATGCTGAGAACAAGGGAAGCTATTTGTGCTTTGTCTTCTGAAATACTCTTCTTTTTTTCCCCCTGGGGATTTTAATCTGACCACAGGCAGAAAGGTGGTTATTAGAGTGAGATGGTATCTTTTTTTTTTAAATGCTCTCTACGCTGTATGTACATGGTAATAATTGGTACTCGAATGCTAACTATGCACAGAAATGAAGGAGATGAAATTGGGTCCCAGACAGCACCAGCTTCTGTAAAGCTCAAAACTCCAGAAGAAGCCGAGGCTGAGATAGGAGGAGGTAGAGCTCAGGGGCAGAAGACACGTCCCCGTGCTGGCTGCAAGAGCTAAGGCAAATCTCTGGGCCTTAGGGACCTTTAGTTTTCTAGATGTAACATGAGAATAGTAATCCTTGTTTTGCCTCCTTCGTGGGAGATGTCGGGACTTGGGTAGGGGCTCAAATCACCTAAGGTACATGAGAGTGTTTCATCTAGTTAGGAAACAAACACGGGCTTCCATTATGTGAGCATTTGAGAATTCCTTGTGGGTGAGGTGTAGAATTTTTTTGCGAAGGTGCCCTGTGCCTATTAGACCATCTTCGGCTCTGAGGACGAATGGGACCCGTAGATAGTGTGTTTAGGAGATAAATAATCCAGTGAACCCTTGAATTGAAAAGGGCATTGTCAGCTGCCATTTGTTTGTTGAACATCTTCATTGTGTCAGGCACCAAGACAAGAGATCTTCATGATAGGCTTCCTAAGTAGAAATAACTGTTCTCGTTACAAAGGAGGAAGCTCAGGACCTGGGAGGTGATAGTAACTTGTACCAGGTCTTGCGGCATGTAAGGGTCAGAGCCAGGACTCAGACCTTCCCCTCTTCCTCCTCTTTGTGCCCACCCTTCTTCTCTTCATCTTCCTTTTCCTTGCCCATCCCCTTCTGTTCCTCTTCTGCACGCACACACACACACACACACACACACAGATATATGCCTATCCCATATTTAAAACTAAGCACAGATTTTGTCATTATTAGCCAGTTGGATTGTTTTCCTGTTAATTTATAGGAATCCTATCTTAGTGTTTTAATTTTTCATGTTTTCATGTTTTAATATTTTAAAATAAGGCCATAGATTATCATCTTCCAAATAAGACCTCTTAGAGCACAGGTTGTGGGATCTGACATCAAATCTATACTTAAAAAAAAATATAACTGGTGGGGTAAACTAAGCCTGTTTCTTTCAATGTTAAATTAACTCTCTGACATACTGGTTTATTCATGTAGTAAAAAGTCCTCTCATAGAAAAAACATTTTAGTTGTGACTTAAATTTGATGTGATAGCAATTAGGTTTGATATTCTTACTGAGAGCATTGCTCAGAGCAGTAGGGGTCTAGCTGCCTTTAACCAAGCATATGAACATGTTTTACAGATACCGTCTGTTAACTAGTGAATTCCATCATAGCTTTATGTTTAGCCAATGTGATGTACTAGAGTCAGCTTCCTAGATTACTACATAACTTGGTGTGGGGAATCAGATACATGGTAAAGGTGAACATTTTTAGCAAATGCCACGTGTGAATTTCCTCAATTTCCCTATGGGGAACACATGTATGTGGACATGCATTGGGCTGCTAGGTATGTAACCGAAGGTATCATGTATTTAGCGAACAGCTTGTCACGAGCAAGTCTCAAATATGCATGAAAAAGAGTCTAACTTTTCAACAGTCCTTTGGAACTTCTGAACAAAGATATATATTTAGACTAGCACAGATTGGAACAGTGCATGGAAACTAATGTGCATCTCACTGTCACACCTGAGGGACATGCACCGTTTTTCAAGTCACAGTCCACAGTTCTTTCCTTAAGGTTTAAGAGAGGGTGATTCCTTGTGAGTTAGGGGATTGGGGGGTTACATTCAGAAGCTTATCCAACTCTTTGAAAGGCTGCTGGGAAAATTGTCACTGGCCGAGACCCATCATTGAGATTGTGCAGTGCTTATAATATGTGTCCTGGGGACTTAGACATACAAGGTGACCTGTTCCCTATTCACTATAGAGAGTTGAGTAGGCTTTCACCAATACTAATGCTCTTACTCCATGCAGGAGAGAGGAAGTCATCAAGATAGTTTACTCATTCATTACTTCATTTCTTTTATTGGAGGATGAGATGTACCTACCTAGTACCTACCACCTAAGGATTTGACAGAGTTATTAGACATAAGCAAGGCTTTTTTATTAACTGGAGGATGAAAGGAAATGATCATTTGTTGCCTGCCTACTTTGTGACAGGTACTTTCATATCCCCAAACATATAATTTATATTAAACATTCTATACTATGAAGTATAGAATGCAACATTCATCCAACAATATGTTGAAATGTTTGCCAAGGATTTAGTTTACTGCATATCACTGATAAGAATATTTTAAGGAAGTACTTCAAAATTAATTGTATATATAGACCGTGATTGATTTAAAAAATTTTTGGTGCACAGTAGAAGTAAATGATTTTATTTTGTTTCTAATACATGAGTGGCCAATAAAAGTGTATCTTGAGGAGCCCATTTGAATAACAGAGACACACACTCCTCCTCTGAAAAATGTTTGGAAAACCAGTTCTTCATTAGCATGAGCTTCTGGGTTTCTTTTTTCTCCCCAGTTTTGTTGAAATTGATGTATAATGTGTAAATTTAGGGTGTACAATTTGTTGATTTGGCACACTTATATATTGCAGAATGATTATCACCACAGTCATACATCAAAATATTATCATTTCCTTTTTGTGGTGAGAACACTGAAGATCTACTTTCTTAGCAACTTTCAAGTATATAATACAATATTATTAACTATAACTATTATTAACTATAATATTGAACGTTAGATCCCCAGAACTTACTCATCATATAGTTGGAAATTTGTACTCTTTGACCAATATCTCCCCATTTCTTCTACCTCCGAGTTTCAGGCAACCACCATTCTAGTCTCTGTTTCTACAAGTTTGGCTTTTTTAGATTCACATATAAGTGAGATCATACAGTATTTATCTTTCTCCATCTGACTTATTTCACTTAACATAATGTCTTCAAGTTCCATCCATGTTATCACAAATGAAAAGATTTCCTTCTGTCATGGCTGAATAGTATTTAATATTACATATAATATTACAGCTATTATATATATATATCACATTTTTAATACATTCTTCTATTGGCTGGCACTGAAGTTGTTTCTATATCTTGGCTATAGTGAATAATGCCATGATCAACAGGGGAGTGCAGCTATATATCTCTTCAAGATTCTGTTTTTATTTCTGTTGGACGTGTGCTTTGTAGTGGGATTGCTGGGTCATATGCTAGTTAAATTTTTTTTTTTTTTTACAGATTTTATTTATTTATTTGACAGAGAGAGACACAGAGAGCAAAAACAAGCAGGGGGAGTGGGAGAGGGAAAAGCAGGCTTCCAACCAAGCAGGGAGCCCGATGCAGGACTCCATCCCAGGACCCTGAGATTATGACCTGAGCTGAAGGCAGATACTTAACAACTGAGCCACCCAGGCACCTGCTAATTCAATTTTTAATTTTTTGAGGAACCTCCATACTGTGGAGTGGCTACACCACTTTACATTCCTATCAACAAAGCACAAGGGTTCCCTTCTCTCCACATCCTCAACAACACTTGGTATCTCTTGTCTTTTTGATAATCGACAGTCTTACAGGTGTAGAATGATATATTGTGGTTTTGATTTGCATTTCCCTGGTGATTAGTGATATCGAGAACTTTTTCATGTACCGGTTGGCTTTTTTGTAGGTCTTTGGAAGAATGTCTGTTCGGTTCTTTGGCCTATTTTTTAATCATATTTTTTTTTCTTTTTTGCTATTAAGTCATATGAATTCCTCATATATTTTGGATATTAACTTTTATGGGTTCAGGTGTTTAAGTGTTTAATCCATTTTGAGGT
This sequence comes from Procyon lotor, assembly GCA_028646535.1. Lineage (NCBI taxonomy): Eukaryota > Metazoa > Chordata > Mammalia > Carnivora > Procyonidae > Procyon > Procyon lotor. The sequence goes on from CM053618.1 coordinate 24,278,763, forward strand.
GGTTTTTGTGCATGATGTGGGAGTCTAGTTTCATTCTTTTGCATATGGGTTACCAGTTTTTCCAGTATAATTTATTAAGAAGATTATCCTTTCCCCATTGTATATTGTCAGTTCCTTTATCATAAATTAATTGGCCACGTATGTGTGGTTTATTTCTGGACTCCCTATTCTATTCTGTTGGTTTGTGTATCTGTCTTTAAACCAATACCACACTGTTTTGATGACCGCGGCTTTGTAATATAGTTTGAAATTAGGACATTTGATACTTTGAAATCAGGGCATTTGATACACTAACTTTGTTCTTTCTTTCTTTCTTTTCTTTTTTTTTTTTTAAAGGTTTCTTTATTTTAGAGAGAGTGAGTGTGTATGCATATGTGTGTGCATGAGTACGGGGAGGGAGAGAGGAGAGAATCTCAAGCAGACTCCCCACTAAGTGTGGAGCCTGACTCAGGGCTTGACCTCTCGACCCATGAGATCATGACCTGAGAAGAAACCAAGAGTCATATACTTAACCCCACAGCTACGTAGTCACCCTCCAACTTTGTTCTTTCTTAAGATTACTTTGCCTATTCAGACTTTTTTGTGGTTCTGTACATATTTTAGGATTGTTTCTTCTATTTCTGAGAAAAAAAAGACATTGAAATTTTGATAGGAATTGTAGTGAATCTATAGATTGCTTTGGGCAGTATGGGCATTTTAACATATTAATTCTTTTAATCCACAAATATGGAATATGTTTCCATTTGTGTCTCCTTCAGTTTCTTTCAACAGCATTGTAAGTTTTCAGTGTATAGATTTTTCACCTCTTTTGTTAAATTTATCCCTAAGTATTTTGTTTTTCTTGATGCTATATTATAAATTAGATTGTTTCTTTATTTCTCTTTTGATAGATTATTAGTATATGGAATGTAACTGATTTTTATATATTGATTTTGTTTCCTGCAACTTTACTGAATTTATTAGTTCTAACAGTTTTTTGTTGGAGTCTTTAGGATTTTTAAAAAAAATAAATTCTAGAGGCGCCTGGGTGGCTCAGTTGTTAAGCGTCTGCCTTCGGCCCAGGTCATGATCCCAGGGTCCTGGGATCGAGCCCCACATTGGGCTCTCTGCTCAGGGGGGAGCCTGCTTCTCCCGCTACCATTCCCTCTGCTTGTGTTCCCTCTCTGGCTGTGTTTCTCTCTGTCAAATAAATAAAATCTTTAAAAAAAAAAAAATTCTATGCTAAACATGAACCTTGAATTCACAACCCTGAGATAAGAGTTACATACTCTGCTGACTAAGCCAGCCAATACCCCTAGTGTTTTCTTTCTTTCTTTTTTTTTGGTATGATTTTTCAGACATAAGTGTTCATAGTTGTATTAACGATCATTTGTATTTATGCAATAACTGCTGGAATGTCTCCTTTTTTATTTATAATTTTATTTATTTGAGTCCTTTTTTGCCCTTGATTACTCTAGCTAAAGGTTTGTGTGTTTTGTTTATCTTTTCAAAAAAATAGCTTTCAGTTTCATTGACCTTTTCTGTTGTGTTTTTAATCTTTATTTAATTTATTTCCACTCTGATCTTTGCTTTTTCTTTCCTTCTGCTAATTTTGGGCTTACTTTGTTCTTATTATTCTAGTTTTCTTTAGGTGTAAAGGTAAGTTGTTTGAAATCTTTCTTTTTTTTTTTTTTTTTTAAAGATTTTATTATTTATTTGACAGAGAGAAACACAGCGAGAGAGGGAACGCAAGCAGAGGGAATGGTAGCGGACGAAGCAGGTTCCCTGCTGTGCAGAGAGCCCGATGCAGGGCTCGATCCCAGGACCCTGGGATCATGACCTGAGCCGAAGGCAGACGCTTAACGTCTGAGCCACCCAGGCGCCCCTGAAATCTTTCTTTTTTCTTAATGTAGGTGTGTATCACAATAAAATTCCCTCTTCATACTGCTTTTACTGTATCCCATGTTTTAGTGTGTTAGGTTTCCATTTTCATTTGTCTCAAGATATTTTTTAATTTCTTTTTTGATTTCTTCTTTGACCCATTGGTTGTTCAAAAACATGTTTAACTTTCACATACTTGTGAATTTTCTGGTTTTATCCTTTTAATTAATTTCTAGTTTTATACCATTGTGATTGGAAAAGATGCCTGACATGATTGAAGATGATACTCTGTGCAAATGGAAAGCAAAAGAAATCAGGGATAACTGTACTTATATCAGACAAAATAGACTTTTTTTTTTTTTTAAAAGATTTTACTTATTTATTTATTTGACAGAGAGAGATCACAAGTAGGCAGAGAGGCAGGCAGAGAGAGGGGGGGGGGGGAAGCAGGCTCCCCACTGAGCAGAGAGCCTGATGTGGGGCTCGATCCCAGGACCCTGAGATCATGACCTGAGCCGAAGGCAGAGGCTTAACCCTCTGAGCCACCCAGGCGCCCCCAGACAAAATAGACTTTAAGCCAAAGACTGTACAAGTGACAAAAAAGGTCATGCTATAATGATAAAGGGGTCAATCCAACAAGAGGATATAACATTTATAAATGTTTATGCACCCAACATAGAAGCACTTAAATATATAAAGCAAATATTAACAAATCTGAAGAGAGGAATAGGTAGCAATACAATAAAAATAGGGTAATTCAGTACCCCACTTTCAACAATGGATAAATCATTCAGATAGAAAATCAATAAGGAGACACGAGACTTAAGTGACATGTTAGACCGGTAGAATTAATAGTCATTTACAGACATTTCATCTAACTGCAACAGAATATACAGCTTTCTCAAACACACAAGGAACATTCTCTAGGTTAGATCATATGTTAGACCACAAAACAAATTTTAATGTTTATGAAGTTGTATTCTTATACCATTTTAAAAACTGGGAAGTTGAGGCTCTCAGAGGTTGAGCAGAAGGCTCAGTGTTTCTCAGCTATAGGGTGTGGAGCTGGTATTTGAACTTAATCTTTGCACTTCTGGTACCAGGTACTCTTCTGTGATTACTCTGGGAGTAAATGTATGTCAGTTACATTTCCCATTTCATGAGAATTTTATAATATATAAGTGTAAACTATATGGGGCAAAAAGAAGAGGCTATACATGTGAGTTTGAGAAATTGTGATGTATTTAAATTTAGGAAACATATGACTAAAACTTGAAAATTATTTCATTGCTTAAAAATCTAATACCTGGGGCTCCTGGGTGGCTTAATTGGTTAAGCGTCTTCCTTTGGCTTGGGTCATGATCCTGGAATCCAGGGATTGAGTCCCGCATTAGGCTTCCTGCTTGTCAGGGAGTCTGCTTCTCCTTCTGCCCCTCACTCCACTTGTGCTCTCTCTCTCCCTCTCAAATAAATAAATAAAATTGAAAACATTTTAATACACTATGAGAAATCTTGATTTAAGTTCTTCTGGGTAAGCATCCACATCAAAAGAAATGCCCGTGTTATAATAAACTAAGAATAAATGTAGAAAAAATTAAAGTTTAATTTCTAAAAGTATATAGTCACTAATCAATATAAATGTATATACTTTAAGAAAATCACAACTTGGGGTGCCTGGGTGGCTCAGTTGGTTAAGAGTCTGTGTTCAGCTCAGGTCATGATCCCAGGGTCCTGGGATGGAGCCCCACGTCGGGCTCCCTGCTCTGTGGGGAGCCTGCTTCTCCCTCTCCCCTGCTCATGTTCTCTCTTGCTCTCTCTCTCAAATAAATGAATAAAATCTTTCAAAAAAAAGAAAATCACAAATCATGTAGCTTTGATGTCCTGATATGTCAGTGAGGAAAATTATTTTCCACACTTTTTTTTTCTGCAGACATCTACATATATAATGTACTATATTAGACTTAGTTATATAGATTAAAACTTTTCAGGTTCTTAGCTTTATCTGCCAAAATTGGTTTCCCAAAATGGTCATTCCTAATATTTAGTGAGTGCTTATTGTATATGTTTATGATCTACGTGCTTCATGTGAGTTGTTTTTCTGAATTGTCACCACCTCATGAGGTATTTGGGGTAATTATTTCCATCTTACAGGTGAGAAAACCGAAAGGCCATCAGGCTGGTAGAGGGAAATCTGGAATTGAACCTAGTATTCTGACACCCGAGCCCATGCTCTTAGCCATATTATTCACCTATAATGTAAGGTAAAATTGGGGACTAGACTGGGAATAGACTACTATTTACTTCTGCTTCTCACCCTTTCCTAAGTCAGTGCTGGCTCGTGTTTTTTTTTAATTCTTTGTTATTCTTCTTAAGGTTTCTGTCTCATGCGATATCATATAAATACCTCCTCTAAAGTAGAATATTGCTGGGGTGGGGTTCTCTTTTGGGCCTCCCAAAGTGATGTAGGTTTCTGGAAGGGATGATGATTTCCCCTGATATGATTCCCGTGGTGCCACTGGGGAGTGAACACAGATCCTCGTCGCGTCAGTTGTGCCCCTGCGGAAAAGAAGAGCAAGAGTATGGCTGCCAACGAGTGTAAGAAGAGAGCGACAGAGGCACAGTCTCTGGACAAGCGGTGCTTGGTAGTTCTGTAGGGTGGATAAAGGGGCAAGTTTGGGGCATATCACGGGTAGAGGGAAGGAAACAGACTAGTACATTTCTTTAGAAGTAGAATCGATCAAGGGCTGATAGGCTTTGGCAGCAGGAAATTGGATATTATTTCTGGAGAACACTTCCTGTTCCAAAAGGAAGAATTTATCCACTTTGCACATTTTCCTACTTACACTAGGGGCTTCCTAAGGGAAAAAAAAATACTGTTGTGACTTCATGTCTCTCTGTCATGAACAGGAGTGAGGAGATTTATCTTTGGTGGAGGTGAACATTTTCACTCCCCTTCCTATTTATCACCTCCACTCCACTGATTTGTCTTTAAGCTAATAGGCCACTCATTTTTTTTTTTTAAACTGTCATTTACGGAAATTCTGTAGGTTTTTAACCACAGAATTCAGAAGGCCCCACCCAGTATGGGCTGGGGTGCTGTACCAGGAAGCCGGGTTCTAGTCGGTTCACCCAGCCCTAGCTTATCCCTTCTACCTGAGGGATCTGTGAGGGATGCTGGTGACGGGATTACCAATAAGACCCCGGCATGCTTCAGGCTTGAGCTTGCAGGCAGATACTGAGTGTGCTTGTTCCTTGAGAACCAGATTTTACATTTTTCTGCCTCCTTGATATTGTCCCTTCTGATCAGATATCCTGTTTTCCCATCTGAAATGTAGTAGAGTCTCACTTCTAATCATTTGCAGGTATAGTCTTGCTGGTGAAACTATCTGGGAGATTCCATTGAATATTAATTTTTAATGGATATTGACTTTTGGGCTAAATCGTGCCCCCCAAAGTTCATCAACACTACACACTGCACCAACCTAACCCCCTCCAAGCCCTTCTGGATAGTTCCGCAGCAAGTGCCTGAGGCAAAACAGAGTGTGGTACAAAGTCAGAGTGGTAGTATAAGGCATCACATTTTAGGTATTAAAATCAACTCTTTGAAATAACATTTAAATCTTAATAGGAGTATTTTTTTTATTACTACAAAACATGCTTTTAAAAAAGAATATGGAATCTCCTATATTCTTGGCAGACTTATTTTATTCACCGCCTTCTTTTTCTTTGTTGTGAACAACCGTTCCTCCTTAGTTGTTCATACAGACAGATGGTCTCAGTTATGTACAGTGGCTGCCATCCTCTGGGTTGCTATGCAACAAAATGCATCCTATCTGCGTCCTTTCTCTGTTGTATCCCGTTTCCGTTCAACAACTCAAAATAACTAGCCGCGTGCTTCAACATGCTACTTCCTCCTTTCTACAGAGTTGAATATCTATCAAGTATCTTCCTGGGCTTCCTATCTCTTCCTGTTACAGCCTTGAAAAAAATGTGTTTGCCCCAAATTGATTTTCCTCATCACTTCCTATTTACATCAACCCACTCAGTGCGAAGGCAGGCAAAACATACAGCAGTGAGTCATGCAGCTGTTGGCCCATAGGAAAACAAAAACAAAACAAAAACGGGTCAGCCAATTGTGTGATGTTTGAAACCAAGATTTTTTTTATTGTGGTCAGGTGCGAGGTTCCTTCCTGTTTGTCCTTTTTATCATGGTCTTGTTCCCCAATAGATACTAGAATGTCAAAAAATCAAAATTAAAACCAACCAACCAACTAAATATCAAAGTAACTAATTTCTCATATCTGAGCTTAAGAAGGAGGATGATGAACTTGACAGTTTTTACAAACTAAGTGGCAAGCAGGAGGCATAAAAGTGTTCTGCATTTCGAAGGTAGGAAGTTCAGAATTTAAAGAGAACTCCCTGCCAAAAAACAGAAACAGAAAGAAGTCTTTTTAGAGATGGTAGGTCTTGTTGGGGTTCTCATTCTCTTTCTTGTTTAAGCACTAGAAAATTAGACTCATTTATAGATTATTTCAGAACTCATTTCATGCCCCCTTAATTCATGCCATTTTTCTTTTTTTTTTTTAAAGATATTTTATTTATTTATTTGACACACACACACAGAGGGAGAGAGAGAGCACAAGTAGGCAGAGAGGCAGGCAGAGAGAGAAGGGGAAGCAGGCTCCCCGCTGAGCAGAGAGCCCGATGTGGGGCTTGATCCCAGGACCCTGAGATCATGACCTGAGCCGAAGGCAGAGGCTTTAACCCACTGAGCCACCCAGGCGCCCCCATGCCATTTTTCTTATTTCCAGCAGTTGCAGATCTCAAATAATTAGACTAAAGTTGACCCAGCTAAGAAATCAGTGGATGTGGAATGGGAGAGGTGGTAGCATTGAGGATGGAGCAGTTGGGGAAAATATGTTCATCACTCCTTGCTCTTTAGTGAGTTCAAATTCCAATATCTGAAGGAAACTCTGATGTCAAGTGGAAAAGCATGCATGTATTTGAAAAGTCAAAGAACATACGTGATTCACATTAGTGTTATCTTTCTTAATTTTAAAAATGAAGGTGCTACATACAGCATTGCATGACTTAAAAGTGTAAAACATAATAGAATTATGATGCAATACAATTACTGTGAATTCAGCAAAAAGTTTCAGTTGCCTTAGATTTATGTGAAACTGTGCAAAATGTTCCCCCTAGAGGTAGGTACATTGATTTTTTTTCTGGGACCTTTTGGTTTCTCTGTCAAGTATTCTCTGTAGAGTTATTGTAAATTTCCTTCTGCACTGGCTGGTGGATGCATTTTTTTTCCATCCTCATTGTTTTTCATGCTTCTCTTTGCTACATTTATGTTGGCCTCTTCTTGAAGAAGATTCTAATGGTATACACTGATAATTATCAGAACAGATAATTATTGTGGCCAGGTCTCCCACCACACTGTTTATGTGGATAATCAGAACGCTGAGAATTATTCTTCAGGTCTTGACCACAATAGAAGCTAAGTAATGTTGAGGATCTGAGTTTCATAGCACTACTCATTTGAGGTTACGGTGGTTTTTTGTTAAAGGACTTTATCAATATTTCCACAACACCATATGTCCCTCTTGAATTACTCTATGTGACGTATGTGAACTAAAAGTGAAGCACTGGCTTGAGTGGTGACAGTGTCATGTTGGACCCAATGGAGAACAGTGTAATGGAGCCATATCTGTGCCTTTAATGTAGATTGTTCATGACTGTCTGTGTTCATGCGTGGGTGGGGGGATGCTCAAGTTATTTGCTAGACAGATGTTGGTGTTCTTTGGTCATATGAAAAAGAAAAAGTATGGCACTTGTGTAGCTCAGTCTGTTAAGCATCTGACTTTGCCTTAGGTCAGGATCTCAGGGCCCTGGGATAGAGCCCTGTGTAGGGCTCATCGCTCAGTAGGGAGTCTGCTTTTCCATCTGCCCCCCCCCCCATTCATGTTCTCTCTCGTGCTCTCAAATAAATAAATAAAATCTTAAAAAAAAGAAAAAGGAGATGTAAGGTTGGCATTGTGGATATGTTAAATCCATGTATACACATTTACGTATCTGTAAATATGTGCTTATGTATGTATGCATGTAAAGATAAGTATGTGTATACACGTATGAGTATGTGTATATGTGTATATGTGTGCGTGTATATGTATTTATGGGGACAAGTAGGTAGTAAAAATGATTATAACCACTCCAAATAATTTTAGCTCTTTCTTTCAACCTGTGCCTCAAAATACTACCTTACAGTTCATCTTTATTTTATGTATGTTTTAGTTTACTTATTTATTTTTAAGTAATTTCTATCCCCAATATGGGGCTCAAACTCATGACCCTGGGATCAAGAGTTGCGTGCTCTTCAGACTGAGCCAGCCAGGTGCCCCTATTTTAGCTACGGTGTTAAAAAAAAGTTATGTAAAATAACTCTTTTCTACTAGATATTTAAAATATTCAAAACTATGTTTAAAAGATTGTAATACTACTATAAATCTCATCAGATCTCTAGTTTTTTTTTTTTTTTCAATTCTGTGCTTGAGAAAGTCTCCAGTCTTCTGGTTCATATCATAGTTAGGAAGAGTAAATAATAGATTTCAAGTAAAAAGAAACTCACTTACACTTTATTTTGTTTTGAGGGTTCAGGAACATTCAGTCCACCTTTCATCATTCCTCGTTGAATATTTCATCATATCATTTTAAACCATGAATCTTAAAAATCCCTTTCCATCCTGACCATGGTGCACATTCCAGGCAAGATAGCGAGGCCACGGAGTGCAAGTCCTCATTTCCCCCAGACAGGACTGGCGTCCAGTTATGTGTGGGGAGCAGCCAGGAGCAGCAACTCATTGACTTGAGGGAAAGCAGCCTAAGTATGTTAACCTCTCAGCACAGCCGTGGTGACTGAGTGTGATGTCTCATCTCCAGAATTCATGGAAACAGGCATAGGGATTAATATCAGAGAGAATCTTTTTTTTCCTCAATTTAAATAATAGGTTTTGTTGTTTCTCTTAATACTGAAGTGAAACATGTTTATTGTAGAAGTTTTTGAAAAGCAACAGGGTGAGAAACCTATTTTATAGATGGCCACCAATACCCCTGGGGTGTATTTTCTTTTCCATCTCATTTTCCTTCCTTGGGGTATGATTGTTCTGCACATGTTTTTCTAGTGTTTTTTCCCCCCTACATATGGTTTTCCATGTCATTAAATATTTTATTTTTTATTTTTATTTTTTAAGATTTTATTTATTTGCTTAGAGAGAGAAAGAGAGAGAGATACCAAGTAGGCAGAGAGGCAGGAAGAGAGAGAGAGGGGGAAGCTGGCTCCCCACTGAGCAGAGAGCCTGATGTGGTGCTCAATCCCAGCACCCCGAGATCATGACTCGAGCTGAAGGCAGAGGCTTTAACCCACTGAGCCACCTAGGTGCCTCTCCATGTCATTAAATATTTTAAATTCTGATTGATAATAGCTGTATATATATTCCATATACAAATAACTTTGGTTATTTAATAACTTTATTACTCCAAAGAGTAAATTCATTCTCCTTTTAAAAATAGCTGGAAATTTTACTATGAAATAAAGCAAAATTGTGAGAGGGGTGCATTTTGTATCTGGTACCTACCTACCTCTCTGGTACCTCATCTTATCCTGGCATACAACACATAGAACACCCTCATATGTAGTCTGTTCAGGCTCACCTCTTCTAGAACAATCCAGCACTTTCTCCTGAACTCAAGTTGAGGCTTTTATTTTAAGGCTATCTTTTTAAAAATTTGAGAGAGAGAGAGAGAGAGAGAGCCAAAGAGAGAATGAACAAGGGATGGGGAGGGGCAGAGGGAAGAAGAGAGAGAAGCAGGCTTCCTGCTGAACAGGAAGCTTGATGTGGAGCTCAGTCTTGGGACCCGGATGTCATGACCTGTGCTGAAGGCAGACACTTCATTGCTTCACCGACTGAGCCACCCAGGCACCCCTCCGAGTATCTTTAGAAATTCTGTTCCTTCCTAGATATTTGCACCTCAACAAGGATACAGAAAATGTAGACAGCAAATCTCTTATGGAATTTTATTTAGTGTAGCCTGAGTATGTATGTGGCATCTTTTGGAGAAGATATACTGCTCTGTCAACATTTGTCACCAGTCCTGCTTTAGGACAATAATTGTTTTCTAGTTATTTTATAATTTTGCCACCTGTCTTCCCAGTATTGTCAGTTTTTTAGTTTTTTTTTTTTTTAGTGGTGGGGGAGGGGAAGAGGAATAGGGAGAGAAAATCTTAAGCAGGCTCCACATCCAGTGTGGAGCCTGACTTGGGGCTCCATCTCACAACCCTGAGATCATGACCTGAGCCAAAATCAAGAATCGGTGCCCTGTCAGTTTTCAAAATAAAGGTCCAGGGAGGGAAACTCTACTTGTTTCTGCTCAAAGCTTAGCCTAATTCTTGGTATGTTGCTAATAATAATAATAATAATAATAATAATAATAATAATTTTAAAAGCAATGTACTTAGTTGGAGTGATCAGATGGGATACTCAGAACTTAAGATCATGGAATGTAGTCTGTCTCAGCAATGGAGGGAAGTTCCTTATACTACTATTCCCAGGACAGAGGTCACACAGAGGATGGCTCAAAGAAAAAATATTCAGCAAATTTACATGATGAAAAACAGATTGGGTTATATTAAGCAGAATAATTAGGCTTATGTCTAGGGTTAGAACATTTTGAGTACATTAAGTAAATTTTGAGATAGTGTACTTCAGTGTCATAGTGTTGTCATGGCATTCTTTTCTGTTGAACCATATCCAGCCAAGCAGATAATCCTGGTCGTCAGAGATTCATTTCCTTGCGTGGAAGATGAGTAATGCTCTCTTCTAAGTAATGGAGATAGGAATGAGCCTGGAAACTACCTACCTTTGCCATTATTCTTCCTCTCTGTAATGTATTTTTTGTCTTCTCCTAACAAACTCTTACTCATCCTTCAAGATTCAATTCAGATATTCTTTCAAACACTTACTGATGTCTCTAGCCTAATGCTGCACACCCTTAAGACTTGCTCTTCAGTTCTTCCACAACATTCTTGTTCTATGTTTGCAAATATTCAGTTATCACAGATAGGCATTATACTGTCATTGAATGTCCCCTTACCTCCACTCTCCTGTTAACTTATCAAGTATGGAACCATAACCTCTTTTCCTTTGCATTTTGGGAACTTATCACAACCCTTTGCTCAGATGGTACACAATAAATTTTATCAGGTAAATGAAGGTTGACCCACAAATCATGTTGCAAGTTATTGACAAAGCTCATAAAACCAAGTACAATGATGGGTTTCATTATGCTATCTTTCTTTGGCTATCTTGATGAAATGCACAAACAAATTGGGGTATTAAGCCTCAGCCTATGACATCTACAAGGCCCTGTTTTTCTTGTGGTCTCTTCTTTGCCTTAGATTATCTACCTCAAACCATAAGGGCCTGTTTCCTATTCTTGATTGAACTTGAGTACATTCCTATCACAGAGGCCTTTTCTCTTTGGTTCCCTCTGTTGGGAATAATTTTCCTGCTGCTCTTTACATGGCTCAGTTCCTCACTTTATTATGTATACTTACATCCTCAAAGGCCACCGTGTTTAAAAGACCAAACTTCTCAACTCCATCACTCTATCCTGATTTATATTTCTTTTTAATACTAAACACTATTGACATTATAATAGATATTTTAAAACTTAGATGTTTCTTGTTATCCTCTCCTAGAATATAAACTCCTCAAGGGCATGGACTTTATTTTATTCATTGCTCTATCTCCAGCACCCAGTACAGTGTGTGAGTACAGTAGCTTGTAAGTAATTATTTGTTGAGGGTTCAGTGAACCCCTCTGCTCTAAGTCTGAGAACTGGGATGATAGTTTAGATGTGCTGAGGGCTTACATTGGTATGCAAAATAAACAATTTTTCTTTCTTTTTTTTTTTTTTTAAGATTTTATTTATTTGACAGAGAGAAACACAGCGAGAGAGGGAACACAAGCAGAGGGAATGGTAGCAGGAGAAGCAGGCTTCCTGCCAAGCAAGGAGCCCGATGTGGGGCTTGATCCCAGGACTCTGGGATCATGACCTGAGCCGAAGGCAGACGCTCAACGACTGAGCCACCCAAGCGCCCCAAGAAACAATTTTTATTAAGAAGGAAAATGAAAAATATGAATCAACCATTGCACCTGGTTTGATATATATGAACCCACCAAAATACTAAGCTGTCTGCTGTTGACAATTTGCTTTGTAGCTGAGTGGTCTGTTTTTGGCTTAACTTACTGTTGTAGCTGTAACTATTATTCTGAACCTATCATGTGTTACAGGATTTCATAGCACTCTCTAGGATAGAAAAAGCTCTAGGTCTCTAATACAACATTTACAATAAAAGTGAAGGAATTTGGGGCGCCTGGGTGGCTCAGTTGTTAAGCGGCTGCCTTCGGCTCAGGTCATGATCTCAGGGTCCTGGGATCGAGCCCCGCATCGGGCTCTCTGCTCAGCAGGAAGCCTGCTTCTCCCACTACCATTCCCTCTGCTTGTGTTCCCTCTCTTGCTGTGTTTCTCTCTGTCAAATAAATAAAATCTTTAAAAAAAAAAAAAGTGAAGGAATTTCTTATTGTAGAATAAAAATTGTAGAAATAGAAATTTCAGTAATTCTCATTAAAAATCCCATTGAAAAACTTTTATCTCACAAGTATGTTCAATGATGTTTTAGAGCAGCGCAGAAGCAATTCAATAAAGAATTAAGAAAAGAATAAACTTTTTAACAAGTGGTACTGGAGCAATTGGACCTCCATAAGCAAATAAATGAACCTCAAACTGAGCCTCCCCCTGTTAACTTAAATATATCTTGCAAAATAGAAAAATAAATCTATCAAACTTTCAGAAAAAAAATAGGAGAAAATCTTTGGAACCAAAGACCAGGCAAAGAGTTTATATTCTTGATACCAAAAGAATGATCTATAAAAGGAAATACTGAGAAATTAGACCTTATCAGAATGAAAAAAAACTTTTGCTTTGTAAAAGATGGACTCCCTGATGAGGATGTGAAGATAATTGGGAGAAAACATTTGTAAATCGTATATTTGGTAAGTACCTTGTATCTAGACTATGTAAAGAACTCTCAAAATGCAGCAGTGAAAAACTTTACAATCCAATTAGAAAACAGACAAAAATAGGAACTGAATTTCACTGAAGATGATATATGGACAGCACATGAAAAGGGGTTTAATATCATTAGTTATTTGGGGAATGCAGATTAAAATCACTGTAAGATATCATTACACACGTACAAAAATGGCTAAAATAAAATGTAGTGACTATACCAAATGCTGATGAGGTTGTAGAGAAACTGGATCATTCATTGTTGGCGGGAATGTCAAGTGTTATATCTATTCTGGAAGTTTGGCAGATTTTTTTTTTTTAAGTAAACTCAGAGCCCCAACATGGGGTTCGAATTCAAGACCCCAAGACCAAAAGTCATATGCTCTACTGACTGAGTCAGCTAGGTGCCCAATAGTTTGACAAGTTTAAAAAAAAAACTAAGTTTGCACGTATCAGACAGCCCAGCAATTTCACTCTTGAGCATTTATCCCAGAGAAATAAAAACGTACGTTGATGCAAAAATCTGTCCATGAATATTCATAGCAGGCTTACTTATAATATCCCCAAACTGAAAATAACTGTAATGTCCTTCAGCAGGGGAATGGTTAAAGCAACTGTGGTAGTACAGGCACACCATGCACTACTACTCAGCAATAGAAGGAATAAGTAGTGATACATGCGATAACTTAGATGGATCTCAAGGGGATTTTTCTGAATAAAAAAAGGTTGCATACTGTATGATTCCTGGAATGACAGAATTATAGAGATGGAGAGCAAATTAGTGATTGTCAGGGCAGTGGAGGAGGAAGGGGGTCGGTGCAGCTCTAAAGGGGTAAGAAACAGAGCCTTAAACTGATGGAGCAGTTCTGTATCTTAATTGTGGAAGGGAGTACATGATTTTACACATATAAAGCTGCATATAACTAGACACACACATACCAGTGCACATAAAATTGGTGAAATGGCAATAAACTGGTGAAATTGGGAGTATAACAATGTCAAAGAGCATTATTATTTTTAAAGAGCATTATTTGTAATTTAGATGTGATGGACTGAATACAGAAGAATTAGCTTATCAATTAGTATATTAAGGTGTTAAAGAAATCTGGAAATATATGCACGTCTTTGCAAGACGGTACCTGCTTATATACAAAAAAACATTTCTTAGTAGCTGGTTATATTAGTTTGTTAGGGCTACTACAGTAAATCACCACAAACTGGGTGGTTTAAAACAACCAAATTTTATTCTTTCACAGTTTTTGAGCCTCAAAGTTTGAAACCAAGGGGCGGGCAGGGCTATGCTTTCCCTTAAGTCTCTGAGGGAGAGACTATCTCATGTGCCTATAATAGCTTCTGGTATTTGCTGGCAGTCTTTGGTGATCTTCTCTCTGTTTTTTATAAAAATACCAGTCACTGGATTAGGACTCATCCTAATCGAATATGGCCTCTTCTTAATATCGATTATATCTGCAAAGCCCCGGTTTCCTAATAAGATCACATTCAGAGGTACTAGGGTTTAGGACTTGAATATATTTTTTTGAGGGTACAATTCAACCCACAGTGGCTGCTATTGTTTTCTTTAGGAAAATAATAAAGGGTACAATCTTGTGCCAACCTTGAAGCAGGACAGATTTATTAGCTGAGGCCAGTTATCATCTTAGAAAATATGCATGTCTGTCCACATGGAAAGTATTGGTGACCACTTGCTGCTTTGGGGGAGTAGTAAGAGAAACAACTGCTAACACCCCATCCCTTCATTGTTAGGATTCTCCCTAGTTGTCTCTGCTCCCATACCTTTGACCCACTTCACACAGCCTGTGAGTAAGAGTCAAGACAGCATTTCTGTGATTCAGATTCAGCAACTTAGTTTATACCACAGGAGAATTTCTTCCTTTGTAGACCTGCAGATGTGACATTGTAGCTAATATCACTGGTTACTTTGCTTTTGAACCGGTATAGATATTCATTATGGGTAAACTTCATTTAGAAGGTGAAAAATGGGGATGAAACATGTCTTACACCACAGTGCTTTTAACTGGGGCAGGAAATCAAATTAAGAGCCGGGAGCACATTCCTTCTGGAAAATCTGTTAAAGGAAGGAAGTTCCCCAAGGGATTTTTAATCCTCTTGCACAGGACTTTGTGTTTTGAGGGTCATTCAAAAACAAATCTGTACAAGGTGCCCTATAGGGCACTCATGACACATTTGGGGAAAATTTATAATGCTGCAGCATTAGGATGCCAAATGCCCTTGTCATGCTAAAAAAATACAGGATCTACTGTCCTAGCTGAATAAGAAGACTAGCATTAAGGGGTGCCTGGGTGGCTCAGTCGTTAAGCGTCTGCCTTCGGCTTAGGTCATGATCCCAGGGTCCTGGGATCGAGCCCCGCATCGAGCCCCGCATCGAGCCCCGCATCGGGCTCCCTGCTCGGCAGGAAGCCTGCTTCTCCTGCTACCATTCCCTCTGCTTGTGTTCCCTCTCTCGCTGTGTTTCTCTCTGTCAAATAAATAAAGCCTTTAAGAAAAAAAAAATGTTTAAAAAAAAAAAAGCAGGTGTGCTCAGAGTTTCTGGCTTATTAGAAAGAGTTCACAGTGGCAGGGAGCAACTTACTTCAAAAGGTGGGTAAACTCTGCCTGCTTGTGATCTCTTTCTCTGTCAATTAAATAAATAAAATCTTAAAAA
>CM053618.1:24294935-24325866 GCA_028646535.1 Procyon lotor
AAAAGTCCCTCTGAAAGTACGGAGTATTTTCTGTATGGGATCTCTTCTTAATTAATGAAAACTTTCTGCTGTTTCCTTTTGGCTCAAGATTTAAGCATCTCATTTTTATTCTTATTTATTTATTTATTTATTTATTTATTTATTTTTAAGCATCTCTTTTTAAAATTTTCATTCGGTGAGTTCCAGATATAGGTCTGTTGTTCATATGCATGAAAATGAAAAAAAATTGTGAAAAATACACTTGTGGGGTGCCTGGGTGGCTCAGTGGGTTAAAGCCTCTGCCTTTGGCTCAGGTCATGATCTCAGGGTCCTGGGATTGAGCCCTGCATCGGGCTCTCTGCTCAGCAGGGAGCCTGCTTCCCTTTCTCTCTCTGTCTGCCTCTGTGCCTACTTGTGATCTCTCTCTCTGTGAAATAAATAAATAAAATCTTAAAAAAAAAAAAAGAAAAAAGAAAAATACACTTGCTCTTGAATATAAGCAGTGCTTCTCTGGTAGGTGGGAGAGAAGAGAAAAAGGTGGAGAAAGGGAGTCCTTATAAGAGCAGAGCAGGCTGGGCATACCCTGCTCACCAAGGAGATTCAGTCCTAGCTCCTCCTCCTCCTAGGTGGTTACTCTGATAATCACATGTCATATGGAGTCACCATTATTCACAGAAATCTGTTAAACCCCTTTACTTTATTGGGAAGGAAAAAAGATTGAGATCATGTACCCATTTTAGTCCATGTTCCTTCTAAGAGAACAGAATCCTGACCTTTCTCCATCTGGAATTGGTTTCAAATTCTAGTAGGGCAAAGCATTGCATTTACCCAGTAAGGATATATTTTCATTACAATTGCATTATAACAATATTAATTGATTAATGTTAACAAAGCACTTTTACCAGGTAGGGCTCTTCGAACAGTCTCTTTTCTATGTAGTGAGCATTCACGTTAGCAAGGACTGGTCAAAAATTGCCTTTGGACAGAATCGCAAATGGAGACGCGGACTCCTGCCTACTCACTGTCCTTCAGTTGTGCTCTGGGGAACAGTGCTCACTTCACTCTCCTCTCTGCCAAGGATTTATGATAGCTTATTTATGGCTTAAAGTCAATAGTGCAATATATTACCTGTTTTATCCGATTTTTTCTTTCATTCAAATTGCAAAATTCAAATATGTAAATGAAATTGTTGAATAGACTTCTTTGGGCCAGAATGCCTTCTTGAGGCCATATTCCCACCTACAGCAGTAACATGCTTCCTATCTCTCACTGTCCCTAGCACAGATAATACCTTGAAATGACTGGCTCTTAGGGACTTATGTTGAATGAATGACTAAGTGCCTGGGAGGCTGGTGGAGCTGAGAATGGGGGTTCCCCAAATTTGTGAGGAATTCAAGTGAATGAACTCTAATATGTTAGTTAGCATTCATTTCAGTCATTCAAAATTATTTATAGATCAAGTGCCAGAATGGTGATATTTTGTATCAATGTAGAAAGTGCACCAAATATATGATTATCTCACCCCAGTTGTGAAAATAAGTATATTTGACCACATTAGCCATTTTCTCAGGATTTGTGTACTTAAAAATTTCATTCTCATTAAATTTGCTTACTTTTAAAAGTCAAAGTTCAGAAATAGTGGTGTGTGTCTTGAAAACAAAGATTTCTTTTTATTTCCTGAAATACTAGAGTGATAACAAATACACATTTTTAATTCTTTTTCTCTCTCTTGACCATCCAATTTAGCGCTTTACCCCCTTTAAAAGGTAGCTTTAGTAATTCGTTGCCAGGACTGTTCTTTATGATTATAGTTCACATTCAATTTTTTATAGCACATGGCATTTCAAACAGGTACAGATTAGTACTGAAGTTATACGCCTTATGAATGGAATTCGAGTTCTGTTCATTTGACTACACATCTACATACCACTAAGATCGATTGCTAATTACAGTGGTTGGCTGTCTCCATTACAATGTCAATAACAAAGTTAGTGCCCCTTATGGAACACTTCAATATAATTGACATCTGTTTTAAAATCTGCTAGAAGAAACTTCCCTTACTCTTCTATTTATGTTTGTGTTGAAAATAATCAGGGAGATATTGAAAACAGACCATATGTTCAATGACAATAAATGCTTCAAATAGTCTCTTTGGACACATACTTCATTTGGAGTACAGCAAATGATTAATGCGGATTCTTTTACAATTTCCATGTGGATAAAAGGACTTGAGACACACTTTCTTCTCACCTCAAGTGCGTTGTTGACTGACATGCACTTCTGTTGTTTATTACTACATAAAATAAAAGAGCAGAACATATGTTTGCTGAGATAGCATTCACGGAGGGGCGAGGCAGCAGGTCAAGAGCTGATTAAGATTTATTTCCTCTGCATACTTACTGCACAATTATTCTTGTACTTATTTGGTTGTTTAGAAGGAAGAGAACTTAAGACTTTTCCTGGAATGTTCTCTTTGCCCCAGACATTCAGAGTTCAGGAAAATATAAAGTAAAAAATGTCTGAGAAAGGAAGAACATTTAAAAACAGCAACTGTAGTCAGCAAATGATTCCTATTACTAATGATGATAATAAAGACAGGACTTGAAAGACAGAAGATTAACAAAGCTGGGTACATGTGATATCTGCTTGTTTAGTCCTTTATTCTCCATTTGCATGAAAGAGCTCAAGGTAATACCATATTTTCTGACATCCTTTCATCTCTTTTGGGTTTGTTAAAGTTGTTGCCTTTTAATAATTTAAAAATATTTTTGCAATATTCTGAAATATCAGTATAGTAGAATTTTTTTATACCTTATTTTATTTCATATTTACTATCTTGAATTTCTTCTCAGAGGGAGTTGACTCATTCTCTGTGGGCATCAGTTTGCTAATCTGTATGACAGATACCATAATATCTCCCGTACAGGGACGTCATAAGCACAGACTGAGAGAATGATGTGACAATGCGTGGCACAGACCAATCCTTAAGTAAAATTTTCCTCCCTCCCCTCCCCTCCCCTCCCCTCCCCTCCCCTCCCTCCCTCCCTCCCTCCCTCCCTCCCTCCCTCCCTTCCTTCCTTCCTTCCTTCCTTCCTTCCTTCCTTCCTTCCTTCCTTCCTATTTCCTTTCTTTATTCTTCCCTAGTTGTAAGTCTTAAATCCCTTATTTATGAATGATATTATTTTTCAGTTTTAAGTTGTGACCATGGACTTTTCTCAGTCAAAATGAAGCGACTCTCAAAAGTGACTCTTTTTATGGAATGATTGGTAGAAGGAAGGGCTAGAGGGAGGAACAGAAGGAGAGATGAAGACTTAAAAGGGAAGAACTTTTCTTTATTAATACTAGTGATAGTTCAGTTTTCTGTTTTGTTTCATATTTTTCTATTAATAAAAATAGACGGTAAAATATAGTTAACATTCTAGAAGGTACAACTCTACAAATAAAATGCTGTTTCATACTAAATTACTATCCAGTTATTTTTTTTTTTTTTAAGACTTTATTCACTTGACAGAGAGAGAGAGAGAGCTCGCTCAAGCAGGGGAAGTAGCTGGCAGAGGGAGAGGGAGAAGCAGGCTCCCTGCTCAGTGGGAAGTCTCAAGTGGGGCTCCATCCCAGGACCCTGGGATCATGACCTGAGCCGAACGCAGACGCTTAACTGACTGAGCCACCCAGGCGCCCCTTAATGTCCAGTTCTGTTTAAAAATCTCCTCTGTAATTATTGTGACCCAGGCATAGATTTATCATGTATATATAAAATGTATTTAAAAACAAATTAAATTCATTATTTTTATTTTGAGATAATTGTAGATTCATATGCCATTGTAAGAGATAGAATAAAGAGAGCCCGTGTCCCCTTTACCCAATTTCCCCAAATTGGAACATCTTGCACAACTCCAGTACAATATCACAACCAGGATATTGACATCGATGGAATCAAGATACCCAACATTTTTATCACCACAGGGAAATCTCATGTTGTCCTTTTATAGCCACACTCTTGTCCCTTTCATTCCTCCTTCCTCAACCCCTGGCAACCACTAGTCTGTTCTCTAGTTATATAATTTTAAAATTCTAAGAATATGTTATAAATGGAGTCGTACAGTATGTAGCCTTTTGGGATTGGCTTTTTTCACTCCGCATAATTCTCTGGAGATTCATCCAGATTATTGAGTGTGTCAACAGTTCTTTCCCTTTTATCGCTAAGTAGTGTTCCATTGACTGTACCACAGTTGTTAAACCATTCGCCCACTGTGGGACATCGGTTTGTTCCCTCTCCCCGCTAATTCTTCTGCTATCATGAATCAAGTTGCCAGAAACAGTACAGATCCTCCTCATTTTGTGATGGGGTTATGTCCTGAAAAACCCATTGTAAGTTGAAAATATTATAAGTTAAAAATGCATTTAAAAAATACATTTAATACACCTAACCTACCAAACATCATACCTTAGCCTAGCCCAAGTTAACGTGCTCAGAACACTTTTCCCAACTGCCTACAGTTGGGAAAGTAATTTAATACAAAGCCTACTTTATGGTAAAGTATTGAATATCACTGTAGTTTATTGAAAACTGTAGTGAAAGTGAAAAGCAGAATGGCTGTATGGGCGTAGAAGGGTTGTAAGCATGTGGGTTGTTTACCTACGTGATTGCATGGATGACTGGGAGCTGGGGCTCACTGCTCTTGTCCAGCATCACCAGAGAGCATTAGACTGTATATCAGTAGCCCAGGAAAAGATTAAAATTCAAAATTTGAAGTACGGGTTCGTTTGGATGCGTATAGCTTTGACACCGTCATGAAGTTGGAGAGTTGTAGTTGAATCATCATAAGTTGGTCACTGTTAGTAGTGTTTTGTGTGAACATAAGTTTTCATTTCTCTGTGATAAATACCCAAGAGTGCAATTCCTGGATCATATGGTAGTTTCCTGCTTAATTTTTAAGGAATTACCATTTTCTAGAGTGGCTATACCATTTTATATTCCTATCAGCATCTAGCATTTGATGATGTCACTATTTTTCATTTTAGCCATTCTGATAGAAGTATAGTGATACCTCATTATGGTTTTAATTTACATTTCCCCTATGTCTAATTATGGATGTGCTTATATGCCATCTGTATACCCTTCTGTTCTGTTAGTCTGTGTGTTCATGCCTCTACCAGTATTACACAGCCTTGCTCACTGTAGCTATATAATAAATTCTGAAATCAGGTAGACTAATTCTTCCCACTTAATTTTTCCTTTTCGAAATTGTTTTGACTATTCTAGTTCCTTTACTTTTTCATAAACACTTTAGAATAAGCTGTCTATATCAGCAATGTTTTTTTTGTTGGATTCTGATAGGAATTGTGTTCAACCTGTATATTAATTTTGAGAGAATTGGTATTTTACTATTAGCCTTCTAATCTACTAACATGTTGTGTCTCTTCATTTAGATCTTTAAATCTTTAAAAATTTCTTGGGGCGCCTGGGTGGCTCAGTCATTAAGCATCTGCCTTTGGCTCAGGTCATAATCCCAGGGTCCTGGGATCAAGCCCCACATCAGGCTCCCTGTTCAGTGGGAAGCCTGCTTCTCCCTCTCCCACTCCCCTTGCATGTGTTCCCTCTCTTGCTGTGTCTCTCTCTGTCAAATAAATAAATAAAATCTTAAAAAAAAATTTCTTTTATCAGTGTTTGGTAGCTTTCAGAATACAAGATCTTGATCTTGGTCATAATTCTATAATGTATATGTATAACTAATCATCATCATGTCGTACACTATTATTTTATTTTTAAAGATTTATTTTGAGGGAGAGAGTGCCCATGTGCGGGGTGAGGGGAGGGGGCAGAGGGAGAGGGAGAGAATCTTAAGTAGACTCCACACTGAGCATGATCCTGAGATCATGACATGAGCCAAAATCATTGGGATGCTCAACTGACTAGGAGTCACCTAGGTGCCCCCTGTTGTACATTTTTCAATATGTATAATTAGGTTTGTCAATTATTCTACAATAATTAAAAAATATATATAGCTCCTGTTCACTCCTGTACATGTTTTGTGAGGTTTACATCCAAGTATTTAATTTCTTTTTTTTTTTTCTTTTGAGGGATGGAAATGGTATTGTATTTTTAAGCTTGATATCCATGTGTTCCTTGCTAGAGTATAGAAATACCATTGATTGTATGTTTATCTTGTATCCTGAAACCTTGCCAAACTCACTTAGTTTTAGAACTTTTATTGTAGTTTCCTTGAGATTTTCTACATAGGTGGTCATATTTTCAAATAGGGCTGGTTTCATTTCTTCCTTTCTGATCAGTTTGCCTTTTATTTTTCCTTTGTTGCCATCTTGCCAATGGCAAGGACTCTTAGCATAGTGTTAAAACCAGTGAGTGTGGACATTCTTGTCTTGCTCCCAGTTTTAGGGGGAAAGCATTTAGTCTTTACCATTAAGTGTAATGTTGAGTATAGCTTTTTTTTTTTAGATACTCTATTAAGTTAAGGAAGTTCCACTAGCTTACTTTTCTGAGAATTTTTATCATGAGTGAATATGGAATTATATGAGATGTGTTTTTCTTCATTGGTGATATGATCATGTGATTTTTTTCTTAGCCTATTAATATGGTGGATTATATTAATCAATTTTTGTATATTGAACCAGCCTTGCATCCCTGGAATAAATCCCACTTGGTCACGATAAATAACTCTTTTATATATTACTAAATTTTGTTTGTTAGGATTTTCTTAAGGAATTTAACATCTCTGCTGTATTATCTTTGGTTTCAATATCAGGACAATATTAGCTTTATAAAATTATTTGGGAAGTATTTTCTCTTCTGCTACTTTCTAAAGATTGTGTAAGGTTGGTGTTAATTTTTTACATGTTTGGTAGAATTCTCCAGTGAAACTCTCTGTGTTTAGACGTTTCCTTTTTTGGGAGGTTTTAAATTATAAATTCATTTTCCCTAATAGTTACAGAACCATTCAAATAATTTATTTCTTATTGGATGATTTGTCATAGATTATGGTTTTTGAAGAACGGGTCTGTTCTGTCTGAGTTGTTAGAGTCATATGTGTAGGGTTGTTTGTGGTATTCTCTTATCCTTTAGGTGTCTGCTCACCTGTTTCATTCCTAATATTGTTCTCCCTTTTGTTTATGTCAGTTTTGCTAGAGGTTTGTCAATTATATTGATTTTTTCAAAGAACCAGCTCTTTGTTTCATTGATTTTTTCTATTGTTTTTCTGTTTTCAATTTCATTGATTTCTGCTCTTATCTTTATTATTTTTCTCCATCTGTTTGCTTTGGGTTTACTTTGCTGTTTTTTTTTAGGTTCTTGAGATGGAAGCTTAGATTATTGATTTCAGATTTTTCTCTTTTCTAATGTGTGTTTATATATTTTTTCTTCATTCTGTTTTAGGCTTCCTGTTTCTTTGTTCTTTTTTTATTAAAACCTGGATATTTTGTATATTAATTTCCAAGATTATGGATCTAATTTAAAATTTCTATTATAATTGGATTTCTCTGATAATACTCATAGAAGGGAAAGAGAGGCATTGTCTTCATACTTCTAGGTTAAGGAGGAAGTCCAGTTTTCTACTGGATTCCCAGGAGAATCTCCCATCATCTTCTCACCAGTCAGGCCATGATGGTCTTAGTCTCGTTGATACAGAGGACAGGAGAGGAGGAGGGAGCAACATTTATGAAGCACCTACTGTATGCCAAGCCATGCATTGAAGAACTGCCTATGTTTCCTTGCTTAATTCCCAGGCAGATCTGTTTAGCATAGTGAGCAGTGGACAGAACAGGGGGGCTCAGCCAGAACCCTAGGTCAGATCCTGGCTCTGGCACCTGCAGCTCGGTGACCTTGAATGAGCAGCTTTCTCTTCTTGAATCTTAGTCCCTCATCCATCAAAGGGACATGAGAATGCCTCATCACATGTTGATGAAGATAAGAGACACCACATAGAAAGGACTTTTCCTGGAAGAAGCCTTCCCATTCTGGTAGCCGTGTTTAGAGGCAGAAATCAAGGGCTGGCATACCCTAGCTTGAGGCTTTTTAAAAAATATATCAGAATGTCAGTAGTGTTATTCTTTATATTTTGTGTATATTCCAGTGTTTGTGTATATTCCAATAGATGTTGAGGGAGTTCTCATTATTGCTGGTTGGGGAGTGGAAATTCTCTCTTTTTTTCCTAAGTAATCTCTACCCCAAACATGAGGCTCGAACTTACAACCTTGAGATCAAAAATCTCATGCTGCACAGACTGAACCAGCCAGGAGCTCCAGAAGTAGAAGTTTTGATAGGCCTTTACCTCTCTGACTGGGAGGAGTAGGAGTTAGTGTACCACTCTCCATTCTGCCTCCACTGACAGCATGAGAAGGGGTTGTCCTCCTTGCTTCTTGGCAATGGCAAAAGTTCTGACTCTCCACTAGAATTCTTCTAATGTTGTCTCAGTGGAGAGGAGGAGGATGCTTTATTATTGCCAAGCAGAAGTGGCAGTCTGTGTAACCATGTGGTCTCCATTGATTCCAGGGTGAGTGGGGGTCATTTTTGGCAGGTTGGGCAGAATGTCTCAGCTCCCTATTTGGTCTTCTCTGACACCACTCTTGAGGAGATATTGGCAGATCTTCGTACAGTCTGTGAGGTTGTGCTCTAGGTTCCCCATTTGGCTTTGCTGTTGTGGGTATGGGTGGGACCACAGTTTTTCCAATGGTTTTTGACTAGAATAGAGTGGTTATTGTTTAAAAGTGTTATATATAAGATAAAAAGACAATCCAGGAAAGTCACCACTGTGTTCTTTGGGTCCTTTGTTAGCTTACTGGTTTGCTTGACTCTTCTCTCCATTTTTTAGCTTTATGTTTATTTTATATATAATGTCTAGAATTGGTAGTTGAACTTAGTGAGAGGAATAGGGAAAAATATATCTACTCCATCTTCCTAGAAGTAGAAGTCTTCTAAGATAGAAATTGTAGGGGCACCTGAGTGGCTCGGTGGGTTGAAGCCTCTGCCTTCAGCTCAGGTCATGATCTTAGGGTCCTGGGATCAAGCCCTGCTTCAGGCTCTCTGCTTGGCAGGGAGCCTGCTTCTCTCTCTCTCTGCCTACTTGTGATCTCTCTCTCTCTGTCAAATAAATAAAAAATAAAATCTTAAAAAAAAAAAAAGAAATTGTAGTACACATATTCACTTAATTTTTTTTTTTAGAGCTTTCCCTAGATAGCTAGGCAGACATTTTAAACTTTGCAATTCACCTTTTGACCTTCCTTTTTTCCCCTGACACATTTTTTTTTTAAAGATTTATTTATTTGACAGAGAGAGAGAGAGAGAGATCACAAGTAGGAAGAGAGAGAGGCAGAGAGAGGGGGGAAGCAGGCTCCCCGCCAATCAGAGAGCCTGGTGCAGGGCTTGATCCCAGGACCCTGAGATCACGACCTGAGCCAAAGGCAGAGTATTTAACCCTCTGAGCCACCCAGGTGCCCCTGACACACTTTTTTTTTTTTTAAGAACAAGTATATTTGAGGTTAACTAAAGATAGAAGTTACAGTACAGCTTATAGATGTTTTTACTATATTTTAGATTGGGTCTGAATTTTTCAGAATAATACTTGTTAATTCTAGTTAATTCTATTAGAGAGGATGGCATTATAAGAAATAACATGGGTTTTTACTTGGTAGGTAATATTTAAGATTATTTTGCATCTAAACATTGAAGTTGCTCACAAGGGACAGATAATTTAATATTGACACAACCTTAAATAAATTGAAGAGGCATAAATCAGAGTAATGAGATTCATAAAGCTGTTAATATTAATGGGGAAACCTTTTGGGAAACATGGTATGAAATCAAAGAAACTAGGAACCCTAGATATAAATGATGAAACTAGTTAATGATTAAAAATTTGGTTATTTTTGTTTTATTTTCTTTTCAAGTCAGGCTATTCTGTGTCTTTAGAAAAAGTGCAAGTCTTTACAATTATAATCAGAAAATGGAATGCAGAATTCTCAGAAATAAAAAAAATTGACATCTGTAGAGAACACAGGATATGTCTTTTGGTTTTGCATATAAGGAATCAAGATAGCATTACATTTTATTTCTGAAATAAATATGTGAGCTCTTTCCCAGATACCAAGGCCATAAATATTTATTAATAAGTAGTGAATGTATGTCTTGCACACATAAAGGTATATGTGGATTTGTGTGTGAGTGTGTATGTGTAGACTTTGGCCATTTATTAATCCCCAATTTTAAATATAGAGTGAAAAGATATAAATTGAATAAGTTAAGTTTTGAGTCTTGAATGTTCCAAAGAAATAAATATGAAAGCTGGAGAAACATAAGGTAGGTAGACACAAAAATGACTTGATAGTAAATGTGGACAAGATATACTGAGGCAGTTTATAGAAGATTTCTTTGGAGACCTGAAGAGTTGTTGGGTTGGATTTGATGTAGAACTGAGCTTTTTGGCTGTGTAGAATGGATAAAAAGCCCCTCATCATTTTTGTTGAGTTCTTATTCTCTATAATGTTTGTAAAAAGATATTTAATTCAATGAAACCATTGGCTATTTTGAAAAATAACTGTTTTGGAGAAAAGAGTTAAGTTTAGGCAAAATATGTTGAAATTGTCTACTTTGGAAAATTTCTATGGGAGGTCATAGGATGAACAAGCAGAAATGTAGGGTCTTGCTTCCAGCACCAGACTGGGGAAAGATGTGCATAAATTACTCAGTTGATGGGTTTCTTTTTCCTTGTGGAGGGTGGATAGATTCTTTTTAATTGTTTTTAGCTTAGGTTTTGTTTTGCCTTGTTCTGTTGGCAGCGTTGGTCTTCTGTGGTAGCTTTTTTACAAATGCTATTGCTATTGAGGCATTCATTCAAGTATTTACTCATGAATATACTAGTTTATATGTGTTGCATTGGTCAGCTCTAATGGAGTCTTAAGCATGATGTTGGAGATGTGGTCTCTAATCTGTTTATGAAAACTAAAGGATACATGTTACCTAAAACAAATGTAAACTTCTGGAGTCTCACTGAAAATTTTGCAATTATGATTTGTAGCTGTTAAAGATCATTGACTGTGGACATTTTGTTCTTTAATTGGGGGAAATATTGCTCTCTCTTTTTCTTGTGTGTTTGTGTCAGGTGTGGTTATGTGGATATTCTAAGAAGAAGACTGGGAATGGAGGAGGTGGTTCAGACTTGAGTAATTTAAGCAATATTTAATTAACAAACCCATTAATTAAAAAAAAAAACACATCAGAATTTCTCTCTACTCATCTCTCTGTCTTCTTATAGAGCATGTGTCTTTCACTAATCACTAGAACTCACAGTCAGGTTGGGAGGAATCAAGGTAGGTGACCAAGGACACATACCTGATTTAGTGGGGAGAAAAGGTTAAGCCTCTTCTCATCAGAAAAGAAACCAAGGCAGGTATATTATGACATTGGTAACTAGCAAGGAAAGTATCTCTGAAATAGTGGCAGAGAAATAAAGAACCAAGTACTCAACTTCAGACTGCACAGACTAATCTACTTCAACAGATTGAAGTAGAATAACACATATACATTTTCATTTCAGTTGTTTTGTTTTTCTTGGCTCTCCTTTTGCTATCTCCCCCCTTCCCTCCAATCAGTAGCACTTAGTACCTCAGTGGAGAGAAGCTATAGTAGAACATAAGAGTCTAATTCTTGGCAGTTAAGATTCAAAATCCGAAATGTATAAGGAAAAAGAAAATTTGGAAGGATAAGATAGTGCAGAGTCAATTTTTCTCATCCCTCACCATTAGTTAAAGTTTCTCTGGATTTTAGGAAGAAAGATGTCCATAGAAGAAATTGACACCAGAACGACATCCTAAGAAAAAGCCCCTACTCCCTGTCTTCAGCTAAAATGAAGTTACATAAGTAGGGTGATGTGCTAGACAGGTTTGGGATTTGACAGGAGAAGGACCACGTTTGCTTGGATTGGAAGCCAAAATCTAAATTATATAGGATGTGAAGTAGATACTATTATTATTATCTCCATTGTACAGATGAGGAAACAGAGGCTCAAAGAGTCTAAGTTGTTTGCCTAAGGTAACACAACCGCAACTGTCTTAGACTTCCATTCCAAAATTAAATGAGGGTAGATTAGAGAAGTGCTGTAGAATTTGATAAAGAGGGGATTAAAAACCAGTTCTATTGAAATATAGTTTATATATAATAAAAATTACTCATCGGAAGTATACAGTTTCATTCTTTTTAGAAAATTTATATAGTAGTACAGCCATAACCACAATCCAGTTTTATAACATTTTATCCCTCCAAAGAGATCCTCCTCATGCCTGCTTGCCATCATTCCCTGTTCCCAACCCCAGCCCTAAGCAACCACTGGTTTACTTTCTGAGTCTAGAAATTTGTCTTTTCTAGAAATTTTATGTAAGTGGAATAATAGAGTATTGATACTCTAGAGTTTATATGTGTTGCATTGGTCAACTCTAATGGAGTCTTAACCATGATGTGGGAGATGTGGTCTCTAATCTGTTTATGAAAACTAAAGGATACATGCTACCTAAAACAAATGTAAGTCGGGGAGAATGAGTCGGGGAGTATGAGCTTCTCCTCTGTTTCCTGAGAAAGTTTGTGTAGGATTGGTATTATTTTCTTCCTTACACAACTGATAAATTCTCCAGGGAAGCCATCTGAGCCTGGGCTTTTCTTTATGGGACTCTTAAACAGTTAATTCAATTTCTTCATTTGTTGTAGGTCTATGCAGATTTTCTATTTCTTCTTGGGACATTTTTGGCAATTTGTGTCTTCCAGGACGTATTTCATCAAAGTTGTCTAATTTGACTCAAGAGATGAACTAAGGGTGGCCGGGGGGGATGGGGGGGTGGGTAGGGATATGGTGGCTGGGTTGTGGACATTGGGGAGGGTATGTGCTGTTAAGTGCTGTGAAATGTGTAAGCCCGAAGATTCACAGACATGTACCCTGGGGCAAATAATACATTATATGTTAATAAAAATTAATTAAATTAAAAAAAAAAATAAAATGCTAAAAAAAAACAACAACAAAGTTGTCTAATTTGTTGGCATATAGATGTTCATAATATTTCCTTTCAGTTAAAAGATTTTTTTTTTCTGTAGAGTCATTAGTGATGTCTAAGGGGATTATTTTTTAAACATAGAAAGAACAGGACTAATTGGATCTATGGCTCCTGGTCTGGTTATTTTTGATAAGCAAATGTGATTATTGAAACCAATTTATGAGCTTAAAAATAAATATTTAACTCTGTAATATATTTTAAAATATTGATTTCTATAACCTTTTGAACATATTGTGACATTTTAGTGGCAACCTAATGAGGCCCTTCCTGACCTTTCTGTGTGGCAGAGGCCCCTTTGCTCCTATGTCTCATACTCCCTGCTTTCATCATTTCTTTCAGATTTTTTTGGCTTTATAGTAATTCCACAATATTTCCCCAAGCAATGTATACCTCACCCTTTCCCATCTTTTTATATTATCCTATGTATTTTTCTAAGCCATAATTTAAATCCATCATTTATTTAAATTTATTTTTGTTCACCTACTATAGGGTAGGGAATGTGAGGCGTCTATCAATAGCAGACTGAATGGACTCCTACCTGGAGTCCTGCCACTCAGAGTAAGTCATAAACACAGATTGTTGTCACACAAATTTGAAACAGTTTGAGACTTTTTACTTATTGTAGGGGCAATGAAATCAGAGATATTTAAAGAGGGAACTATCTCCTCCAGGTAAGGGCTATAAAAGCCACTTGGTAGACAAAGGGCAATGTGAGTTAGGTTTTGAAGCAGGAGTCAGATACGTGTAGGGTTGAGAACTGTTTCAGTTGAGGGAAGAAATGGGAACAAAGTGGTAAAGTGAGCTGTTGAACAAAACAGACAAAAATCCATGAGAAAATTGTTAATGTTTCGCGTATATTTTGATAGTAGTGCTGTCATGGCTTACCAAAGTTTTGAATAGGAGGGGAGAGAGAAAGAGAGAGAAAGATAAAGAGCAAAGATCATGCCAAGGTTTTGGCCTAAGTTATTGGAAAGCAGGAATGGGGAAGGCTGCAGGGGGAGTAGGTTTTAGGAGTTCAGTTCCGCACATGTTGAGTTATCTAGATGGAGATGTGAATACTATAGAGAGTTGGATATCTGAATGTGAAGTTGGGGAAGGAGGAGCTAGACTGGAGATCCACATTTCTGAATCTTTAGCATTAAGATGGTATTTTATAGCCATTGAATTGGGCAAGTGTAAACCAAGACAGCATGAGGAGGACCAAAGTGAACAACAAGGCTTGCATTTTCTAGATGTAGAGAATGTTGGTGCCTCAATAAAAATAGAAAACGTGGGAAGGTAGGTGGTGAATTTGATTTGGCACATTTGAATTTGGAATTATAGTTAGAGATATCTGTACAATGGTGAGCATGTAAGCCTAGAACTTGAGGAGGAAGATATCTGCTAAGAGATGAAGGCAGGTCAGTGATAAGCTTATCAAGGGAAAGAAAAGGAAAGGGGGCCAAGGTTGCTAGCAGGGGTTCCATAGTAATAGCTGAATGAGTCTAGGCTGGTTTGGGAGCAACAGCGAGGCCATCAAGGGGCTGATGCAGTATGTAAATAAGTAAGAAGCTGGAAACATTTGACTGATGAGGAAACTAAGCCCTATCAGCAAGTAAATTGTTCAAGGACTTAGCGTAAGCAATGGTATTACAATTCAAACTCAGCTTCCAAAATCTGCTTTTTTCCCCCTACAACACAAAGACCTCACTAATTTATTCCCCTTATTCTATAAAAGAATTAGTAACAAAGTGATATAGCTAGGTAACATTTGAGATAGTTCTAGAACCAGGTTATCCGATTCTCTTGTGTTATCTTCACCATAATAGAATTTTAATAAAATCTCATCTGAAATATGATCAGATAATATGTGTGCTTCCATAGTCCCCCAAATATGTATAATAAAAATAAGTAGGATATTTCAAATTTTACTAAATTCAGCTTTAGCTCTTGGAATTCTAGATTAAGGTCAAGTATTCTGCAGGTGCTTAGAATACCCTAAGAAGACAGTTTACTTGGAACTGGACATGTCAGTAAATCTATGAAATTCACCAAGTCATTTTCTTTTCATTTTTAATCATAAATACATTGATAAATTTATGATTGAAATATTAGTAGCCATTAGTATGTTCTACACTGAAGACAGACTTTCACAGTATTGCTCTTTTCAGTAATAAAATTGGTAGGTTGTTAAGGTTTAGGTTCACCGTTGCCAGCTTCCCAGGGTATATCCTCAAAAGTCACATGCATCAGCTTTACCATTGGCTGTGCTAACTGGAGGAACTGACCTCTGCTTCTTCTGT
This sequence comes from Procyon lotor, assembly GCA_028646535.1. NCBI lineage: Eukaryota > Metazoa > Chordata > Mammalia > Carnivora > Procyonidae > Procyon > Procyon lotor. The sequence goes on from CM053618.1 coordinate 24,310,247, forward strand.
ATAGACCCACACAAAAGCTGCTTGAACAGATTTACAGTGTATTGCCTAGGTCTCCAGTCAGTGAATTGGGAAATGGAACTCTTATTGTTAACAATCTAATAGGGCCCTCAAAAGCCATTAAAGTGGAGAGTTAAAATAACATCCATATATTTTAGGAAAGGCATACTTTGGTTTGAAATACTCAGTTGGGAGTTTCCCTTTAAAACTTGCTGAAAGTAGTCTCACTTTCCTTGGCCAAATAATTCTATGACAGTATATTTCCATATTCTTTTTTTGCAGGAGCTTAAAATATAGGCTGTCCTCTATTTTTTCTAATCTCCACCACATCGTTTGGAGCTCTGGGGTTATGCACTGTTACCTGGCTTATGGATTGTTCCACAGGAAAAACTCAGAGGAGTCATTCCTTAGCTTGGTTGGAAATCATTCCCGTTGCTAATCACTCATTGTTTATCTGAACGTGTTTGCTATCTGGCTTTGTGGACTTATCTGTATTCTAGAAAATACTTGGTTTTCTAGAGAGCGTCACATTTGTAAAACCTATGGGAGTATAGGGATGTACATGTAGAATATATATTTAATTACTCTGTACCTTTGTAACTTATGCACAAGTCTCTCATTTCCCCTGCCATGTTGAATGTGTTGACTATTATATGCTTCTCTACAAACTTCCCTTTTCACTTAAAGCATCTCAGTGGGGGCGCCTGAGTGGCTCAGTCGTTAAGCGTCTGCCTTCGGCTCGGGTCATGATCCCAGAGTCCTGGGATCGAGCCCCGCATCGAGCCCCGCATCGAGCCCCGCATCGGGCTCCCTGCTCGGCGGGAGGCCTGCTTCTCCCGCTGCCATTCCCTCTGCTTGTGTTCCCTCTCTCTGTGTTTCTCTCTGTCAAATAAATAAAATCTTTAAAAAAAAAAAAAAAATAAAGCATCTCAGTGAAGGGGCATTGAGTACTCAGTAGAGAAAATCCACACTTTTGCTTGAGTTCGAGTATAAAAGAATTCTAAAAGTTTCTCTCTCTTGTTTTTTATCCATAGAGCTTCAAGTAATTAAGCTAGTGATTCTCCTTAGTATGTTTCACTTTTAGAAAACTAGGACAATAGGGAACTCTCTTTGTCTTTCTTATTTTATAATGATCAGTTTTAAAATTTGAACCATAAATGAATCTTCTTTACTTTGCATCATTTATTTCTGATATTAAAAAAGCCAGTATAACCATTTATATATATATGTATGTGTATATATATATATATTTATAATATGCATTATGTATAATACAATCTACTTGAAAACATCTTTTTAAAAAAATTTAAATTCAGTTAATTAACATATAGTTCATTATTAATTTCAGAGGCAGAGGTCAGTGATTCATCAGTTGTATATAATACCCAGTGCTCATTATATCATGTGCTCACCTTAATGTCCATCACCCAGTTACCCCATCTTCCCTACCCCCCTTGAAAAAACATCTTAAAAAGAAAGCACGCTTTTTATTTATTTAGGCTAAAATGTACTAAAATGTACTTCATTGATAAATTGACTGTTGTCTCAAGTCAAGCATTAATTCAACTGATAAAATTACTTCTTTTTCATTAACAAATATATTACTAATAGCAGAGTAGCAATTACCAAGTGCTATTTAGGAGCTTATTTATGCAATTATTGAGTTAAACAAAATTATTCTTCGAGAGACTCTGGACTCTGGGAAACAAACTGAGGGTTACAGAAGTGGGGGTGGGGAGATTGGTAAGCGGGTTATGGGTATTAAGGAGGGCACATGTTGTGATGAGCACTGGGTGTTATACGCAACTAATAAATTGTTGAACAATACATCAGAAACTAATGATGTACTACTATATGTTGGCTAACTGAACATGATAATAAAAAATTATTCTTGTATATTGGGAATTGAGCATTGATAATTTTAAGAGAATACCTTTTGTATAAACATATTTTTTTTATTTTTGTATAAACATATTTTTAAAAAAGATTAATTAATTAATTAATTTGGCTGAGGGAGACACAGCAAGAGAGGGAACGCAAGCAGGAGGAGTGAGAGAGGGAAAAGCAGGCTTCTCGCTGAACAGGGAGCCCGATGTAGGGCTCCATCCCAGGACCCTGGGATTATGACCTGAGCCGAAGGCAGAAGCCACCCAGGCGCTCCTAAACATGTTTTTAAAATAAATCGTTTTTAATGGCAGCCAATTACATCATTCAAACCCTTTATATAGGGAGGAGGAACATATTATGGTCCTCAGTGATACTCAACAGCCCTGCTTCATTGAATTTCCTGCTGTTTTCTGTGGGTCCATTGCCTGATTCTGCTCACCTTCCCCTGCAGTGCTCCACTTGTATTCCTGTTCAATCCATCATTCAAGTCTCCCCGATGAGGTTTTCTTGGACCCTCTCAATCGGTTGTAATTTGTACTATCTTTCTTTTCAGTCCTGAAAATATTTCCTTCACAGTCCTGAAGGGAAGAAGATAAGGAAAAATTAGAAAGCTATTGTCACAATCCAGGTATACAATATGGTAGTTTGCATTAGGGAGTTGGTAGTACAGATAAAAAGAATAGATAGCATTGCAAAGCATTTGAGAGAGAATTTACATAGATTGCATGTGAAGAATGAAGGAAAAAAGAATCAAGAATAACTCCCAGATTTCTGACCTTTGAGACCTTGTAAAAGGCAGTACTATTTCCTTGTTTTGTTATTGTTATTTTTAAAAGATTTTTATTTATTTCTTTGATAGAGATCACAAGCAGGCAGAGAGGCAGGCAGAGAGGAGGAAGCAGGCTCCGTGCTGAGCAGAGAGCCCTATGCGGGGCTCGATGAGGGGCTCGATCCCAGGACCCTGAGATCATGACCCAAACTGAAGGCAGAGGCTTTAACCCACTGAGCCACCCAGGCGCCCGCAGTACTATTTTCTAAACTTAGGAGGGTTGATGAGGACAAGTTTGGGCGGAGATCACATGAACCTTGAGATTCCTCTGAGAAAACTATGCTGATTTGGAAGGCTAACTGCTTTTCTCACTAGCAGTTAGATAAAAAAATGTATATAAGCTTAAAGAGTAATTTTTTACTTGTGTAACACATGAGTAAAGAGAAAGGCAGCTCTCTTCTATGCAGTGGTTCAGAGATCCAGGCTGACAGAAATTGGCCACCTTTATCATGTGACTCTTGCTATTACCCTGAGATCATTTCCATTTTACTGGAAGGAAGAGGAGGAAAAAAAAAGCATGAAGCAGTGGGTGTGGGAGGTTTTTATGGGCCGGCACTGGAAACTGCACACCCATTCGTTACTTCTGCTTGTATTCCGTTAAATCAAACACAGTCATAAGGCTACCCCTGCCTAGGAAATATGGTTCAGTTTTATGCCCACATATGATTTGATGAGCACGAGAGGTCACCACATCCAATTAGAAACTTTAAGAAGGCAGGTGGAGTTTAATTCTGGTACTTAGGGAAATCTACAGTGGAGATGTAAGTTTTGGAAATACACAGCATAAAATAATATTTAATTTGTTTTTTTTAAAGATTTTTTATTTATTTATTTGTCAGAGAGAGAGAGAGAGAGAGAGAACACAAGCAGGCAGAGACAGAGGGTGAAGCAGGCTCCCTGCCGAGCAAGGAGCCCGATATGGGACTCGATCCCAGGACCCTGGGATCATGACCCGAGCCGAAGGCAGCTGCCCAACCAACTGAGCCACCCAGGCGTCCCATAAAATAATATTTAAAAGTATGAGACAGGGAGAGAGTGTTAGGTAGATAAGGGCTAGGATCAACTGATTGCTACATTTATGGCCAAGTAGGTAAACGAGAAATTCCACAGGCGAAAAGAGTAGAATTGGATGTGGGCCAGCACACCACCATCAAGTAGGAGAGCATTAGCCTTCCCAGTCTGAGCCCTAACAATCTGGGGGTGGTCAGAACCTTGGCGGGAAGAAGGAAGGCATTTTGAAGGATGAGTACTTGTAGGCATATAAGATGTAGCTTTAGCTCTGAGGACTAGAGAGACCAGTTTGGAGTTGTGGAAGAAAAAAGAAAATGGGACTGGACTGTTGAGTTGGGTATGTCTACCCTTTAGGATCTAGAAAGAGTGGGGAAGAAGACAGGTGGGCCTATTTTGGAGTCATCTATTTTAGGTGGAGGCACTTGGGCAAGTTACCTAAACTCCCTATTTGCTCATGTGTAAAATGGAGATACTTATCATACCTTTTACCTACGGTTGGGGAATGAGATGAGGAACATGAAACATAAACACAGTGACTACCACATGGGCAGGGCTCAGTATGTTCTCTTAGTTCTTTTTATTTCAATATCTTTGAGAAGCTTCTGTATATTTGCAAATGGCTATGTATCATCACTGGTACTTGGTAAATGTTTATTGAATGAATAAGTGTAGATGTAGTAAAGGCAGAGCAAATCTTAAGGCCATTAGGAGATTATAATGATGAACCTTCACATAAACAGATGTTACATGAAGAACACTGTAGTCTCAGGGACAACAACAAAAATATTTCAATATAACAAGACATTCAGGTAAAATATTAAGCCGCTTTGCAAAATTATTTTGTAATTTCTTTTATTTAGGGAGTCTACGTTTTTAAAACAGATTTACAACAAAAGAATTTTTTTGTTGAAATCTTGTAGCAGTAGAAATTGTAGACGTTTCATATTTATCTTATGTTAAAAATTCTGTAGTTAATTCTTATTCAGATAATAACTGACAGCTATACATCAATACTATTTTCAATTCTCAGATCAATAGCCTGGATGTTTTTTGGGAAAAAAAATCTAATTAGTTTCACGGAGGGGTTACCTTGTAACACAGGGGAAAAGCCCACTGCTCCTGAGGTATTGACTGGGATGGAAACCCTTTTTAACGGCCCCCTATGAGGTCAATTTAAGGGCTCTGGGCAATATGTGGGAACTAAAGTAGCTGTGAAGACAACTTATGTTCTTTTGCCCAGCTCGGTTAGTACCACTTTGTTTACCTTTGGTAAAAAATATGCTTTTCCTTTTGGGTGCTAGTTTCCTACAAGTGCGATAGTGTTGCCCTAATAGACATGAATCATCCATGAGCAGAACAAAAAATGTCTCAATGTAAATCCTGGGCCATTATTAGTTCTTTGGACATATTCTTTTGTATATATTCCTCATAGAATATCTTTCCCTGTCATTCTCACTTATCGAATGTATACTTATTCTTTCAAGATCCAACTGAAACATCACTTTCTCTTTGACTCTTTTTTTCTCCTGTCAGAATAGCTTTCTCTATTTTGCTGCTAGAGTCTTTTGTGCTTGTTGAGATTAGCACTTTCCCCAATGCATTGCAAATATTTCCTTATGTGTCTGTGCCTCACTGGGTTATGGACTCCTTGAGGACCTGGTGTACACCATATTTAACTTTGGGTGTCCAGAACTTAGCATAGTACCTGGCACATATTTACCCAATAGAAATCTTTATGCGAAAACATCTTGATCTCGATATGTAGATTTCTGTTGAATGACATCTTGTCTCATTGCTATAATACACTTAGAACAGTGGTTCTCAACTGGAAGTGATTTTGTACTCCCCATAACTCCCCCACCCCAGGGATATTCAGCTATGGCCCGACATAGACATGTTCAGTGGTCATAACAGAGGAGGAGGGGTAGTGCTGCTGGAATCTAGTGGGCAGAGGTCAGGGATATTGTTAAACATCCTACAATGTACAGGACAGCTTCCCACCCCACTCCCTAAATATCAACTGTGCTAAGGTTGAGAAACCCTGTTCTAGAAGAAAAGAAACCTGTATAATCATACTTTCTATTAAAACCATATTGGTCTACACACTGTCAATGGCTATTTATATACCGCTATTGCCAGACAGTATCTCCAGGCCAATTGTATGTTCTATGCACCTGACCCATTCCTATCTTTTCACTTGCTTCTATTTCTCCCTCTTTCCCTCTGCCCTCCTTTCTCTCCCTGCCTTCTTTTCTTGTTTCTTTCTCTCTCTTTCTTACCATGTTTACCCATCATCTCTACCCGCATGACTTCAGACACCTCAAACGCATGTCAAAAATAAATTTATCATTTTCCTAAGACAGTCTTTGGCAACTACATATATTCTCCTAATTAGTGGTCTATCTACACAGCTGCTCAAGCCAGAAAACTTATAGTCAACTTCTATATAAAATGAGATCTTTAATAATTCCTAAATCCTTTTCTGTTGAGGTCCTTATCACCCTCTTGTCTTGACAACTGCAGAGTCTCCTAATTGCTCACCTTGACCCTCCACTTCTCCCTCCACATTACTATAAGAATAACATTTTTAAAGATACTGCTTCTTCATGAGTATAAGATTAATGGGTGATCATTTTAATAATTTGGAGGTACCAAAAACAATAAAGAAGAAAATATAATTCATTTGTTATATTACTATAATCTAGTGCATTTCTTTTAGTTTTTTTATGCAAATAGTCTCTATTTCTTATACTAAATTGGAAATATATAAAATATATAATTATATATAATTTCTTTTTTCACTTTTGTCAAATATTCTCATGACATTAAATATTATTATTATTATTATTTTTTTTTTTTTAAAGATTTTATTTATTTGACAGAGAAACACAGCGAGAGAGGGAACACAAACAGAGAGGGAATGGTAGCAGGAGAAGCAGGCTCCCCACTGAGCAGGGAGCCCGATGCGGGGCTCGATCCCAGGACCCCGGGATCATGACCTGAGCCGAAGGCAGACGCTTAACGACTGAGCCACCCAGGCGCCCGACATTAAATATTATTGAATATATTCAGAGACATTTGTATATCTGAACCTTATTCTAACTATCCAGGTAATCACTTGGATCAGGCTCTCCTGACTGAGAAAGACTGAGTATAATAAATGAATCTATGTCCATGCCTAGTAGTATTGTAGTATATATAACACACTAGAGTAATATTGTACATTGAAAAACGTGATTGGATGGGCTCCTCTGACTCAGATGCAGTGGTCTGTAGCATTTATCTAGATTTACCTACATGCAGATCTACATTTGACTTATATATTAAGTTTCATGATAGTGTAGGTAAAATGGTCAGATGTCAACAATGTCGTATACTATGACATCTCCTATGAGGCTGAGCTTGGAAGTGGGACAGTCAAGTGTCCCGGATGTCTGATGGGATCCTCAGTTCTTTAGCCTTGTCATATGTAACTGTGACCTTCTGATAAGGTCTTTTGGGGGGTTTAGCACTTACCACTCTATCTAAAATGTTCAGTGATTTCCTTCTAGATCTTCTTGATTAGAAAACTTTCTTTAATTTGCCAAAGTGATGTCTATGTCTAGTTTTTCATCATGAGATGACTAGTGACATTTGTGATCTTTCATATTTTCCTTTTGTTTAGTTTTCTGGGGGTTATAATTCTAAAAAGATATGAAAAGAAAGGTAATGAAGCCTGGATGACAGTTTGCAGATTGGTTCAGACTCCGAGATAGGGAACAGAATTTGCTGAGAAGGATTAAATACCTCTTTACAACATCTGAAGAAGGTATGCTTGATTTTATCCTGAAAGCCACGGGATCTGTTAGGGGGTTCTAAGCAGGGGAAATGATTCATTCAAATTGGCACTTTAGCTGGTGCCCCTACCGCCCTGCCTGAGTGACAGATATTCATTGTTCTTCTCCAAAGCGTAGTGATAGAATCTAAATAATTCTAAGGATTTTTGTGCTTTTAAGGTTTTATTGATATAGATATCTAATGACAGTTGTCTATTTCCTGACCTCCCCACTTTTTAAAGTTTATAGAATCCTTTCTAGATACTTTCCATCGGTTAGATGTCAGAAATTTCTGAATTTCATGTCAAGTTCTGTCAAATATATCTGAAGAAGTCATTAAACATATAAAAGAAGAAAAAAGCTTAGTCTCCTGTGTCCTATAGCTTGGCTATGTGTCTTAGACCTAGCAGATGAAATGGATAGAAATTTATTAGTTAAAATAGTCTCTTAAACAACACATTATACATCCGCGTTTATTGACATTTGATGATTATAAGGAGGCGCCCAACCCTCTGTAAAACTCTTATTTCTGAATCATCAGATAAAAAGTATTATTGTTTTCAATTTATTCTTGTGTATATTTTAGTGTGATTTAGATTTATAAAATATTTGTGATCTTTGCTTATACACGTCATTCTAAGTTTCAGCTGATTTTTTTGATGAACTAGAATGTCTTCATGGAAGTTAGTCTCCCTTCCCGAGTTCCACAGTTTGATTCTCATTATAAAGCTCTCTACACTCTGTTTGGATCAGAGCTATCTCAACGTGTGTCTTTTTCCCTTGATTTATTATTATTTTTTTACTTTATTGCTCACATAATTAATTAATTTGCTATTTACCTTACTATTTTTTACTTTACTATTTATTTGACTTTATTTACAACAGCAGGGAAGTGGGTCACCTGTTCTATTAATGGAATTGCAAAATCCTGTCCTGCCCCATCCACCTCCATCCCCTGTGCTCCTGATTCCTGGTGTCTGCCTGTATGGAATACTCAGAAATAACGGTGGGAAGGTTCTCAAGGTCCATGCAAGTATTCTCACAACTGTTTGGCTGATTTCTGAAATATTACAAGCAATACTTTATTGCTTTAGCATAGATTCAAATGCAAATACAAATGTATCTGAGAAGGATTATGCTTTAAGGTACTAGGGTCTTTTGCAATCCGGTATGAATGAAGTATCAAAGGAGAAAAAAAAGCCCAGTTATAGGGAAGAGATTTGGATGCCAGGGGTACTCAGGAAAAGCTTCCCCACCATGGCATTGTGGCCTAAGTCTGGGTGTGCTCTCTGGTCATGAACTATCACCAGGGAATGAAAAGCCTAGGCAGAGATTCACTAATTCTAAAATTCTCCCATCTGGCTGAAATGACTCTACTTTGTAATTTAAATCCATCATTCTTGTTAGTGGCAGCAGAAGACGGCTTGATCAAGGGTTCAGTGATGTCATGGCTTCCCGCCTCACATCTCTTCTTTAGGGGAATTTTATATTAATTCCTTTAGCCTTTAATCTCCACCCAGACTTTTAATTTTTGCTCTCTTCTCTCACGGCTCCTCTTGAAGATTTCTACAATTTCCAGGGCCCAGATGCTATGATGCCCTGGTGAATGAGTGTTAGGCAAACTCTGTTTTCAATGGGATGCAATTTCACACTCTTTCTTGTACTCTTTTTTTTTTTTTTTTTAAGATTTTATTTATTTATTTGACAGAGATCACAAGTAGACAGAGAGGCAGGCAGAGAGAGAGGGGGAAATAGACTCCCTGCTGAGCAGAGAGCGCCATGCAGGGCTCGATCCCAGGACCCTGAGATCATGACCTGAGCCAAAGGCAGAGGCTTTACCCCACTGAGCCACCCAGGCGCCCTTCTTTCTTGTATTCTTGCTATAGAGTTTATATTTGAAGCCTTGTAATCTGTTATATTAAAATATTATCTTTGTGACTATATTTTTTCCTGATTTCATGCTTTATTTATTTTTATCTTTATTTTTCTTAAAGATTTTACTTATTTGACAGAGAGAGATCACAAGTAGGCAAGAGGCAGGCAGAGAGGAGGAAGCAGGCTGTCCGCTGAGCAGAGAGCCCGATGTGGGGCTCGATCCCAGGACCCTGAGATCACGACCTGAGCCAAAGGCAGAGGCTTTAACCCACTGAGCCACCCAAGTACCCCTTAATTTCTTGCTTTAGATACAGAACTGAACTTTGTCATTTGGTGTTTATTTTATCTATTTATCTTAAAGATTTTATTTATTTATTTGTCAGAGAGAGAGAGAGAGCGAGAGAGAACAAGCAGGCAGAGTGGCAAGCAGAGGAGGCAGAGAGAGAAGCAGGCTCCCCACTGAGCAAGGAGCCCGATGTGGGACTTGATCCCAGGACTCTGGGATCATGACCTGAGCTGAAGGCAGCCGCTTAATGAAATGAGCCACCTAGGTATCCTTCATTTGGTGTTTGATACAGCAAAATTTAAAGGCCTTCTTGTCTAAGGTCTGTAAAGACATCATCAGGACCCTTACAGAAACGGGAATAAGGATAACTAATGATTTTTTTTGGAGAGTCATAAAAAGTCCAGTATCTGCTAGAAAATGACAGTGAGCCCAGCACAGCAGAGACCTGCAGTAAATTTGTATATTCGTTTTCATAGAGATTTGGTAAAACCAACTTGCTTATATGTCAATATGCTTCTCTGTAAAATTAGGCTCGTGATATTTGACTTCTTTTGGCCCCACATTGGGATTTACGAAAAGTAAGGAAAAAGCAAACACGGCTGTAAAAATTTTGAGCTGAAAAATACCATCAGTATCTGAAATTAATGTTGGTATCACTAAATCGAAGTCAAAATAAATTCTGTCACCAAAATTTATTCATCTATTTCCTCTCTTCATCCCCATATTCATACTTATCCCATATGTATGCACTTAGTACAACATGTACCAGGTATTGGTCTGGGTATTACGCTGATAAATAAGACAGGGAGATCCTTGCCGTCATGGAGTTTACATTATAGTGTGCATGAGTGTATGTATTTGTTGCAGGAGAGACAAAAATAGGTAAATAAATGAATATAGAAGCAAGCGACACATTGTGAACATTCCTGAGAAGGAAATAGAGTGATGTAATAGAGAGAATGCTTGGGTGTGCAGAAGAGGCTGGTGTGGCTTTAAGAGGTAGATCAGGTGGTGAGTGGAAGAAGATGAGGAAGAAGCTCTGTCCTAGAGAGCAAGGAGTTTGGTTTTATTTTAGGAGCAAGGGGAATCCACAGAAGTGTGAAGAGCATCTTGAGCTGATTTAAATTTTAGAAAAATCACTGCAATTACTCTTTGGAGGATTCATCTACTCTTTGGAGGTGAAGGTGGAAGGGAGCCCACCTAGGAGGCTATTGCAATTGTTCAGATGGGAGGCAGTGATGCCTTGAACTGGTGCGATGGTCCAGAGGAGTATACAGAGGAGCAGACGTGTTCCAGGTATATAGTGAGAATAAAACCAACAAATCTTAGTAAGGGATTGGGCTTGGGAGATGAAGGAAAAGAGACATCAGGGATGAGCTTGACAATGATGATGTCTTTTATTGAGCTAGGAACATGTTTGAAGGGGGATCAGCAGTCTTTTAGGTTTTTGTTATTGTTGTTTTTGTTTTTGAAAAGCCCAATAGTGTAGGTATCCAAAGGGAGAAGTCAAGTAGGCTGTTACACATTTAAGTCTGTTCCACAAGGGAAAGGTCAGCTCTGGAGATCTCTAGGAGATGTTAATACACAGGCATGTTTAAAGCAGAGGATTTGATAAGATTTTCCAGGGAGAGTGTATAGAGCAAAGATCGTAGAGGTTAAGGCTGAGCTGGAAAGAGGGGGAACACTTCTATATTTGTCAGTCAACTAGAATAGAGGTCAGCAAACCACAGCCTGTGGACCACATCCAGCCTGGGGCCTGTTTCTGCATGGCTACCAGCTAAGAAAGGGTTTTATATTTTTAATGGCTTGTAAGGAAAATGAAGAAGAATATCGAGATTGCATGTGGCACACAAAGCCTGAAATATTTATGATCTAGCCTTTTAGACAAAAAGTTTGAAAAAGCTCAAGAAACCAAAGCCAGCAAAGGAAACTGAGAAAAAATGTGCAGAAGTGTAAGGGGAATCAGAAGAGTGTGGTATCACGGAAGTTATGACAAGAGAGTGTTTGAAAAAATTCTCTGAGAGACTACTAAGATGAGGACAAAGAAGGATCTGAATGTCATGGATGCTCTCATTAGTTACGGAAAGCAATGTTAATGTCTATAGCAAACAACACCAACATTTCAATGGCTTGACACATATAAGGTTATTTCTCATTGTTGCAATTTTCAGTTGGCCAGAGGTACAGAGATAATATACTCTGTTTCATATATTTATATGGGAACATAAGTCCTTTTCCCTTGTGGCTCTGTAATACTTTTGGGCTTTGAAATATGAAGCTGGATCCATCAGCATCAGGTCTGCAGATGAAAGAGAGGAAGGATCACATGTGAGAACTTTTATTTATTTATTTAGACATGTGAGAAAAAAAAAATTTTAATTAACATATAATGTATTATTTGCCCCAGGGTACATGTCTGTGAATCGTCAGGCTTACACATTTCACAGCACTTACCATGGCACATACCCTCCCCAATGTCTACAACCCAGCCACCCTGTCCCTAACCCCCCCTCCTTCCCAGCCACCCTTAGTTCGTTTCGTGAGTTTAGAAGTCTCTTATGGTTTGTCTCCTTCCCACTCCCTTTTGTTTCATTTACATGTGAGAACTTTTTAATGGGCCACTTCACTTTTGCTCACGTTTGGTTGGCTAGATGGCTCTACTCAGCAGCAAAGGAGGCTGGGAATTGTAGTCTGAATATGTTTCTAGAAGGCAAAGTAGATGGGCTTTGATGAACACCTAGTGGTCTCTGCTACAGAGATCAACAAGAACAGTTTTTGTACTGTAGAGAGAAAGCCATAGCTCAGTGGCTGTGGATGTGAGGTTAAGAAATGGAGACAGTAAGAATAGATATCTCTTTCAATCAATGTCATTGTCAAGGGGATCATTAAGTGGGATGGGAGATGGAGAGGAATGTAGGGTCAGGAGAAGTTTCCCATGGAGGAAGCCTCGTGTTGTAGTAGTAATACAGTAACGGTAATGATGAGGATGATACTAGCAGCCATCGATTTTTGCGCACTTATTGTGTGTTAGACATGGTTCCAGATACTTTTCCCATGTTAAGTCATTTAATCCCTGCAATACTCTTAGTTAGTAGGTGTTTTTGTTAGTCCAATGCAAAAGATGAGGAACTGAAGCACAGCGAGATTAATAACTAGCCCAACATCACATATTTGTCAAGAGAGCCAGGATTAAAATCCAGCCAACATGGTTTCTGAGTTAATACTCGCTGTAACGTTTGGTAGGAAGAGCACAGCTTTTAGAATCAAATGGACTTGGATTTGAATTCTTGACCTGTTTCTTTTTAAAAAAAATTTTTAACTTACTTATTTTTAAAGATTTTATTTATTTGAGAAAGAAAGAGAAAGAGAGGGAGCATGAGTGGGGGAGGAGCAGAGGGAGAGGGACAAGCAGACTCTGTGCTGAGTGTGGAGCCTGAAGCAGGACTTGATCTCAAGACCCCAAGATCATGACCTGCACCAAAACCAGGAGTTGGATACTTAACCTACTGAGCCACCCAGGTGCCCTTTCACCTGTTTCTTAATAGCTATATGACCTTGGGGAAGTCACATAACTTCTCACTTTTCTTATTGATATAAAGGAGATAATGGCTCGTATAGAATTATTTTAGTGTTAAATAATATAATATATGTAAAGCATTTAGTATTATGGCCAATATTTACTAGACACTTAATAAATTTAACTTAATATACTAATTATAAGAGTATAAGTTTAGATAGGTTTTTTTTTTCATTTTATACATTTCTCCTTTACATTTTTAAAAATTTGGTAACAGATTTAGAAAACTTGCTCCTGCTTTGTAGTCCAGTGGATATGAGTGAAAATATTATTATGTATAAGTATTTTAAGAGGCTCATGCATTGAGAATCAAGTTGTATATGATTTTAAATTTGTATACTCCTTTATAAGGTCTGTAACACCTTAGGGGAGACCTTCACAAAACAGCCTGCTGTCTGATTGCAAATTGATGTTCTGTGCTTTTATTGTCATTTATCCCCTTATCTTGAATAAATGTGCCTTTGTTAAAAAAAATTCTAGGGATAATCTATTAAAAGACTTTCCCACCTTTCACATTCAAAAGGTCACTTGCATTTTATAAATACAAATAAACGGATATATCATCCAGTCAGAAAGATATTTCACCTATCAAGCCAGGGCCTCTGTCCAGTGAAATGTGAAACGTCCTAAGTTTTCTGGGCTTTTTAGAGCAAGAGAAAGAAAGCAGAAAATGCTGTAACGGGTTGAGAGTGTAGTTAGCCAGTAATACTTGCCAGGTAGCCAACATAACTTTGCCACTTTAAAATTTCTTAAAAAAAAAAAAAAGGGAAGAAAATGTCTACCACATTTGGAAGTTGCTTTAGGTAGCTTTTCATTGGTGGGATTTGTGTGAAAAGATACCCAAGATAGATTCATTCCTGAAAGTGAAAGACCTCATTATAAGGCAATTATATGGTGAGAGTTATAGGGAGGGTTCCAGGTACTATATCATTGTACATTGGAGACTCTGAGCCATTAGTGGTGTTCTTCTGGAAAAAGCTGTGCTTTCTGGGTTCTAGCTCCTTAAAGAATTAACATGTCTTAGGAAGAGATACATGGAAACATTTATCTGGCCATGTTCCCCTGCTCCCTCTGGGAATTCCAGACCAACTTCAGCCTTTTCACAGCTGCATCGGGGATATCTCAGGCTGGTAGGGTCTGATTAGAATCCTCAGGGACACCTACGGCGTGTGCTGGCTGGGATTATGTGGCCTCAGAGCCAAATCTTTGCAGCATAGCTATTGGTGAAGAGCGGTGGATTCAAATAATTTTCTATTTATCTCATCACTTTCCAGTAGCAAACTTATTTCATCTCTCTAAGCCTCACCGTCCCCTTTGTAAAATGTAGCTATCGATGCCTCTGACATAGAGTTGCTGTGAGGATAAAAGAAACAATGAGTGTAAGGTTCATCGCATCATTCCTGGCGATGAAGTCCACCAAAGATGGAAACCATTATTATTGGGCATTAGTAAGCAGTCTGCTCTGATCTCCCTGGGACTTGGGCAATGCTGACTGAGGTGATTCTGAATTTCAGAGACCAAGTGAGAGAAAAGAGTAAGACAAAAACTGGGTACTTCCTGTTCCAAATCTTCTAGTTCAAGCTTAGCCTTGTAGGGGGTTGGGTCTGGGAGGGAAATCAAGGGCTGAAAGTCAGCCCAGGGGCTACAACATGATCCTGTGTAGGAAAAAAGTGGTCACAGGTAAAAACTCAATTCCAGTGGATGTAGAATTGGAGAGAATCAAAGGGCCTATCAGGACATGGGACTGGGACTGGTGGATAATTTCCGTCAGTGGCCATTTGGGTGGAGAATTTCTCTTCAGGCATATAGAGTGGGGCAGTAGTGATAGGTGGGAGGCGGAGCCAGAGAGGCAGGAGTTGTGAGCTCAGACTAGAGAAAAAGGGTTTGAAAGGAAGGGAGCATTTAGGATGTGGAGAAAATCAAACCATGTGGATCCTCAGTTAATACTCTTTAGTCATAGGGATGGGGAGGCAAGGTCTATACAGGCAAGGTCTCATCCATAGATCAGAGAGATAAGGGTCCCAAAGCTGGAATTTGGGCTAACAAGGTCAAGCCCCCGAAGACAGAAATGCTGTGGGGTGGTGTCCCCAGCCAAGTGAGAGGGGGAATTACCAAGGCAGAGGGCTGCTTTTGAAGAATGGAGGCTTTTGGGTGTGAGTAGGACCAACAGCGAGCCAGACTCCATGCTAGTTCTGGGAGGGTTACCTTATGTTTGCTCTTGTTCATTGTTAAGATGTGTCCTAAAGGATGGGCCTGGATTGAGCTCGTGCTCGGGGTAGGTGTCAGATTTGTGAATGGATGTGAACTGATTAGGGCAAGGCCCTCACAACTACTGGGTGATCT
>CM053618.1:24325966-24346018 GCA_028646535.1 Procyon lotor
TTTTTTTTTTTTTTAAAGATTTTATTTATTTGACAGAGAGAAACACAGCGAGAGAGGGAACACAAGCAGAGGGAATGGTAGCGGGAGAAGCAGGCTTCCCGCAGAGCAGAGAGCCCGATGCGGGGCTCGATCCCAGGCCCCTGGGATCTGACCTGGGCCGAAGGCAGACGCTTAACGACTGAGCCACCCAGGCGCCCCCTGGGTGATCTTTCTAAAACTGCAAATCTGATCCTCTTTCTCCTACTCATAAAGCCATTTGGTGGCTCCCACTGTCTGTGGGATGGAGTCCAACTTGCTTAGACTGGCATTAAAGGCCTGCCAGGATGTGCCTCCAACCTCCTTCCCAGGTTTGACTTTTTCTCTGCACCCCAGCCATGCAAAACTATTCATCATTTCCCAAACATGGCTGTGCCAGCCTCTCATGCCATATGACCTCTTATTTTCTACGATCCTACTTGAATTAAAGTATATTCTTATGAAGAAGGCAAATTATAAGAAAAATAAAGCCATGGAAATCCAACTATGGTTTGAGTTTGTTCCTCGAATAGTAAATCTGTAAATATAAGTACTTAAAACATATTTGGGCTTCTTGGTGAGGTCTTAAAGAGATCTTGTCTTTCCCCCTTTGCCAGATAGCCTTCTTGGTTTTTCTGTGGAATCCTTAGCACATCACTGTTATGGCAGTTGTTGCACTGGGGTATGCTTTCGTTTTCCTCTTCATCTTTGTAATCCTGATGCTCAGCATAGCATCTGACACGTAGGTGCTCATGTCTGAAGTATGGAGTGACTGTTAGAGCATCTGGGACATCCCTTCCTCCATTCTATTACACACTGAACATGCCCATATTGTAACCCTCATCTGAGATGCACAGCTTATTGGTTTCCATGAATATGCCATCTTTTAACTATAAGCTCAGCGAGGCCAGGGGCTGTAATTTTTTTGTCTGTATATCTTGCACCTGGCACGCAGAAGATGCTCAAACAGAATTTGCTGATTGAAAGAACTCAAGTAAACTTTCAAAAGACAGATGGCCTTTGTGCAGAATCTGTAAAGATTGTGTTCCAAAACTGTTACTGTCCATTAAAAGCAAGTAGTCCCAGAAGATTTTTCGCTGCATAAAAGTTTTCCCATTATTCTTTAATTGGTGCCCCGTAGCTAAAACTCCTGTTGTTTTGTCTATTTCCCTGTACAATAGATATGGATTCTCTTCTGGGTCTCCCTGAAGTGAATAGCAGTGTGTAAACATCCTATAGCTTCAATATATTGATTGAAAAACTGGGTACTTTATATAACTTTTATCTTTCTACTACTCATATTATCTTAAAAGTTATATTTATATGCAGGCTATGTATGTAAAAGTTTTGAATGGCACTGTTCTTGGGTGAGGGTGGGAAAGAAATTTTTCAGCTCTTCAGGAATTAATTCTAAAGAAACTATATTTTAGTGCCATAGATAAATAGTATCATGTTTTAGTCAGTATCTTGATTCCGGGAAAAAAATCTTTACATTGTGAGTTAAAAATATTCTAAACATAAAAATGCTAAGAAAAAATTCTCAAGTTTACATTCAGAAAATTTACATAGAAGATTTTAGTGGTGTTTTCTTCTTTCATTAATATGTAATGATTTTTTTAATGAGTAAAAACCAGACAATTATTAAAGATCCATAAGGAGCTTATTTCTATTAACTCAAAGAAAATAGTCCAGCTTTGAACTTGCGTTAGAACATATGTCTTTATGTTGAAATACTTTAGTCATTTCTAAAGTTGAAATTCCTTGAAATACACTGAAAAGTACATTCTTACAAAGAAGGAAAATTATAAAGTAATTAAAGCAGTGGAGATATAATGACTGTTTTAAATTTGTTCCCCTGATATTAAATCCAAAAATACAAAAAGTAGGACTTTAAGCACGTTTGAATTTTTAGCAGGTTTATAGTAAAACAGAGTGGTTACCTTCAAGAAATGGAAAAAATTTAGAGATAAAGCAAACAGCTGTTATATCCTGTCTAAAGTAAAAAACCTCTCTCTATATTACAGTATCATGGTGCTATTAGTATATTCTTTTAAAATGTGGATCAAAGACAGTGAGATTGTGGAATTAATATATTTTATACTATTCATATTTTTGTGTATAAGAAACTTGTCCATCAGAGTGCAAGCACCAGTGGAGGACAGGTATCTTGAGCAGGGTGGATAACAGATGTTGATGGTGATCAGTGATAGATGAGTTTCAGGTCACTGAGGCACAGGCCGGAAACTTCAGGGTGGCCTCTTTGATGAAATCCCAAAAGGGTAGGGGGGAAGGTGAAGAGTAGGTCCCCCACTCAACCCATGCAGTGTTGATTGGCCAATAAGGAAACCATGTAATCCAATATATCTTTAAGAAAATCTCTGAGTAACTTTAGATGTGATTAAAAGAGAGATCTTCATATTAAGGGAGATAAGTGAGGCAAAACTCTGTTTACTTGGATGATCATTTCTTCCTACATAGTTATTTGGCTCCTCCACACATTGCTTGCCACATCCTACAACTCTATTCTGGTGTCTACAGGGAGCAGAGGAAGATAAATTAAAATTCTTGCTTTGTGTCTAAAAAATGCCATATAGTTGGTTTAGAAGTGATGAAATCAGCTATTCAGTGGATTGTTTTGTCTGTGTCAGGGACCTCAAAGTGCTGTCTGTCCCCAGGTGGTCCATAGGCTGGTGAAGCCCAAGGGAAAGAAGTAGCAGGAAATACGACTGGGCACTCCTAGTGGTTGCAAATGTAGGGCAACGAATGTGTGAATACTCATGTATTCAGAATGAATTTACTGGCCAAAGAGGAGAAAATTCTGGAGTTGTACATTCTGCATTTATTAGGGTGGGTCTGTGTCTCTTGACCCTTCATTTCCTTTCTTTGTTCCTTTAAAATTCCTCCCATTGATATATCAAGGTGGGGGGGGGTGTAAGAAATTAAGAAAATGTTATTTATAGGCCATTTTATTTCACACACATAATTTGTAGGCTCAAAAGAGTAAAGAAAGAAGAGGGAAAACATTGGTTTATTTGACCCCAGAAAAGTTGGTAACTCAAGAGACATGTAGAAAAATAAGATCTTTAGTCCTCATTTTGGATTTTTAAAAATTTTCAGCTGTAATTGTTAAGAGCTTCTAGTAAGTCCCGTTCTATGTCTAAAAGTAAATCCTGTTTGTGGAGGCTGGTTTCCAGAATTCTTAATCAGTTTTTATCACTAATGAGATACCTTTTTTTTTTGAAAAGTCTTTTTTTATTCCGACATTTACTTTCTTCATTTTCAAAATGAGGTGGTGTACTAAATTCTAAGGTCTTTTGGACCTCTTGACAGTCTCTTGATATAATAACTTCTGACTAAATTGGATTTCCTTCCTTTTCCTTGTTGGTCTCATCCATGTGCTGAGAAAAAGATTTTAGTATCTAGTGGATAGTGAAACAAGACGTTTGAAGACAAAACAAGTCACAAAACTGGAAACTCCTGTAGCCGAGATTGTCTACACACAGTTGCTTCAGTTGTTTTGAACACCTTGATCTGTCAATGAGTTAATAGCTTTCTAATTCATTAGGGGGTAGAGGCTGGGAAATAAAGACCCCGATATTTAACTAAGTTGATCAGTGGTGGTACCGGTTGGATGTCTGATGAGACATATGGAACCTGATTTCAATTAAGGCCACATTCTGGTTTTATTCATAAAGCTCTGTCTGGAAATGGCTCTCCAGGCCAGAAGCTATCTAACACATTCTCTGTTGGGAGCAAGGAGGCGTTTCCCTACATTTTCCCTCTTGATGGTACCTCTCTATGGCTTAACCTCAGCCAGTCAAAACACCGATCGATGTCACCGTGACAGATATTTTTTCTACCGTTATAGTGTCTGTAAATCAAACACCATCAGGGTATAACGGAAGATATCATGACACTACATCATCCTTTGCAATTCCACCGGTGTCAAAGAACAATAAGCATTACTTTAAAGGAAAATATTTTTTGAAAATAAATTGAGGCAATATTTCAAAAAGTTGAATTTTGTAGTGCAAAATATGGTTGGAAATATGGTTCCTGGTTCGCTGCTGAAATGCATGTCCTTTTCTTTTTTTCATTGTAATTGAGCATGGGAAAGACTGGATGGCACCCAAGTAACAAAATGAAGGTGCTTTTGGGATGACAAAGAAGAAAAAAGATGTTTTCCCCCTGCTTACCAACTAGTATGAGAGATAAGGCGTGAACCTGAATAATTCTAATACAAGACAGTTAGTGATGTGAGAGGAGACTCAGAGATGTCTGAGCTAGCCTGCAGAAGACAGAACGTGGAGGAAGCTGAGATTAGCAGAGAAGAAAGGGAAGGACTTCTTCCTCCCAGGGTTGAAGAGGACATTGGGTGTTAATTGTTGCCTATAAACAGGATTTTAATATAAAAGTCTCTTGAAAAGAGCATAAATGACCAGAAAGACCTGGAGAGGGAGGAGAGTGAAGACAGGGAGGCCATTCATTTGCCCTGGATGTGAACGTGAGGTGAGCTGTTCAGAGTCCATTTTGGTGACTTGCATTTAGGGCAGAAGGGGTCTGCAGCGAGAGGTGCGGTCATCTGCAAGCTGGTGCATCACGCTGCTGTTCTAACGTGAGTGAGTGAAAGATCAAGGGTTGTAGTAATTAGGTGGTCAGTGGGCAGAGGTGCTAGTGAGATGGCACCTTCCTTTTTCTACTGGCTTCACCTTAGGGCCAGCGTGGCATAGCATATTGCTTGGAGGCTCTGGTTGTGGACCCTGTTTGACTGGGTTCAACTCCCAGCTCTGCCATTTACTAATTATGCAACCTTGGAGCAAGTTTTGTAGTGACTCTGTGCCTCAGTTTTACCATCTCTAAAATGGGCATAACTTTTACCTACCTCATAAGGTTGCTCTGAAGACTATGCAAGTCAGGGCTTGCAAAGCATTCAGATGGTGCCCTGCAAAAGGTACACACCGTGGAACTAACTGCAAGATCGTATTGTGCAGTCTGCAGCTGAATTTTGGGTGCGACTTACCTGCCCAGCCTAGCTTCAGTTACCAGCCGCTGAAGAGAGATGTGGGTAACAAAACTTGAATGCCATATTCATAAGGTATTTGAGTAACTGCTCAAAATACTTTGATGTTCCCAGAAAAACATTTTGCCTGGGGTCATTAGTAATGTTGGGACGATGAAATCTCTAGGGCACAGCCAGGAAAACCTCTTCTGTGGACTACAGAAGGATCTAGGATCATTTAAATAGCCCCGATTGTGAGGAAGCACAGAGCCTTATATTAAAAAAGAAGGAGAATCTATTAGAATTTGAGAGAAAGCTGATTACAGATGAATGCAGAGAAGAGAATGTTAAGAAGATTAAGGATGCCCTGCCCAAGCCCCCTTTCCCACAGGGACATGCTAATGCCGACACCATCCAATCAGTAGTACCCAAAGGCGATCCTCACCTCTCTGTGCCTCTCCTGCTAAAGAGTGAACTCAGGCTTTGGCCAAAGGTAACAATAAATATTAAAACCTTTATTATCAATGTTTGATAGCAGCATGAAACATTTATATTTATGTATTATTTCATTTGTTGTGAGGATGCAGGCAGTTTTATGCTATTGCTCGGTCATTTTTTTAAAAAGAAGATCTAATTATCTTCCTACCCATTTCCCTTTGCTAGAGCAAAGCAGAGTGCATTAAACAAAGAAAAACCGTGCGGGAAGTAGGGCTGGGATAATGCTGGCTTACAGCGAAGTCATTTGTTCTGAATCAAGGTCGACCACATAGAGGCTGTTGTGTTTTCCTGTTTCTTAATTTTCTATTTAACTTCCTTCACAATCTTTCTGTGATTTGGAAGCAAATGCGTGCAGACATTTTGGCAATTACAAAAGCCATTTTCAATTGATCGAAAGCGTTAACAGGAGCTAAGACGTTAAGAATTCCTTCGGCGTGGATGTGGTGAGACCTTGTTCCTCACGTGGATGTCTTTGTGTAAGATAGAAATGAACGGAAACCGGAGCCCTCCATCTGCCGCACTTTTCTGTATCGACATCATTACGCCAGGCATTTCACATATTTTGTTATAATAAGTGTTGGACATACCTGAATATTTTAAAAATGTGTGTTGCAGTGGGATTAGAAAAAAAAATCCCACTTGTATTTGTAATCCTAAATCCCTTACTGGCCCAAGGAGGTGAAATGACGTTGGTTTCGCACACCTGGATTTGAATTCCCATTCTACCCCTCACTACCTGGGTGACCCTGGGCATGATGTTTTCTGAAGCTTAGTTCCTCTGTCCACAGAATGGAGCTAATGGCATCTACTTTCCTGGGCATTTGTGACAACGAAAGAAAATAACATTTATAGAGGTTCGTAGCAGGGTGTTTGATGCAGAGCAATCCGCTTGTTAAATGTGTTAAATGGTAGGTGTTTTGCCAGTACTGATAATACTCTGCTTCCTTCTTAGGTTTAGAGGTGAGAATAAGTAACCATGTTTTTTCTCTATATGTAGTTATTTTGTCAGGTTACTTAAAAGGTGCATTTTTGCTATATTAAAGGGTGTCTAGCTTCTTAAAAGTGTTTAGCTATATGTAAAAAGTACAAGATTTACTCTGCCTCCCAGAAATTCCTCTTCTTTGAAGCCGTGGCTCTGCAGGTCTACATGGAGGTGACAATGTGTGTGGGTGAGTGGTGTATGATTTCTAACCAATTCTTGTATACGGTTAAATATTTTTACTCTTACCTGGCTCTGCTTTAGTTAAAGTGGCTGTGGACAGATTTTAGATATCAGATCTAATCTGCTTAATAATCTCTCCCACTGGGTATCTGGAGGTCTGACACAATGTAAACCATATACTTAATAAATAATTAAGTACATATCTTTAAAGGAGCTGGAAAGAACACCCGTGATAATGACTTCTCAAAGTACAAAGGACCATTCAATCGTCCAGTTGAAACACATGTTAATTAAAAATTGAAAGTCATAAGTAATTGAATATTGATTTAATGTTTCTGCCCTGCAGGGCAAGTTGAGGAATTCTGGCAAATTTATATAGGAAGGAAGCCTTCTGCAGGCATCCCAGGGGAGGAACATGTCTCTAGAAAGCCCTTGTTGAGCTGAATTTTGTTGGTGGTTCTTAAGGCTCCAAGCATTCATCCAATGGCATTTCTTAGATTTTCCATCTTTATGCAGCCTTGGTCTTGTCGTTGCATGGAGTGCTCAGTGAGATGGATCACAGGCTTATTCAAGGACCCTGGATGCCAGCCTGAGGACCTTGGAAGGTTGGGGGTGGGATGTCAACAGAATGAGATTGGTGAAGAGTTAAGCTAGCAGCATTCTATTACATGGACAGTTTATAATTGTGCTCACTGAAACAGGTGTAGATAAAAATTAAAAAGTTGTTAAAATGAGAAAGTAAATCTTCTGAGTCCTATGTGAATTTCTTACATGTTTTAAGCTAGTGGGGATTTTCTAGTTGCTCATAATGTTACTTATTCAATTTTTAACACCCCACATCAGTATATTTTACTGGCTTATGTAGAATTTAGAGCATATCCTTCTGTGTCCTCTTTTGAAGGAGATGTGCTTTCTCACTTTCTCAGCATAGGTAGACCATGCCTAAACTCTGATTAAACAAATCCTCGGAGCTCATAAATTCAATCTGAACCACAAAGGAGAGCTCATCTTTAGAATTGGAATTTCACCAAACCCTTGACATACTGGGAGCCAAGCATGGCGTGATTTTCCTGCAAATAAAATCGAACAGGTTGAATTATGGAATTGATAAACATCCTATGATATAAATGTATAAACAATACAAAAGAAAAAGAAAATCTTTTGAGCTCATACTTTGATTCTCACTTATTTCAGTGCCAGGAAATCAGGATGAAATTTGTTTGAAAATTTTGATGTGTTATACTCTAATTTATTGTTTTATAATAAAAATAAAATTCAAAGTGATAAAGGGCTTTATTTGTAGGATTATGTAGAATCCTGTTTAGGTGTGCTTAACAAAAGCACCAAATTTTGGAAATTACCTAATTTTTATTTTGTTTTAGCTACAGATGCAAATATTTAACTCTACAAAAGGCTTTTTATACTCATATCTATTTTATTTCATTTCATTTTATTTCATTCACTTTCTTCCAAGGTTTTATTTAAATTTGAGTTAGTTAATATACAGTGTAGTATTGGGGCACCTGGGTAGCTCAGCTGATTGTGTCAGACTCTTGATTTCAGCTCAGGGGATGATCTCAGTCAGCATCATGAGATTAAGCCCAGTGTACGGCTCTGCACAGGCTTGGACCCTGCTTAAGATTCTCTCTTCTGCTCCCTCTGCCCTTCCCCCTCCCCCTCTAAAACAAACAAACAAACAAACAAACAAACAAACAAACAAACAATCCTCCCCACCCCAACATATAATGTACTATTAGTTTCAGGAGTAGAATTTAGTGATTCATCACTTACATATAACTCCCAGTGCTTTTTAAATTAACAACTACATAACCGGTGTTGGTTAAGTACTTGCGATGTGCAAGGTATTGTGGTAAGTACTACAGAGAGCAAAAAATAAATAGAAGTTTTCTACTTGGGGAGCTTAGGGATTTGAATTGGAAATTATCAGAGACACAGCAGTTTATGGTAGAATATTTGTCAAATTTTTGAGAACAGTAATTCCAAATAATTAATAAAATAGAAATTATCTCACTAATGAAGTTTTATTATTTATTTAAAAAAAGAAATAATTAAGACTCGTATAGTTGATATCTGTAGGTAGCAAAAGCTTTGTGTGTGTATATGTGTGCACATTTCTATATGCAGAGGTTTCCCTGCTATCTGAAAGTACAGTGTTCCTATGAAAATTATGTAAGCTGAAATGTCATAAAACTGAGAAGCAGTTATCATTAATTTACATGGAAAAATTTTTGAGCATTCACAGACCCCAAAAATAATCTGTCTTAGGCTTTTCTGATACCTTAGGTTATATCTTGCTAACGGATGCACTAAACAAATCAAGATGAGCGTCTGTAACTCATGGACATTTTTCGAAGCTATGATGGCTTGATGCTGACCCACCAAGTGTGGTTCCTGGGGTAGGAGCTAGGCGGGGCCACTCCTGATACTGGGGGTACATACTGCCTCTGTAAGGGCTCACTTCAAAATAGACGCCCAGTGCTATTTTCGCTTTTCAACATTTTTCATAAAAGAGAAAATTTTCTTCAAATTTCTTTTGGTCATTAAAAACAAGTTGTAAAGCAGTTCTTTCCTGGAAGTAAAGTGGCATAGAGTGGACTTTCCAAAAGTGGGGATACCTGCACCTAGTATTGGGAAGGGATATGTAAATATATACATCTATATATGAGAGTACATCTTTTATAAAGTATCAGTAAGAAAAAGGAAGAGTGGATTCGAAGAAAAAATTGTATCTTTTGGCATTGTTCACTAAAATTCAATTAGATATGAACTTGGAAAATAACAGCAGAAAGCTTAAGGAAGGAAGAAGCTAAAATGAAAGACCAATTGCATAAAGTATACTGAAGCTAGGTAAGAAAAAGATTTTGCATGAATTTGAAAGCTCTATGCAAGACTTATCTGCAAGGTGCATGTCTTCATCTGTTCAGGCTGCTGTAACAGAATACTACAGACCAGATGACGTATAAACAACAGAAATTTATTTCTGAGTTCTGTAGGCTGAGATCAAGTTCAAGATCAAGTCACAGGCACATTTGGTGTCTGCTGAGGGGTAGCTTCCTGGCTCACAGATAGCATTTTCTCTGTGTCCTCACATGGTAGGATGGGAAGCGAGCTCCCTCAGGTTTCTCTCATAAGGGCACTAATACCAGTAAGGACCCCACTCTCATGACTTAATCACCTCCCCAAACCCCACCTCATAGCACCATTACACTGGGGGCAGGCTGCAACATATGAGGTCTAGGGAGACATAAACATTTAAACCACAGTGGTGCATATGATACAAATTAAGTGTGTTCCTGAAAACTCCGTTGCTGGTATGGAGAGCAAATGCCCATAATACTGAGTGAGAGACAAAGGGTGGAAAGTGATGAGAGAGGAAACAGATGTGAAAGACAAGGTCTAGAGATTAATGCTGAGAAGTTTTTCTGAAGAAAATAGTGGAAAATGACTAAATATGTCTGAAACTTAAGAAAAACCTCTATGTTAACATATTTTGGTCAATAGTCTATGCTTAAATTATAAAGTTTAATTAAAAAGTGCTTTATACCAAAATATGTTAACATAGTGGTTTTTCTTAAGTTTCAGACATATTTAGTCATTTTCCACTATTTTCTTCAGAAAAACTTCTCAGCATTAATCTCTAGACCTTGTCTTTCACATCTGTTTCCTCATCTCTCTGATATGAAGAATTTGAGAGGCAAGGCGGGAGTTTGGGGGGGTGGGGGAGAGAAATGAAACAGGAAGGGATGGGGAGGGAGACAAACCATAAGAGACTCCTAGGCTCAAGAAATGAACTAAGGGTGGCTGGGAGGCGGGCGGGGGGTGGGGGGGTGGGTAGGGATATGGTGGCTGGGTTGTGGACATTGGGGAGGGTATGTGCTGTTAAGTGCTGTGAAATGTGTAAGCCTGATGATTCACAGACATGTACCCTGGGGCAAATAATACATTATATGTTAATAAAAATTTAAAAAAGAAAAAA
Organism: Procyon lotor; assembly: GCA_028646535.1. Lineage (NCBI taxonomy): Eukaryota > Metazoa > Chordata > Mammalia > Carnivora > Procyonidae > Procyon > Procyon lotor. The sequence continues at coordinate 24,336,638 of CM053618.1, forward strand.
AAAGTGGTTTATGTGCATACAAGGAGAACAAGAAGTGACCTGTAAAAAATCAAGGTGCTCTCAGATTTATCTACTATGATAGCAAAGATCAGAAGATAGTGTAATAGCATCCGCAGTTTGGAGGGAAAAAGACTCTGACTTCGAAATGTTATACTCAGACACATAATTCATGTTCAAGTGTTCCAAATTATATTCTTTTTACTCTCTTAGAAAAAAAAATTGCTTACATCTGTCACCAGGTAGATGAAGCAGAATTAAGAGTTCAAGGATGGAGACTTTGTGCTGTAAAAGAAATGACAGTGAATATCAAAAACATTTACATATAGACTTTAGAATAAATTTATAACTTTTGAGAATAAGTTCAATGTCGATACAAATGCAACTTTAAAAGAAGGGATACAAAATGTAACATTATTTTGTGGCAATAATCTGGAGACTGGCGGAGGTGGAGATGAGTGGGAGGAAACCAGTCTGGTTCAGAGAGCTCATCAAAGTCTTATGTGAGGGAGACCCAGCTGATAGCCAACAAAGCACAATTCATGTGGCAAAAGGTAGGAAAAGAAGTTAGGGAAGAATAAATATAGAAGTAAAAGCAAATGTTTTAGTAACCAAAAATAGATGAGTTAAAATTCAAATTCATGAACAAAATTTCTCAGATAGGTTTAAAAAAAAAATCCCAGAATATATTATTTATAATTTCAGTAAGAGGTTTCAATTGAATGATGAAAAAAATTCATTATAAAAAGAAAGAAATGGCAACGGTAACTTTGGATTTATTAAAATGCAAGACAAATAGGATAGAATTGGGTGAAGAAGATTAGTATTTATTAGTAAAATATAAGATTCATGAGCATGGTAAATTTTTAGGTTAAAATATAAGAAAAATTAAATATAAAAACCAGATTATTGTTGGAGAGTTTCCTTTTTTTTTTTTTTTTAGCTTTGGATAAGTCAGGTAGCCAAAACATAAATTGGAATAAAGAAAATTTGAAAAATAGAGTCATCACAGTTGAGTATTCCGTGGGACAATTTACATATATTCTCCTAAATGCTTATTTGGCAAAAGAGGATGTCAAAACCATAATGACCATTTTAGAAAACATAAAAATTATTTGTCATCACTAGTGAATTTTTTTGCCACAAAGTGATTCTCCGAGAAAAATTGGGAGACTAAATGATTTAAAAATAAACAGAAATAATGAAAATACATCAGCTACATATTCAACACAAAATATTAGAACACAAGTAATAAAGTAAACCTTATGAAAAAAGGAGAAGCCATAATAGAAACATAGGTAGAATAACAAGTCAGAAACAGCAAAGCAGAGGGTCGAAAAATTAGTCTGACAGTTGGTTACTTGCAAAAACATTGAGAGAATCCTGGTTTCTATTTAACAGAAAGGGAAAACAATATTAAATGAAAGTATAAGTGAGAAAAAGTATTGAATAGCAAGGGGTAGGGAAAAGAGGATTTGCAATTGAATACTATAGAGAACTTCATGGTAATCCACTCAAAAAAAGAAGAAATTCTTACACATTATGAAAATGTAATCAAGAAGTAAAAATCTTGAAGTGATTAATAACATGAGAGAAACTTAAACTCTTATTACTATTTTGAATAAACAAGGTTATAGGATTAATGTTTTTTCCAGTGACTTATTTTTTTCAAAGAACTCTGCATAGAAAATTATGAAAAGTCTACATTTTAAAAATGTAACTGTGATATAAAACATTTCAAAGAGGACACAAAAAAGGAAAATGACAACTTATTTTGCAGTTTTATTTTCGAATGTAGATACAAATAAAATTTCAAAGTTACGCTAACGTAAGAATAACAACTAATTTACAGAAAAGAGAATTTATATTTATTATCAGAGAGCCTACTACATGTGTCATCAATATGTGAAAAAAATAATCACAAAAGATGCTAAGGTGATATTAACAACATTCTATATTGATTCTTTGTAATGGTAAACTATAACCAGAAGTATCCTTTTTTAGCCTGATTAAAATAAAATATCTGGAACCAATAATCAATATACTACTTAACAAAACATTAGAACTATTTCTATAAAATTAGGAACAAGGATGGATGTTAATCATTATTGTTATTTAACATTTTCCTAGAAATTCTAGCCATTTCAATAAGCATGAAGAAATTATTAAGAATTATAAACTATTAAAGAGGAAAAAATATACTTACTTTCACATTATTTTTATGGTCCCTCCAAAAATATTCAAGACAATCAACTGAAATAGCCATTAGGAAAAACCATTGGTCCCTGGGGCAAATAATACATTACATGTTAATTAAAAAAAATTAAAAAAAAAGGAAAAAACATTGGTAATGTGGCTAATTATTTAATCATCAAAACCAAAAATTTTTCTATAAGCTTATATAACAAATTAGAAATATTATGACTAAAATCTTCCTGAAAGACACAACAATACTGAGTAAAAATGGCTATCATTTATTTAAGATACATTTATATTTTATTTAAAAATAAAAATACATCATTCTCAAAAATATAAACTGAAAAGGAAATCATTTATCACTAGTGTCGGAGAGATTGTGGGCTGATGTAGTAAACATAAAAAGACCTTGTAAAAGTGGATTAGCAAAAACACTAGCTCTCTGGAATGAAAAAATGAAAATGGGCAAAAAATATGGTTAGGAAAGGCACAGGAGGAAATACTCACCTGAAAGTAAATTAAGGAAAGAAATTCAGCACAAAGAAGTGTAAACTTAATCATATGTTTTTTCTACTTACTAGTTTGGCAAATATGAGGAAAAAAGTGATATGTGGTATTAGCAGGCCTTTGGAGAAGTGTACTTTTGGAGTGCTGGTGGGTGTGTAAATTGGTATAATCTTCCTGGTGAAGATAGTCCTGACCCTTGGCATGACTCACTAATTCCCCTGGTAAGGTGTTATCCTAGAAATATAATCATAGATGTAGACAAAGATTTATATGGTCCGATATATAATATTAATAAAATTGGAGATGAAAGAAAAAAATAAATTTTAGAGCATACATAATGGGATATTATGTAATCACTAATAATTATGTTTTCAAACTATTTAAACAGATGGGAAAATGTCCATAAAGTTAAAGAAAAGGAAGGAAACTTAAACAACCATAAAATGATACTAATTGTGAATCTCTGTGTTTGTCTATGTAAAATATATGTATACATAAAGAAAAGAAGGTAGAAAATAAAGTGTCAACAGTGTATGTGTCATGGTACCATTATTTTCTTTATACTTTGCTTTACTTAAAAAAATTTCTCCATTCTAGATGGTTCTGGACACTACGATTTCATCTAGGTAAATTATTGTGAATAATGTATAAAAGTTAGAGTTGTATTAAGGCAGTAGGGTCATGGAATTTATTATTTAAATAATTTTAATATACCATTTTTACATTTAAGAAAATGGGAATTTATGAAGAGTTGAAGACCAAGATACTTTAATATTTTGAGTCATCTAATGGACTTTTTTGTTGGAAAACTATCATTACAACAAAATCCAGGTAAAAGTAGAGCAAATATGGCTCCATTTCCAGGTTTTTTTTTTTTCGCCTGGGTTTAGGAATGAGTTTCAAAAATGTTGACTCATATTTTCCCTAAAAGATCTTTGAAAATTGAAGTACTCTGCTATACATTTTTAAGTTGACATCTACAATTTTGTTTTACATTAATGAATAACATAGAATAGTAGTAATTTCTGATGAATTATAAATGTTTAAAATTTTAAAGTAAGTTGTTTAGATTACTTTCTAAATGTATTCAATGGAATCAAAATAGTTTAACCCTACAGTCTTGTTTTGTGGCCCATGGACCATGGAATTCAGAAGACCCTTTCAGGTTATCTGCCAGGTTAACGATATTTTCATAATGACAATAAATAGTTATTTGCCTTTTCCCACTGGGTTGGCCTTTAAACTGTTGATGTAAAAGCGATGGAGGATAAAACTGCTGGCATTTTAGCATGAATCAAGATAGACAGTCAACTGTATTAGTTATTGGTGAGTGCATACCTCTTTGCCACACAATCATGGAAAAAAAAAAAAGTGCCCATTGCACTTAGAATGTCCTTTAACAGGGCACCTGGGTGGCTCAGTGGGTTAAGCCTAGACTTTGGCCTAGGTCATGATCTCAGGGTCCTGGGATTGAGCCTTGCATTGGGCTCTCTGCTCAGCAGGGAGCCTCCTTCCCCTTTTCTCTCTGCCTGCCTCTCTGCCTACTTGTGATCTCTCTAATAAACAAACAAATAAATAAATTTTAAATAAAGAAATTAAATAAATTATTTTTATTTAATAAATTAAAAATCTTAAAAAAATAATGTCCTTTATTTTATTAAATCTTGACTTTTTTTTTTTTTTTAAAGATTTTATTTATTTATTTGACAGAGAGGAGAGAGATCACAAGCAGAGAGGCAGGCAGAGAGAGAGGGGGAAGCAGGCTCCCCACTGAGAAGAGAGCCCAATGCGGGGCTCGATCCCAGGACCCTGAGACCATGACCTGAGCCGAAGGCAGAGGCTTTAACCCACTGAGCCACCCAGGCGCCCCTAAATCTTGACTCTTGAGTATACATATTTTTGATATTCTATGTGCCAACATGGGAATGCAGGTAGTTATTTCAAGGAAAAGCATTTTGCAATTGATCACTGAACTAGTTGCTTTTTTTTCTCATGGAACCATATTTTACCTGAAAGAACTATTGACAGACAAACTGTGGTTCTTTGACTTAGATGTTTGTTAGACATTTTTTGAAAAATGAGTCAAGTGAGCCTATCATGTCAAGAAAAACAACTGATAGTACTTGCTGTCAGAAGTACAGGTAAGATTTTCAAGCAGAACTTAGATTTTGGAGCCTTTGTATTTGCTGCTGGGAACATGGCAGCTTCCCCAAATGTTAAGACTTTTCTGTAGACTAGAGGAGAAAGCAAATGCAAATTTTTGATACTGCATGATGAAATGTATCAATACTTGGAATATCTGCTTACCTCGTGAATGCTTATTTTCTGAATGACCAGTGTAAAGTGTTTCAAAATCATGCACAAAAAAACCATCCTTCAAAGTGTAAGACAGGCCAATGGAATTTAATGTAATAAAATATGAAAACTTCATTGATAATGCTTTCAGATTCACATTGCAACTAACCTTTAAGGAACTACCACTTACTGAGTTTTGGTGTAGTGTCAAAACAGGATATCTACAATGATATTAAAAGGTTAATTAAAACATTCTTCCCTTTTCCAGTTGCATATCTTTAAGAGACTAGATTTTCTTCATACACATTAACAAAATGGATTATCAAATAGGTTAAATGCAGAGGCAGTTAGGAGAATGCAGTTGTCTTCTAAGCCAGATGTTAAAGATACTTGCAAAAATATAAAATAGTGTCACTCTTCTTACTAACTTCTTTTGTTTTTGGAAAATGTAGTTATTTTTCATCAAACATAAATTTATATCAACATGAATGTGTTATTGTTTTTAAATGAATGAATTTTAAAACTTGTAATAAATAGCTTGAATTTTGAAAATGTTAATAAAAATATCTTTTGGGTTGAAACATTACACTTTTATTAGTGCATGACTGATTAAAGCAATAACATCAATACACCTCACATTTTGGTAAATACTAAACATCAGAAGTAAAATGTTACTGAAATAGTATCTCTTCAGATGGTGGATGTGGCTGTATTTCTCCTTCCATTAGTTCATGTGTCTTATAAATAAATATCACACTTGCTAGTTGAAACAAGAGTCAATAAAAACTAACATTAAAGGAAGGGAAGTTATTGGACTGTTAATAAGTGCAGTACCTACAAAAGTTGTGTTAGTGATTATATTTTAAGAGCAATCGTATCATTTGGATCTACAACATCTTCTTGTTGAGTTACTTTAAATTCAATAAGTGTATTTGAGGAGTAAATATGTTTCAGAGAAATCATTGAGGGCAAACTGGAGACGATCCCAAGGAGGAGAAATGATTATAGCTCTATGCTACCCAATATTCTTTTGGAAAAGTAATGAAAATGTTTCTTTTTTGAGTTTGAATACAGGGCCAAGGAAATATAACCACCAGTTACCTTTGACATGTGTTGCTTCTACCCGAGATGGAGTGTTGAGCTGTCAAAGGTCAATGTGAAAGTTTTTACCACTTTGAAATCATGCAAAATCTACAACTGAGAAGCAGGCTCATGTCTTGATTAACAGAGGCTCAGAAGACATACATATTTCATATTGTCCCTTGACCACCTCAAAGAATTCATACAATATTTCATAATAAGACTCAGAAAGGACAAAAAGTATGCCTTTCTTTTGTAAACAGGGTAAAGGACAATTGTACAAGGAAGGTAGGAAAGGAGACTAGGTGTGATGCCGTGAGCATGACTTGCTCTTAAGCAGATCAGTTTAGGAAAATACATATGGAATATGTGGGTCTGGAAGTTGATTACCTTAAAACTAAAATAAATTGCTACATCATTCTTTTAAATGTATCCTATGGAATCTAAATATCAGAGCAATTTGTTACTCATTATCATTCATTTTATAATATACATGGAAAAGCTCTTCTTTATAGTTGAAATTTATCATTTCATTTCTCAATTAAATTCATATTTTATCCTTTATGCTTGAAAGCTTTTTACTAATCACTCTGCGATGAAAGTGCCTTCCACTAGGGAGTACCTGGACTCCTGTTTGAAGATCTCTGTCTTAGAAATTCACTGTAGGAATGTGAGCTACACCTAGTGAGACATCTAGTTCTCTTGATGCCTTCTTTAAGGCTGCCAAACATTGCAGTGGGATTCGTTAATTTTGCTTTTAGTTTTGGTAGGTTTCTTACTTTAGAATGAAGGTCGACTAAGGACTACTTATACTTTCTGCAAATTCCCTTGACTCAGATTTCTGTTTCAAATATTGAAGGCAAAGATTTCCCCCCTCCCCTTCCACAACTTTAAGAGAAGGAGGGAGGTATTGACTCATGTTATTTATCTGTAGACCGATCTTAGCATGAATATAAGAGGTTCATGCTTTTGAACTTCCTTTGATCTTAATCCCAAATACCTCCCTATTCAGAGCCTTGGGGCCTAAAATTCTCCCCCAAAGGGTGCATTGCCTTAGACTAGCAGTCTTATTGCTTTTTCTGTACCAATGAAATGATAGGGTCAAAGAACCCAGGACAGCTGGTCCTGAGACAAGTATTGAAGGAAGATAGAAACTTAGAGAGGAGGTAGGTACAGTTCTTAGGAATGAAGAGAAGGCTCTTTAGAAGTTCTAAGACCAACTACAACATATGTGTCACCAAGCAGTTCTCATATGCCAGCAGGGCATCCTAGAATTCCCCTCAGTTCAGATACTATCTACCAGAGATAGCATTTGATCCTGCAGGTTGAGGGCTCAATATTTCAAGTCGGACTCCCATCCATAGACACCTTAGATACCAGTCAAAAGCCCAGGTTGCCACCTGTACTTTTGGCCAACTGGCTACAAAATCAAACGTTCCTACAACCCCCTCTTTGTGTTCAATTAATTTACTGGAGCGGCTCATAGAACTCAGAAAAACATTTTACATACTAGAATGATGGTTTATTTTAAAAGGATATAACTCAGGAATAGCCAGGTGGAAGAGACACACAGAGCCAGGTACGGGGAAGGCGGCAGGGCTGCCATGCCCTTCTAGTGTGTCAATGTCCCCACATGTATACACCAACCCAGAAGCTCTCTGATCCCCAATCCCTTGGATTTTTATTAGGAAGCATCATTACTTAGGCATGATTGATTAAACCAGTGCCACTGATGATTGATTTGAGCTTCAGCCCGTCTCCTCTCCCTGGAGGTCAGGGGATGGGACTGGGACATGGTTGATTTCTCTGGCAACCAGCCTTCATTCCCTAGGTGAAGTCTAGAAGTCACCTCATTAACATAAGGATAACCATGTTTTCCTTAACATAAGGAATTCCTTAACATAAGGAAACCATGGCTTTCATAAGGAAATTCCTAGGATTTTTTTTTTTTTTTTTTAATTCCTAGGATTTTAAGAGCTACGAGCCAGGAACTATGGAGAAGACCAAATATATATGAAAAATCTGAAGGATCAAATATATATATATTTATAAATAACAGTATCTTATAGACCAAACATAAAGCAATCTGACTTCATGCTTTTGCCTCAGACTAACTGTGAAACTAGTATAAATTAGAAAGTGTTAGAGTCAAAATTCCATCAAGGAGGATTGTGCAGAGAGGAAATTTTGGATGGGATTCCAAATATCTGAGTTAAACTCATTTGTCAACACATTGAGCAGTCTTATATTTATATTAAGGGAGTTTGAAATTCCTTGTATCTTATAACAAGACCTTTGTAAGGGGACTATGTGGATTGTGTTTAGGGACAAAACCAATTTGACCATTTTAACTAAATGGAAGAGTTTTCCTTCTCAATTGACTCAATTGACTAAAAGATAGAAATGTTAATGCAGGATGACAATGTTTAGGTCCTCTGAGGACCACATTTTCACGTGTCCCAGTCATTTTTATTGCTTACATAAAAAACTATGCCACGTGGCTTATGTATATACAGGTATTGCTTTGAAGGGAAGCACAGGTTGTCATCTGCTAAGCCTATGTTGGAATTTATTTTAGTTCATAGTACAGAAGCTAGCGACCAGAAAAGACTGTCAGATTCACACATCTATCGAGATTCATTAAAGTGAACTGGGTTGTGTATAAATTAATTTTTTAATGACTGTATTAAAAATGATTAAAATCATAGGAGGAAAGTTAGATATCATTTGGTTTGTATTTATAACTTGCAGTTATAAAATTATGTATCAGCCAACCTAAAAATCGAATGTTATAATTAATATGCTTGAATATATATAATCAAATATATGTATAATTGAAAGATGGTCAGGTGTATCATGGGCTTTGGAGTCCTGGGTTTGAATTTTGACTATGCCACTTGCTTTGGACTTTGAACAAATTACTTAACTTCCTTTTGACTTCGTTTCTGTATCTATAGAGTGGGGGAGTTTAGAGATCCCTCATAGAGATGTTGTAAGTGTTAAATGACGTAGTAAAAATGAGGTGCCTGGCATAGTGTCTGACATGCTAAGTGTTCAGTACACATTGGCTAAGTTGTTTTTATTTCCAAATTAAGAATTTGAAACAAATTGCTTTTTTTTTTGCAGTAATGTGGAGTATATACTCACATAATGGTGGAGATAGATATATTCAAACATCTTTTCAGTTGATGCCAAGGGTAAAGAAATACATATATATTATGTCTAAATAAATGGGTCAGCATAAACTAGAGGCTTGGTTAAGCTCAGTGAGCTGGTCTGTATTAACCTGATTATGACTATAGTTGC
>CM053618.1:24346518-24367701 GCA_028646535.1 Procyon lotor
CAACCTAAAAATCGAATGTTATAATTAATATGCTTGAATATATATAATCAAATATATGTGTAATTGAAAGATGGTCAGGTGTATCATGGGCTTTGGAGTCCTGGGTTTGAATTTTGACTATGCCACTTGCTTTGGACTTTGAACAAATTACTTAACTTCCTTTTGACTTCGTTTCTGTATCTGTAGAGTGGGGGAGTTTAGAGATCCCTCATAGAGATGTTGTAAGTGTTAAATGACGTAGTAAAAATGAAGTGCCTGGCATAGTGTCTGACATGCTAAGTGTTCAGTACACATTGGCTAAGTTGTTTTTATTTCCAAATTAAGAATTTGAAACCACTTGCTTATTTTTTTTGCAGTAATGTGGAGTATATACTCACATAATGGTGGAGATAGATATATTCAAACATCTTTTCAGTTGATGCCAAGGGTAAAGAAATACATATATATTATGTCTAAATAAATGGGTCAGCATAAACTAGAGGCTTGGTTAAGCTCAGTGAGCTGGTCTGTATTAACCTGATTATGACTATAGTTGCCGTGTGGGAACAAGGCCAGGACTCGCTGAGACAAAATTAAGTCTTAAGGTACCAGGCTTTCAACTCTCATTATATACAGTGAAAACCTCCCTGTTCCATTAATGCTTAAAGTTTTTTTTTTTATTTAATACAAATCCATCTCTTTTAATTTTTTTATATGACCAGGAGAGAATATTGTAATCATTCTTCATAGAATACTACATCGTAAAGACTTTTTGTAAATGTCCAGAGGCGTCCTTAGCTGAGAATGAATCCATTTGAATAAAACCAGTAATCTGAAGGTAATTAAAGTAGTTTTGTAAGGTGCAATAAACATCCATTGTTGGGTCTACAGAGCATTAGTTTATGCTATTGTGAAGAAGATGTCTTTTTAGGCCCTGAGCTGTTTTGAAAAATTTCAGAGGCCACAAGTCTGAAAAAAACAAGGACAAGATAATGACTGAAGACACAATTAATCCTGGTGCCTCTGTATGGTACAGACTGTTGCAACAAGCAAAGAAAAAGCTGGGCAAGGGTTATGGAAAGAGAAGTGAATGCAGTCTTCAAAAAAAAGCTTATACATAGAGGACTAAATGGGTAGAATGAACAATAGCTGAGAAATTAAAACTAGCATGAGACAACACATTGTGTTATAAAGAAAGGGAAAATGAATTTAAGATGTTTGCAGAAAATATGAGATATAATTGGTGTCAGTGTGTATGTGAAGACAAGATTGAATTTCGGTAAACACTTTTGTTTCTTTAGGCGTGACCTCAGTTGGTGTCAAGATTTCAAAGTCCCCTGCACCACGTCACGCATTCCTGACTCAGGAGTCTCGCCTGCCTACCGTGTGAAGGGGTTGCGCCTTCCCAGGAGCCTGGAAGAAAAGGCCGGGGCACACTCTGAAGGTCAGCTTTTATCTGGCAGCACCTCTTTATTACTTTTAACTCTTTTCAAGCTTCCTTCATGATGGGCTATGTTTATGAGGATGAATAAGAATAAACAAGACACTTTTCTGGGTCTGACTCCTACCCTAGTGGCCTCTAACTTCGGTACCTGATTTTGGAAATTAAATCTACCCTTTAAGTATGAAATGGTTAACTTATCCGCCCAGAAGCTGAGTTCTGAAGCAGAGACCTTTCAGCTTCTCTGCTGCCCACCCCCTTTCTCACAAAACAGATTCAGTCAGCGTTTTAGGAAAACCTCATTTTTTATCTGTGACCATTTCACATGGGATTTAAAATAAAACAACGGAGTATTCAGTTAGCCCCAGTGACCTCTTCTAGATTCCAGGGTGGGCCTTTAATGTCTGTTATTGGAACTCCTCATGACTTCAGACCAGTAAGAAGTGTCTTCTTGCTTCTGCATTCGGTTGGGATGAAGGCACTTGGTTGGAGCTGGGCTCAGTTAAAACAGTCCTTCTCCAAGTTGTATGAAGTAACTGTACCGATCCAAACCAAGGGTTTTCCCCTCATTCTCACCAATCACATGCTAAATTTTACACATGGAGACAGTTGTGTCGATCTAGAGATCTTGGGGCATATCTTTTCCTATCTATTTACAGCCACTATTCCTTTTAGGCTGGACACAGTATGGCCCCTGAAGAATCAAGCATTGGTCTTTAGGAAAACCGGATGCCTCCCCTGAATACCTATGGCTTGAACATGTGATTTTGTATCATATACTGAAATCCTTGGCGTACATATAACTATATTTTTCTGAATGAGTCTCTGGCTTCTCAGTCATAGGCATTTTACATCAAAACAGTAGTGATTCTGGGCTAAAATTCTAATGTTTGCATTCCCTTGGAAGAGGGCTGCTAAATTTAGTAAAAGGCAAACAGATAGCAATAATGAAGCTGGTTGCCCAGTTAAATTTGAATATCAAGTAAATCTTGTAAATATGTACAATACAATGACACACTTATACTAAAAAAAAAAATCACTGTTTATCTGAAATTCATATTTAACCAAGCATCCTGTATTTTATTTGGCAACTCTGTCTTAGAACCATGATGGAAACCAGTTAGGAAAGACTGTCTCTCTTTCATGGCTGAAGTAATTGAGGCCTGGAGGGGAAAAATAACTTTTCTTCAGGATCCCAAAGAGTTGCTGCATTTGGTCACTTCCCTGTTTGGCACCTTTAGGCACAGCTGAGAGGGGGCAAGGTGGGCATGGGCATTTTCACATGCTCATATGCATTTTGATTTTTCTGTTCTCAGTCTGCCATACTTGTCACAAAAATACATATTCCGAATGCTGCCAGTTGAGAAAGCTCTATTATAATATTTTGTCATTGTGGGTAAATTATTGGTTTACTGGCTTATTTACTTTTCCCTCATGGAATGAAACTATATTGGTAGAATTTCAGGCATCATTCTGTGGTAAATGGGGAACAAAATATTACATTGGGCCAAATTTTAGTACCCTAAATATTAATACCATAAACCTACAGCTGATGGCTTGGCAAACTTAACAATATCTAGATAAATGGCAAGTTTATATCTCTGCCCCAGGCTCTGGGATAGGGGATTCAGAATATATATTTTACCTCCAATATTATATTATGAAATTTTTTGAATATAGCAAACTTGAAAGAATTATGCAGTGAATAGCAATATACCTTTTACCTAGAGTCTACAATGAACATTTTGCTATATTTACTTTCTTGGGTGTCTGTCCATCTTTTCATCCCTTTATCCATCTATCAACTCATCTTAATCTTTGATGCATTTCAAGGTAAGTTAACATTTGTATACTTCATTCTTAAACATTTCAGCAGGTATATCACCAACTAGAACTCATTTGTTTATTGTTTTTAAGGTAAAAGTTACATATAGTAAAAGGCACAAATCTTAAGAGCACCATTTGGTACATTTTGACAAATATATACACCTATGCAACCTATAGGTTACACAGATTATGTCTGTGTAAGATATAGAACACTATCATCAGTGTAGTGTAGAAAGTCTCCTTATGACTCATTTTAGAATAAACAATTATTGTTCTGATTTTTTCATTATAGATTAGTTTTGTCTGCTTAGAACTTCAGAGAAAGAGAATCACCCAATATGTAGTCTTGTGTAAGGTTTCATTCACTCAGCATGTTTTTGAGGTTTATCTGTGTTGTTGGATGTATCAGTAATTTGTTTCTTTTTATTGATGAGTAGCATTTCACTCTCTGACTACACCACAGAATGATTAGCCGTCCCTCTGTTGAGGAATACCTGGGATGTTTCCAATTCCTGGCTGCTACAATTTGTTATAAATCCTCTATTATATGTCTTATGGATGTTTTTCTTCCCCTCCCCCTACCAACTCTCCATCCCCCACCTTTGGAATAAACACTTAGGAGTGGAATCAACCAGGTTTGGGAAGCATTTTACTAGCTTTTGTTATTTTGAAAAATATTGGTTATCTTATTGATTACCTACTAGCTTTTATAGGTAAACTTCTCTAGTTTGCAAATCTAGACTATCTTTAATTTTTCTCTTAGCTTCTTACTTTGCTCTTAGTTCTCAAAAGATGTAGATCTTCTCTAAATGGTTGAGACCGGTAAAATGGCACTTTGGATCCCTGCAACTTGCTTAGAATAAGCCCTCATTCTGTTCTGGATGTGGAACACCTCTGGTGGGGTCTTTCTCAGAATCACATAATGTCATGAGGAAGAATGTGTCATTGACTTATTTTCTTAATCACTGAGCATGTATTGAGTGGATACTATGTGCTGTTCTGTGGGGATATAAAGATGATAAAGCTTGGTTTCTGATTCTAAGTGCTCAAGACTTACAGAGAGAGAGACAAGACAAATGGCCATTTCAGAATAAGATGGTAAGTATTTTTGTAGGGATAAATATAGGGTGCTGGTGGGAGCACCTTGAAAATGCTCTTGACCCCGAGTAGGGCACATCAAGTAAGAGTTTCCAGAGGATCTGAAGACTAAGTAATGTTATGATGGACCCAGGAGCAGTTGAATAGCAGGTAGTAGAGGGAGCGTATTTCAGGCAGAGAGGCTATGATGAAGTAAGTGTTGGGGGCAGGAGACCGTGAGTGGCTTTGAAAGTTCAATGTCAATAGGTGAGGCTAAAGAGAAGGAAGGAGGCGGAGCATAATGGGCTTTTGGATTAAGTTAAGGGTAGTTTTATGTTCTGAAAACTTTGTGCACCTATCTGTATCCATATACGGAGTGGGTCATAGACCACCAGTTATTTCTGTACCCATTTTGATAAACTGAAAAGAGCCTCAGGTGTGTGGCTTAAGCATGTGTTCACTCTTCAAAATAACGTTCACAATGAGTGTAAGATGTCTAACTAGTGAGGCTGCATGAGATTTTCCTAAAAAAAAAAAAAAAAAGGCTTAGTATCAGGACTTACTTGAAGGGAAATTTCAGAATCTTTGCTAGAACTGGGTAACTGCTGACCCCAGCATCCTTAAATTAACCTCTCAGGAAATGCAAGATTTATAAGTTGTGGGCTTTTTTTTTTTTTTCTTTTGAAAAAAGGTCTTAATAATTCAAAGAACTTTTTAATGATTTTAAAAGTGCATGTTAAGTACTTGATGGATTGGATCAATTCAGTCTTTGTAGTGCTGTGTGGACTTCCTCCTCTCTACATATGGAAATTCGACAGATGTACAGAAATGCTACACAGGATGGGATGTTTCTTTATGACATTTCCTTGTGCACTTCATTGGAGAAAAGAAATGTGTATATGCACTTTATAGTTAGTCATTAACTATAAAAACAAGCTTATTCACAAACCTGCTTTGATCTGAATTTCCTGTGATTTATCTTTGGTGTCTTAGCGTGCACTGAACTCCTGATTGTTATTAACTCCCCAAATATTTACATCACTCCAGATAATCAATGCTTATCACAGTCAATACAGATGTTACAAGATCCTAGAAGAAAGATAGTGTCAGCATAACATTTTAATTATTATAGCATGTGTTTTCAACTGTATCTTTTGTTTATAGCATCCGCTAACACAGCTACTGTGTATATCTAATACATAGAAAGTATTAAAATGGTAGAACATGTAAATTATAGCTTTTCCCACCAAAGACTAGAAGCAATAGTGTGCAAACGCTTGAAGATATTAATGCTTGTTTAATTAATTTAAATCATGTTGCTAAGACCATATTTTCACTTTCTGTTCCCCCTGAGCCTGCACTCGCTGCATGGTTACTCAACTGTTATGTAAAATAAATTTGCTTGTGGATATTTTAATGATACAAAATACCTGATTTGAACTAGCATGTCACTTCTGTTAATGAAATTGCGAGATGGACCACTGTGAGGAAAAAAATAATTTCACTTTATCTGTTTGGCAAAATTCTGCTTGATTTGTACATTTCATTTTCAAGCATCATGCTTCAGCTTTTACTATGCTGCAAGCGAAGTGCTGCCAAGGTCTGTGAGACCTAGATTACATATTTCCTTACCCCCGCTGCTCCCCCCACCCCAGTTGTTTCACAGCCACCAGTCTTGCAGGGGCCGGGGCGGGGTGGGGGACTGCATGTTGGGGAATGAGTGAGCAGAATCAGGTTGCCGATGCAACACTGTCCAGGCTCTCCGCCGTCACACCTCACCACCTCCCTTGTAAATGGTGCAGCTGTGCCAAGATATGGCCACATTCACTCTTATTGGAAGAGCTATGGGTTTATATCAAGCTGCTGAGCCAAAGGCAACAGCAGGAAAGTTATGCTGTGTGGACGGCACGGGATAGAAGGCTCGACCTCCTGCAGCTCCATCCCTGTGTCCTCGCTGGAACACCTAAAACTCAGTTGGCAGCCGAGAGCTTGCTGATGGTCGAAAGTTGAAGGCCTGGCTTCTTTCACTTGTGTATTTGCTCTGATAGAATAAAATGGCTGTGCCCTTTGCCGGCTGTGAGCCTAGGCAAACTGCAAACTACATCTTCTATAAATAAGAGATATCACAGGGACTCGGGTTTTTAATTAAAACACCGGAGGAAATATATGGTAATATTAAAGCTCTAGTTTTAATGGGAAGCCTGCGATGATGGCGAAGAATCACCCACCCTTTTTTTTATCTACTGAAATAAAGGTTTAAGGAGATATATCATCTCTGGAAAGGAAGGACCTGTGTCATAGAGAAGACTATGAGGCCTGTTCTGCTTTCTAGTCCTGTCTTCTCCAAGGGCCTGACTTGGCCACATTCTCTCAACCAAATGTGTTTCTGGATAATTTTCTTTTTTCAGGTCAAGATGCTGTATATGTTGGCTCTTTTCATACAGAGACCAAGATAGTGAAATTGGGAGCCCTTGGGGTCTAGTGCAAGAAGATCAGGAGTCAGTGAAGAGGATTACAATAGGCCTCCACTGTAAAGACAACAAATGTATAGAACATAGGTTGGCACTAGCTTCTTCTGTGTGGAACAGTCGTAGCACAGTAGTGCAAGAAATCCTGTGAAGTGCTGACATCTTATATTCTTGAAGGAGCTTGAGAATTATCAAACTCATGTCTTTGACTTAAAACCCAACTAAATAGAAACCATTCTGGAAAGAAATGGGTATAGCAAAATTTAAAATAAAAATAAGCAAACACAGCAGAAGCCTTTAGGGAGACAGTAACACGTCCCCACAGACTCTCCATTCTGTTCCATAAAATACCATCATCACTAAGTTCCTTTCATTATTATTATTATTGTTCTTTTGGCTCCTTTGGTTATTTCACACAAACTGAAATACTGTGCATTTAACTTCATTTCTGAGAGTTTTGCCTTTGGCTCAGTCGTTCGTTAGTCATCATTTTTGAGCTTCCATAGCTCAAATTTATGAAGAAATAAGGAGATCATGATGATAAAATGAGGGAAGTGGAAATAACAGTGGTGTACATGAGACATTACTGAGATAGAGGTTGGGCCTGAATCCAGCTAGAAGCAGGAGAAATTGGTCAAGAAAAGCTTCCTAGAAGTTGGTTGGTTTTGCTGGAGGTTGAAGAGATTAAAGAGGGGCGAGAGAAAAGGCTGCCTCTGTGGGCAGGAGCATCTTACAGGGTAAGGGCTTTTCCAATAACATCAGCTTATAGTAATTTTTCTAGACATAAAACTAAAATGTACTTCTATTTTCAAGATTGTATATATATTAGAATGGAAGACAAAAGTTGCAATCACTTGCTAGGATTGAATTTCAAATACCTTTATTTATTTATTTTTTTTAAGATTTTATTTATTTGACAGAGAGAGAGATCACAAGTAGGCAGGGAGACAGGCAAATAGAGAGGGCGAGGAAGGTTCCCTGTTGAGCAGAGAGCCCAATGTGGGGCTCGATCCTAGGACCCTGAGATCATGACCTGAGCTGAAGGCAGAGGCTTTAACCCACTGAGACACCCAGCCGCCCCAGAATTTCAAATATCTTAAGTAACAAAGATGTTTTTGGATCAGTCTTCACTTTCTGGAACTACATTACTGTATATCACTTAAACTTACACGGATTTCCTCTCTTTACATAGAACAGTGATTCATCAATCACCAAAGCAATTAATCAGTTTTTTAAGGCAATCAAGTAATTTATAAATGCCATTTTTCTTTAATATTTATTTTGACCCAAGTTATTAGGATTTACTAAATTTTTATTATTTTGGACCATGTGAGCTTGTAATTAATACTATAGTAGGACTTGGGGTGATTTTTAAAATGAATAATACTGCTAATAACAAGTGAATTGAAAAGAGTTTAGGTACTAATTTGAAATGATGACTATTGCATTTATTAAAGTTGCATCTTCCAGGGCATGGATTCCAAAGATACAAACCATGTTCTTCCAGATAATGAATTTGCATTTCTTTGAAATATTTCATACTGTAAACTTTTCTCTAAGTCAGACTTATTTTTTAATTTATTAATACTTTATTTCTCTTATGAAATACTTAAACTAATTTTTCTATATTACATATGGGATAGATATTGTCTATGTGCTCTAAACCTCAAGGTTTAGAGAAATCAAATACAGGGTTGGGGGCCACACAGTCCGTCAGGCCCTACAAGGTACAACTCCAGGGGGTGCCATGTACATAAATGCAGCCTGTAAGGCAACTAGTTCTTGAAATTGTGTGAAGTGGTTGCCTTGGGGGCTGGGATCTGGGGCATGGGGAATGATGTTTTCTAAAAACCAAACACCCTCACTGAATCAACTGGTTATTTAATTGATAAGGTTTCCTAAATTCTTTTTGAAGAAACCCTAGTTGAAAGGGATGTTTAAAGTATTTTTGGATCGAAAGTTTCTGTAGTCTAAGTTTGAGAAGCTCTGGGATGAACAAGTTTTTCTCTGTAGGAACTCTCATAGTTTTAAAAATGCTAGTGTGCTCTGTGAATCTACAAGTGAGGATTATAATGGCATTACTTCCTAAGCTTATTTGACCATAGAAATGTTTATTGACTGATGTCGTAGCACTGATGTTTAAGGTCTTATCTATTTGGTGTTTGGTTATCATAGCCGATCAGTATGACACTCCATTTTCATGGATTCCAAAGAATAGGCAAGGAATATAGAATGGGAGACCATTCTGAGTAAGAAATAAGGGAAGAATGCTCAAGTTCGCTAAACTCTAAGATGAAAAATGGGCATTTGACTGCTTTGTTCTCAAGCCTTTTAAATCCTATTTCCGTTAGTGATGCTATACTGCATATAAAGATATAGATACATATGATATGATATATATTGTATTGATACACTCATACCTATTAAAGGATAACAATGCATCTTAATAAATGAAAAATCCCGAGTGCTGTAATCTAAAATAGAAGTTTTACATTAAGACACACACACACACAAACACACACACACACACACACACACGTACATGTTGTGAATTATAAATAATATGGGTTAATATAATACTTTTGATGGTAGTGCTCGGATCAAAGACCTCTTCCCTCCCCAAACCCCACCTCCCCCCTTAGTCAGGTGACAGTAAGTTTCCTCAGTTGTTTAAGATACTGAATGACTTGAAAATGATTTAGGAAACCTGGGATTTCAATTCTCAGTCTTTGGTTTGTTAAATGAAAAGAAATGCCCCAGCAGCCAGACATTTTTGTCCCACGGACAGTTGTGAATCAGAACTCTGTGGCTCTCCGTGTGGAAAACAGACCCAGGCTGATCAGTCAGCCACGGCGGCTTCAACTTCAGACTTTCTGTTTCACATCAGATCATAACTTTTTTTTTGAGTGGCTTAGAGTGAAGTTTTGTTTTGAACAGTAGATACCTCAGTCCCCCAATTCCGTGATTTGCTCACGAGGGTAAAGAAATCATTATTTTATGATTGTATACTTTCATTTTTGTTCACTCAGTCATTATGGTTAGTTAAGGATAAAACCGTTTATCACTTACAATGCCACATGTATTTGACAATTTTCTGAATTGTTTTCCTTTGACATTGTGAAATGAAACCCACATTTTTAAAAATCACATACCAACTATTATAAAAATGAAGTGTTAGAAATCAATTCAAATGTTAAATACAAAGGACATCCTTGGCTCATTAAGTAAAAATATCTCATTTAATGAGCAGGAAAGCACTGAAGCACACTGAACCCTGACACAAAGCAAATTATTTAAGTGATAAATTATACTTTATGGGGAGTGTAAAAGTTAATAATACTCAGGGGCACGGTAATAAATGCAGAGGTGTAACTGACTTCATCGACTGCTTTACTTACAAACATGCCATATGTACTTAGTTACTTGGGATGATCGTAAAAGGAAAGAGTAGGAACTACACAAAGATTCACAAAGCGACCTTAGTATGATTATTTTTTAGTTGCATCCCTGATGTATTATTATAAGAGATCTTTTCTCCTGTTTTTCCTGTCATTTGCAACATTCTGCCTCCTTCGTTTTTGTTTTCACTTTTGGTCAAGCATTTGACCTTGTAGCAGTTGAAGCTGCAGCCTGCTCCTTATCTCTTGGCAGGGCTCATAAAATCAGCCATGCATTCATCCTCTCTGGTGGCCCACAAATGACCTCGGACCACACTTCAAGAGGACCAACGTGTCATAGGAAGAAATGGGTGGGTTAGCTTTGAATGGGCACCCCCCTGGCTCTTTCCTAAGCAAACATTTCTTGGTAGTGTTGAATAGATCCATAAACAAATGTGGTCCAGAACCTCCGTCCACGCTTTGCTCAGATGCACAGAGATGTTTGCCAGAACTGTCTCCCCGCCACAGGAGAGCAGGGAAGGGTTGCTGTGCTTGTTCGGATCATCAGGGTACAGACTGAGGGTGAAGGGCCAGGAAAGGAGCTGCCTTTTTTTTTTTAAATTTAAATGATACCTGTGGTTTTTTTTTTTCTGTTTTGAAATGAAATTTGCTCCACCTTTATTTTCGCCTTGATCCCTGCTTGGTTTTGGATTAGGAGCAAATTCTAATGCCATATAATCTTGCCTTTGTAGAGGTAGATTCTAGATGAAAATGTAGCTTATCGATGATACACGAATGATCCCCCCCCCCCCCGTTTTAGTTTGTGGAACCGCTTTGAGGTCAGTTGCAGGATGGGGAGTAGAGAATTCCAGCAGTGCTAGAGCAAATAGTACTTACAGTGGTGTTTCACATTTGTAAGACAGATTCTTTTTTTTATTTTTTTTTATTTTTAAAGACTATTTATTTATTTAATTGACAGAGAGAGACAGCGAGAGAGGGAACACAAGCAGTGGGAGTGGGAGAGGGAGGAGCAGGCTTCCCACTGAGCAGGGAAGCAATGAGGGGCTCCATTCCAGGATCCTGGGATCATGACCTGAGCTGAAGGCAGATGCTTAATGACTGAACCACCCAGGGGCCCTGCCTTGCAGATTCTATTTTCTCTGCCTGGTTGCTTTTCCCTCTTGTCCATTCGGCAAGGTCCAATTGATGTTTCAGACCCCACTCAGAAATGGATTCCTCTGACCATTTTCTTCCTTTCTCTCTTCAGGTTGAGTTAATTATTTTTTTCTATGCTACTTCTTAAAATGATTTTATTTGAGAGAGAGAGGCATGGGGGGGGGCAGGGGCAGAGGGAGAGAGAGAAGCAGACTCCCTGCTGAGCAAGGAGCCCAACACACAGCTCAATCCCATGACCTCTGGGATCATGACCTGAGCTGAAGGTAGACGCTTAACTGACTGAACCACCCAGGTGTCCCCTTTCTATGGCACTTTTTATTTGACAGAGAGAAAGAGAGAGAGAGAGAGAGAGAGCGCACATGCTGGGGGAACTGCAGGCAGAGAGAGAGGGAGAATCATTCGATCCTTTGAAAGTAATGATTAGTCTACCACCTGGGTGCCACTCTTGGGCAGTTTAACTTCCTGAAGATTTGCTTTATTCAACTCTAAAATGTGTATGAGTATCTACCTCAGAGGGTGTTTATGTGGTCTTGGTGGGATAATGTTTGTAGTGTGCTTAACACAGAGCTTGATATTGTTGATATTATTATTATCACAGCTTAATGACAAAATATTTTGTACATATTTTTTTCACGTGTATATTTTGGTTTTGCCTACACCATTTATTTTTTTTCTTTGGAAAACGACTTCTCTTTTACTCTCAGTTTGCAGGGTTTCTGTGGAGGTGATGATACCCCTTGGCTACAGTGGTAGACACGTTCCAAAGCCAGTTCAATAGGAGGTGATGAGTATCAGTGTGGAACTGGTGTATGAGGTGTTCTCCTTAGCTGGAGTTGCTAATTGAAGCTGCTGGTGACCATTTTTTCACTTCCCACGGGGGACCTGCCTGGATGTTTGCCATTGCAAAAGATGGCAGCACCAAGTGTTTGCAGAGAGAGAGAATGAGACAGATAGACAGAGAGGTAGATGGATAGGTAGATTCCAGTTGATATTGTTTGAGCAGGTGGATCCAGACCTAACTATAGCTAGAGCTGGAAGCTAGAACTCTCTCTGGACTTTTTGATATATGAACTTTGATTAAGCAAGTTTGAGTTAGGGTTTTTTTGATTTGCAGATAAAAGAGTTGCAACTAATCGTAATTTGATTATGGTCGTTCACAATGGAGTATTAGTGGAAATGACCCCCTACCCCCTCCATACTTATGACTGTGAGATTCTCTATCCTCTTCCTATTTAATGTCAGTGTACCCATTTGCAGCAGGTATATCCCTTAGTTAAATTAGAATTAGAATCCTTAATGAAAATGAAATTTAGCTATTATTAGTGATGATTTATCTAGAATAAGGCACTAGCAATTGAGGGTTTTTATTTAAATTTTTTTTTTTTAAGAAACATATTCATGTGCTTACCAGACTTGTCCAGGGAAGCTTCTCCAGGGAAGGGACTGTGTCTCACTCATTTTGCTACACCCTGCCCTGAGAATAGTGCCTGCCAGTTCATAGGTGGTCACTGAACATTTGTAATACACTTGACTACCTTAGATGTAGAAGATAGACCTCTCTCTCCTCCCCTTCCTCTCCTCTCAACCCTCCCCTTCCCCCTCCCCTCACACCCCCTCCCTCCTTTCTCCTTCTGCCCTTCTTCCTTTATCAGAAAAATTTAAAAAATACTAAAAAAGTACAAAGAATTATAAAAGAAGCACCCATGTTTTCACCTTACGTTAATAACAATTAATATTTTGCCATGTTTTCTTTGGGTCTTTAATCTTCCACTGGACCTTTCCAACTTTTTCTCCTACCACCTCTTCTGGATAACCATTATCATTTTGTGTATGTGTCTTTCCTGTTAATTTTCTGTAACAGTATACACCTATGTGCCTGCATTAATACAGTATATCACTGTTTTCTGTGTGCTTAGTAAATTTCATTAATAGTATAGTGCCATAGGGGCGCCTGGGTGGCTCAGTTGTTGAGTGTCTACCTTTGGCTTGGGTTATGATTTCGGGGTCCTGGGATGGAGCCCCCCATTGGGCTCCCTGCTTGGCAGGAAGCCTCCTTCTCCCTCCCCCGCACCCCTTCTTGTGTTCCCTCTCTCACTGTGTCTCTCTCTGTCAAAAAAATATATATAAAATCTTTAAAAAAAATAGTATAGTGTTGTACATATTGTCTAGTGCATCCTTTTTTAATTAACATTATTCTTTTGTGATATGTCCATTTTGATTCCTTTTAACTATAGTCTAATATTGCATTGAATTTGCTTATTACATTTAACCTATCTTTTGAGGGACATGTAATATCTTTTTATGGTAAGAATATTTTATAAAGCGTGCTTTTACAAACAAAATCTTGTGTTTGAAATTTATAATAATTTCAATGTAAATTTTTGAATTGAATCATTGGGAAACAATTAGAAAAATTAAAATAAACAGAACTTCCATATGATCAGTTTTACCAAAGGCAGATTTTCTTACTCTGCTTTCACATATATGTACTGATACAGATATATATTTATATTTTCTTTTTTTAAAAAAGTTTGTCTCTGACCCATTAGAAGGATGATCATTTGCTCTGGCCCCACTGGCTTCTTTGTTGTTCTTTGAACACTCCAGGCACACTTTTACCTCAGAACCTTTGCACCTGCTGTCTCCTCTGCTGGCAACACTTCCCTACACCTCACCTGGCTTTGTCCTCATCTCCTTAAGGTCTCTGTTCACCATCTCAGTGAGGCCTGCCCTGACTGTCCAATTTAAAATCACATTCTTTGGGGCGCCTGGGTGGCTCAGTTGGTTAGGCATCCGACTCTTGATTTCAGCTCAGGTCATGACCTCAGGTTGTGAGATCAAGCCCTGTGTCAGGCTTCATGTGCAAAGAGGAGCACGTTTAGATTCCCTCTCTCCCTCAGCCTCTCCCCACCTTAAAAAACCCCTCACATTCTTTACCTTCTTTTTGGCATGCTCAATCCTTGTTTTCTGATGGCTTTTTCTCTACAACATTTAATCACTTTCTAATTTTGTTTATTGTTTATCTTCTCAAAGAGGCAGAGCTCCATGAAAGAAACAGATTTTATCTGTTTTATTTTTCCATTGCTAGTTCCCCAATGTCAAGAATAATGAATAGCATATAATAATGCTCAATAGTGTGTTGAATGAGTAAATGAAAGGTAGTAAATATGAAAATTATAGACAGTATGATATAGAAGATAGAAAAGCACTCATAAGCTTACCTCTTAGAGGTAACATTTTGTTGTGTTGACTTGTAATGTTTTCAGATGTAAATATTTTATTTAGTTGAGATCATATAGCAAGGAAGATTTTTAAACAAAGTGTGATCCTACCTTTTTAGCTATTACAATATAAACAATTCCAAAATTTTCTTTTTTTAATTCCAAAATTTTCAAAGTTAATCATATTTCCTCATATATATATATGTGCCATATGCTATGCTATTAATTTCCTATTGGTTGAAATTTAGGCCATTTAACATTTTGGATTTTGTAAATGATGCCATGGTGAGTATTACTGTGCATGTGTATTTATCTGTATTTTGTAGCTTTAAAAATAGTGTATTCACAGAAGTAAAAGTATTGCATTTGAGTAAATGATGCATATTGTCAGATAGTTCTCCCAAAGAGACTATACAAATTACCCTCCTGTCCATGCTGTATGGAAATACTTATTTCAACTCATTCTCATCACCACTGAGTATTTTCAAATAAAACAAATTTGCTGTTTTGTTAGGGAAACAAAGTAGTTATTTGTTTTAATTTGTATTTCTTTGGCATACAAGAAGAGGGGGAGAACCCTATCTGTCCTTGCCCTTTTAAATGATGGGAGGAAGAACGGCGGTGGAGATAAGAGAATCTGGGGATGAGATACATCTGTCCAGACTTTCCCTCAGTTTAAGTCAGAAGGAAGGAGCTAGTCTAATAGATCTAGAGGGACTCTGAGAGAAAATTTTTGCTTAATCTTAAGTATGGGACTTGAAGAAGAGACTGCTTTGTAGAATGCCTTGCGACCAAACTGAAACGGGTGATCATTCAGGGGAAAAGTGGAGGTGAAGCAGAGGGAAAGCTGATTGTAACTCATATATAACTCACTTATAGCTAAGGGATGCATGGTGGGCTGCCTGGGTGTGGGACCAAATTAGTGTCGCAGTCAGGCTTCCGAACCACAGTAGTGCCAGCACAGTATAAAGGTGAGGCCTGCTTGTCAGGGAGAGCAACCTGTCTTGAGTAGGAGATTACAGTGTGAATGTAGAAGGTGATGAATTTAGGAAATGTATAGAAAAAGAATTTGTTGGCATGGGAGTAGGAAAGGTGGTGGGAAGAGGTGAAGGCTAGTTTCCAGATGTCTGACACAAGAAACTGGGTGAATTGTAATGCCATTTGCTAAGATAAAGAACATTAGAGGAAGAAGAAAAGAAAAAACTTCTGAGGGTTGGAATCGGGCATTGATTTGTGGGCATATCAAGTCTGAAGCACCTGTGAAATATCCAAGTGGAGTGGTTGAACAGACAGTAGGGGGCCTGAGTCTGGGCCTCAGAAGAGAAATCTGGGTTGGAAATACACATTTAGAAGCTATTGCAGCATCTCTAGTAAATGAAGCACAGGGTAGATTAGGAGGCCTACAAAAAGAATGTAGAATGAGAAGAAAAGAGGCCTTTGAACTGGATGAACTCTGCCAGTTAATAGAAGAGAAGACAAAGGAGTGTGGAGAAAATAGGCCAGAGGGTTAGGAGGAAAGCTATGAGGATGTGATATCAAGGGATCTGAAGGAAGTCTGTTTAAAGGAGAAGGGAGCAGTCAGCCACCAGTGGCTGTTGAGAATGCAACTTCCTCCCTTTGGTGTAAAGTGGTTGAAAATCATGAGTCTGTTGTGCATAACGCATAGAGGTCATTAGCCATCTACAGATGGTCCCCAACTTATGATGGTTCAGTGATTTTTCAACTTTACAATGGTGTGGAAGTGATACTCATTCAGTAAAAACCGTACTTTGAGTTTTGAATTTTGCTCTATTCTTGGGCTAACAATATGCCCTAAGATGCTCTCTCGTGATGCTGGGCAGTGGTAGCAAGTCTCAGCCTCCTGTTAGCCGTGCAATCATGAGGGTAAACACTGAGCATACCTACACCATTCTGTACCCATACAACCCTCTGTTTTTCACTCTCAGTACACTATTCAATAAATTACATGAACTTTTCAACACACCTACACCATTCTGTACCCATACGACCCTCTGTTTTTCACTTTCAGTACACTATTCAATAAATTACATGAACTTTTCAACCCTTTATTATCAAATAGACTTTGTGTTAGATGATTGTGCCAACCGTCAGCTGATGTAAGTGTTCTGAGCACTTTTAAAGTAGGCTGGTCTAAGCTATGATGTAGGTTTGGTGTATCAAATGCATTTTTGACTTAGTTTTAGCTTATGATGGGTTTATGGAGACATAGTTCCACTGTAAATTGAGGAATAGAGGATGCTGTGGCATCTTGTCCAGATTCCTTTTACCAGGCTGTTGCTTCTTCGCTCCTGATGCTGTGAAATGTCTGCTAAGGGCTCACAATGGACCCCTTCTTCTGAAGAATTGCCCTTGTCCAAATGGAGGCCTTTGCATTCCTCACCTCTACCTCCATGGTATGTTTGTAAATGTTTAACACCCAGCTTTCTGAAAAGAAATGTATGCCTCTGTCTGTGTCTATCTATCTGTATGTCTACTTTTATTATAAATGTTACTGATATGAAAGATGTATAGTATACAATAATAATAAAATATCCAATACTCTTTATTCTAAATTTGGTATAGCCAGCTGATTCTTACGGAATGCTTTCCTTTTTCTTTTCTTTCTTTTATTCTTTCTTTCTTCTTCCCCCCTCTGCCCCCAACTCTTGTATTCATAGCCAATCTATGTTTCAACTGACTAACCAATGTAGTTATGTAAATGCTGGTTGATATTTGTGTTTATGTTAATGAGTAGTATGGAAATGAAACAGCAAGGATGTATGTCAGGATTTCATTCATCAATGACATGACTTCTTTGCTGAATCAGTTAATAGTTTTCAAATACTCCAAGAGTATTTCCTTAATTTTGCTATTTGCAGTGTAATGGCTACTTCATTAGATTTTCTTTATCACCTTTTTAAGACTATTTGATCAAGAACAATCAACCAAGCCCCACTTTGTAGTGTCTGTCAATTTCTATGTAAATACTTGCTTCATAGCTGATTTCAAGCTACCAATGTGATGTCATGAATCTGGAATTGGAAAGCAATGCTCATTAATAAACCATTAATAGTATTTCTACTTACAGCATATACTAGATGTAATTAACCTCAAGAACATGGATAAAATATGGAAAAACAAGTAGGAAGTGATGCATTTTGAGTATTTATTACCTTTATTTTTTATATACTTTAATTGTAAATTTATATAATTTAACTTATAATAGTAGCTGTGTTTAACAACCAGCTTACAAAATTTTGAGAGATTTAGAAATTGGCTCTCACAAGCCGTATAAGCCTGCTCCAGTGTACCACTCCCTGATTCCACTCTTTATGCAGTCTACCACCAATGACTGACTGACATGGAGGTAGAGAAGCCCATCTCTTTTGCCTCTGTGGGGCAATTCATAGGACTCCCTGTGGATTTGGCTAAAGCTAGTCTCTGGTTGAGATGACATTCTTGCTTAGACTTTTCCCCTCAGCCCAATTATACTTCTCTCACTCCCTTTTTCTGAGAGCATCCCATGAATAAATCATTTGCACAAGAATTCCCATCTCAGGATCTGCTTCTGGGGAATCCACCCAAGACACTGTCTTATTAAGAATACGTTTGGTAGGGCTAAAACCTAATTGAAAAGAGTAAAGAGTGAATTGTAAAGTGAGGAAATGGAGACAGCTTGTGTACACAGATTACAAAGAGCAATAATGAATGAGAAAGTGAGTGGAAAGTGAGTGCGCTCCAAAGCTCATTGACATTACTTGACCATGAAGTGGAAACCAGGATGGCAGGAGATGAGGCACTAGAATCAGCTCTTCCACTTCTCCCAACATCTTATTCTCTTTCTCAGCTTCATAGCACTTATCCCATTTTCTAATTATATTTTCACTTGTCTGTTTGTAAACAGTAACTGGCTTCTCCCCATAGACCGAAAGCTCTGTGAGTACAGAGACCTTGTCTGTTTTATTCTCTTTTAATAGTCACTGCCTAACATAGGGCTCTCCCAGAGTATTTATTAAAAGAATAAGTGAATGAATGAGTGAGTGAATGAATGAATGAATGAATAGTACACAAATGGACAGATAGGGTTACACAAGCTTATGTATTTTTGGTTTAACATATTCAAAGTGAGTTCTTCAAATCAAAGGAAATTAAAAATGAGAAAGAATGTCTTTCATATTTACCACATATTTACCTTTTCAGGGACCTTTCGTTCATTTGTGTGGATCCAAGCTTCCATTAGTGTTATTTCCCTCTAGCTGGAGAACTTTCTTTAGCATTTCTTACAGTGCAGGTCTGTGATATCAAATTCTCACAGATTTTGCTTATCTGAGGACATTGTTTTTTAGTGAGATGGAAATAATGTGTGTTTTCATTTTTGTTGTTAAACCTGTAAATATGAATTACAAAAGTAAAGATTTTACACCCAAATGTAACTGTAGTTATCTCCAGATGAGGGGATTATAACTGATTTTTTTTTACTTCTTTTGCTCCTCTAAATTGTTTCATATTGTCATATTTTCTTTTTTATTGTGTAAATTATATGTAGTGATATTTATCATTTTAATAATTTATAAGTATGCTGTTCATTGGCATTAAATACAGTCATAATGTTGTGTAATATCACCTTCTATCTAAACTCAAGCCGTTTTATCATCCCCCCAAAAATCTCTGAACATGTTAAATAATAACTTCCCCTCTGTTCTTCCTGTCATCCCTGGTAACCTCAGTTCTACTTTCTGTGTCCAAGAACTCTCCTGTTCTAGGTTCCTCATGTAAGTGGAATCATATAGTATTTGTCCTTCTGTGTCTGACTTATTTCACCAAGCGTAATGTCCTCAAGAGCCATCCATGTTATTGCATATATCAAAATTTCATTCCCTTTTATGGCTGAATAATATTCCATTGGACACACAGACCACATTTTGTTTATCCCTGCATTTATTGATGGACAGTTGGGTTGTCATACCTTTTGGTTTTGGTGGATAATGCTACTGTGAGCTTTGGTGTACAAACACCTGTTTGTGTCTCTGCTTTTAGTTCGTTTGGGTAGATACTTAGGAGTGGAAATGCTGGGTCATATGGTAATTCTATGTTTAACCTTTTGAGAAACTGCCAAACCGTTGTCTATAGCAGCTATACCATTTTGTATTCCCATTACCAATGCACAGGATTCCAATATCCACATCCTTGCCTACACATGCTTTTTCCAGTTTTAAGAAATTGTAGACGTCCTAGGAGGTGTGAAGTGGTATCTCATGGTGGTTTTGATTTGCCTTCTCCTAATGACTAATGATGTTGATTATTTCTTAATGTACAATGTATTGGCCATTTGTATACCTTCTTTGGAGAAATGTTTATTCAGGTCCTTTGCCTATTTTTTAAAAAAATATTTTATTTATTTACTTGGCAGAGAGAGAAAGGGGGGGAGAAAGAGAGGGAGGAAGAGAGAGAGAGAGAGAGAGAGAGAGAGAGAACAAGTAGGAGGAGGGGTAGGCAGAGGGAGAAGGAGAAGCATGCTCCCTGCTGAGCAAGGAGCCTAATATGGGGCTTGACCCAGGACCCTGGGATCATGATCTAAGCCAAAGGCTGATGCTTAATGGACTGAGCCACCCAGGCACCCCTCCTTTGCCTATTTTTGAATTGAGTTGTTTGTATTTGTTGTTGAGTTTTAGGATTTCTTTATACACTGATACTAATCTCTTAACAGATATATGATTTGCAAATATTTTCTCCCATTCTGTAGGTTATTCTTTTACTTTCTTAGTAATATCTCTTAATACATAAAAGTTTTTAATTTTGATGTAGTCCAGTTTGTCTATTTTGTCTTTTGTTGCCTTTGCTTTTGGTGTTATATTCATGAAATCAGTGTCAAATTTAATGTTATTAAGATTTTCCCATGCTCTTCATTTTTGAAGGGTATTTTTTCTGGATATAGATAGTAGGTTGACTTTTTTTCTTTAAATTCAGGTCTTTAAATATGCTGTTTCATTATCCTCTAGTTTGCATTCTTTTTTTTTTTTTTTTTAAAGATTTTATTTATTTGACAGAGAGAAACACAGCGAGAGAGGGAACACAAGCAGAGGGAATGGTAGTGGGAGAAGCAGGCTTCCTGCCGAGCAGGTTGCCCCATGCGGGGCTCGATCCCAGGACTCCGGGATCATGACCTGAGCTGAAGGCAGACGCTTAACAACTGAGCCACCTAGTCGCCCCTAGTTTGCATTCTTTCTGATGAGAAATGTGAGATTATTATGATCTTTATTCTCTTGATCTCATAGATCATTATTATGATCTATGTTCCTGTTTTTAAGTATTCTCTTCTCACTGGTTTTCAGCAATTTGACTATGATGTGCCTTGGTGTAGTTTTCTTTTTGTTTATCCTGTTTGGAGTTCATTGAGATTCTTGGTATGGTGGATTTTTAGTGTTCATCAAATTTGTAAAAAACATTCTGCCACCATTTCATCAAATATATATATTTTTGTCTCCCTCCTTTCTCTGAAACTCCAATTACCTACTTGTGAGACCATTTAATATTATTCCACAGATTATTTGTTAAGACTTTGTTAATTTTTTTTCCAGTCTTTTTTCCTTTCTATGCTTCATTTTGGATAGAATTTA
>CM053618.1:24368201-24380968 GCA_028646535.1 Procyon lotor
TTTTTTTTTTGAAAACTGGTTAGCAAACTTATTTCTTTAAGTTTCACTTCATAAAATTAGCAAAATTTGTTTTTTTAATTTCAGGTCCCTATGATGCAATTTCCTCATTCATTGAGTCATGGCAAGTTTCTTTCTATTGTTTTCTTTTCCTCCTCTTACATTTCTTTTTCTAATGTATAGGTTTGACAGTCAACTTCTCTCTGTGGAACCTGTGATTTATTGAAGACGCTACCATTTGTCAGCTTTATCGTTCTTTCTCTGGACCGCTATTCACTGTTATGTTTCCTTTCAAGACCTGACACAGCACTGGCATTAGAGGTACAAGATGAATAAATGAAATGTAAATCTAAGGAAAATTACCTTTGAATGGCATATGGTGCCTGCTCCCATCAGGAGTTCAAAGCTGCCTATTCATTCATAAATTCAGCATCCCTAAATTGTACTATTCATAGTCTCACCCACGACAGAGAGTTGTTATAAATTTAACATTTATAGAGTGAAGGCTAGAACCTGGAGTGCCCCATGGACTTCATCTAGGGTCAAGCAACTCAGAGAATTCTCAATTTCTTAAAAAGATTTTTTTAAAAGAACTACAGATCCTCGGAGTAAAAGGCACTTAAATTTACAAGGTTAGACATTCAATCAACCAAAGGCTTCACAGAAATGGATCAAATGCTCTGACATCTAAAATGTGGGATTTCTGGTTGTCCCAGCATTTTATATCCCTGTAAACTGTATTTTAGAACATGATCTGTATTTTAACCAACTGATTTTTGTGGGATTTCAAGAGGGAAAAACGGGTTACTTCGACAACTTACAAATCAATACAAAGAACTTCACACAGTGGTAACCTCACATTAGAACTGAAAGAACTCATGTTTAATAGGCGCACAACACATTTCCTTGGGTTTAGAGTGTAGCCTTCCCTGTGCTCCCTATTTTCAATTTCGTCAATTTTCCACAGAGACTCCGATTTGCTCAGAAAGAGCTAAAATAATGCACACAAAAGAATGTGAGAGTTACTTCTCTCTGAATCTTCTCTCCAACTGGGAATGGGGCTAATGTGAAGGGAGTGAGATCCTTCCTCGCCAGGACACTCTAGACTTCTCCTTTCATTTCTAACTTGAAAATCATATCACTTAGAGTCTCGTTGGGCTGGATCAGTGTGGAGCAGGTGCCACATATGATATGTGGACACAAAATTGAAGAATATAGAACTTACACTAAAAGGAGTATTCCCTTTTTAAATCATTCCTACTCTTTGTGGGTAAAAATCAAGGGGTATTTCTCATTTTGGTTCTAATACTCATTGAAGTCCTCTCTAACTTTTACTAATACTCCTTCTTAAGAAAAAGAATAAACCTCAGGCTCAAAGCCCTGAGCATGTCATATTCAACTAGTTAAAGTCCAATGGCATGTGTCACTCTATTGACTGGTAATGTCTTCTATTTAAGAAAAACAATATTGGTTTTCCATTTATGGGAGTGATTCAAAGTTTCCTTTTAACTAAAATCTATTCAAACTTTAAGTTAGTTTAAAATAATATTCAATAATAGGTAACAAATAGATATATGTCAAAAATCCTGAATATTGTATGGGAATGACTAAAATTTAGGAAACAGAAGAATGAGTAAATGGCATTATTTTATAGGGGCCTTTTTTTTAAAGATTTTATTTATTTATTTGACAGAGAGAGATCACAAGCAGGCAGAGAAGCAGGCAGAGAGAGGGGGAAGCAGGCTCCCCACTGAGCAGAGAGCCCAACGTGGGGCTCGATCCCAGGACCCTGAGATCACGACCTGAGCTGAAGGCAGAGGCTTTAACCCACTGAGCCACCCAGGCGCCCTTATAGAGGCCTTTTTAAAAATATTCTTTACCTCAAATGAGGAGCCTTTTTGGCTCCCAAATTCTCCTAACAACTTGCACTATATTTCATGTTAGTGACCAGTCTTTTTTGAGGGAGAGCAAAAGCATCACCCACATAACTATCAAAGGGAAGGTGCTTTGGTTGTGGTTGATAAGGAGGCAGGGCATAATGGGCAGCCATAGTTCTAGGGAACAGCAGCAATGGAAGGGCCAAAAGGGTAAGAACCCCTCATCTTGCTCTCTAGGACCTGGTGCTGAGCCGCCTAAGAGCGAAGAGATGATAGGCTGTTTGGGAATAGGTATCTCAAAGGAGACACCTAGAGGTCAGTATGCCCTAGTAGCAGGAACACTTGAATATAAAAACATGCCCATTTTCTTAGCGGAGAGGGAAGAATAGCAGCATCAAGACAACTTCTGATTCACTGCCCTGCTCTCAACTATTCATCTCTTAACTCTCACTCATCTTTGACACTCTAGACTCTAAATAATTCCCTTCCTGACAGCTTTCATTGCATACATGGACCAGGAAATCCCAGTTGTTAAACTTCCCTTCTAAATTTCAGGATGCCCTCCAGAAACATAAATGATTGGCAATTATCCCTTTGTTACATATGTGCTCGTTCATCTCTTTTCTCACCAGCATCCTTTACACAGCACCCACACTTCAGAGCCCCCCACAATCCCTGCCCTGCAAAATCATCACAGAGTTCATTTGGTGGGGGGGAGGTGTGTATGGAGGGGAAGTTAATACAAATTCACCCAGGCTACTGCTCTGACAATAAAATGCAAATCGATGATCTCTTAGAGAATGTGATGCTGGTGGGTTTGCCCCACGTCCAAAGTTTAGAGATGAAGAACAGAATTTAGACAGCAGGAACAGAATTTTAACTGAGTTGGAAGATTCACTGAGACCTCTAGACATCAGTTAGTCTTTTTCTTATCAGGAATTGTTTTTAGAATAAAATCCAACCATCTGGGGGTTGTTTCTATGAGCCTTGCACTCCAACACCTAAAAAAACATATCAGTTACTAATTGGAAGTGTTATTTGAGCACTCTTTAAAAAATCCCTTCCAAAATTAATGAGGGCATATAGTATATAAAGATGCACAGAGGGAGACAAGCATCACCAGGAAACATCTGAACATCGTACATAAATGCAGCTGGTAAACAAGTTCACGACATGCATAAGAAATGGCAATGGGGGTTACAACTTGTGAGAACACCTCAGAGGGGCTTTACACTTCTGAGCAAAATTTTTAAAATTTGCCACAGACTTTCAGGTCTATTGTGATATTAAAGCAACTCACTGCGCCTGCATAAACAGTTCGTTCCATGCTTCTCTTCAATTATACATTGTGATTGCTGAATATTAATCTCACCCTTTTTAAAAAAGGAAAATGTGTATTTTTGTCTGGTATTTAGAGCTTTCATAAATTCTTCAAATCTGAAGCAGAGTCATCTAATAATATGCCACTACCCCGACTACCTCTGGGTTGTACGTAGTCCATATGAATAGGAGAAGGAATGACAACAAGGGGACCTTGAACTCATTAAGTATTTTATGAGTGTTTCCCATTTCTGAAAAAAGTATAAATTTGTTTTCCAGATCCACTCTCTCTCTACACGTTCATGATGAAAGACACAGGCTTTCTTTTATCTTACCAAGAGCTTTGTTTTATGGAAGATACAGAAAACAGAAGACAATTTGTAACAATGAATTTAATGCTTCCAAGATTAAATTACCTTAAAAAGTAAATTCCTGCACTAACCCAAAACCATGAATGCAGCTGTGAAGACCACTATGACACTACAGTATACTAATTCATTCCCAACCACAGGGTGTCTAAAAATGTCATGAAGCAGTTTTTTTCTGTGCATTTATTAACTACTAGTAATATACTTTTTCACAGAGATTATAAGAACACCTAATTATGGTCAGTTCAGCTATTGTGTAGGTCATTAGGTTTACCTCCCCCTTTTTTCGCCATTGCTACATAAAAAAGTGTCTGTGTCCCCAGCACCAAGCAGAGATGCAAGAAAGGATTCAGGGTATGTACAAAGGACATTGCTAACACAGCACACAATCAAGAGGAAGGTTTACAGAGTATAGCAGAGTCAAACAGTTAAGAGTAACAGAAAGTATGGTTTAGAGCTTTGGGTCCAAACTGTATATCAGAGAAGAGGAACGCTCATCTACAACTTAAAATATGCAGACCACTTTTTAAATGCTTGGTTAAGTTCTTCAGAATCTTTAAAGATTTGCGGACATAATACTTTCATTACTAATAAGTGGTTTATATAATTAAAACCATTTTTTGAAAGTCCTTTGCATTTCAAAGCTCATAGAATTATCCTCTGCACAATCCTGAAATCTGAGCATTCGGGTAGAATAAGGCCGCATGTCAGCGCATAGATCATGGGCTTTATGATTTACTTAATCCATCATCATATTTCCCTCTACTACTTACTCCCAAACTGTATTGATGTGCTCTTTCCCAAAGCAAGTTACCCAGGTCCAGATCAGGCCCATCTCTCCCAGTAACTGTTTCTCTAGGAGGCAGTTCTATTTAAAATGTTTCATAGCCATCTAGTTATTTGTTCATTGTTAGGGATGGTGGGAGAGACTATAATAGACAGGCAGCCTCAGCTGGATTCTGGAAGTAAGGCTAGATCTGGTATTATTAAAGGATAGATGGTATATTCTATGCCCTATGGAAAGTAGTTTGATAATACATCTTGACCCAGAACTTATTAAAAAATCCATTACCTTTTTAATTCAAGTTCATAATGCCCTTTAGAATTTCAATTTAGGCATTTCTTACCAAAATAATAGGTAGCTTTATTACTGAACACGGGAAATAGTCTCTCATACTGACAACTCTCTAACACGAGGGTTATTCATTTACTATTGGCAAATCCCTGTTCTTACTCTTCACAAAAAAAAAAAAAAAAAAAGGGTGCGGCACATCTTTTCCTTAGGAGTAGACTTTAGATCAACTTTCCCGTTTCCTTGTGTTAATCTTACAGTGGTGTATGAGTTCTATTTATTGGCCTGTTAATCTTTGCCTAACAGGACCTGGCTCGATCCCAAAGACTGCTCATAAATCCACACCCTGAGGACAGTTTACTTTCAAAACAACTGTACACAAATATTGAGAAAGGAGAGTGCACGTACTCCGTGTGGGTATAATTTCATTTGCAATATCAAAGATGGTGTGTGGCGGTGGGAAATCCAGTGGCCACCCCTGCCATGCATCAGAGGCGGTGACCGGGAACCAGACACCTGCTCCCCTCTTTCTGACACATTTACAAGACAAACACATGCTCCATTAAAAATAACACCACTCTGCTCTGACATGTTTTCTTCCCATGCGCCTGGCTTTCCAATGTGCTTGTATTTGTAGTGTCAGGCATGCTAAGATATCATGTTACAGCTCTACAGTAAGCTCCCTGGAAAGCCTTCTGGTGGGCGGGCAACTGTATGGAAGCTCTCAGCACTTCCTCTGGCCTCCAGGGTGCAGGCCTTTCTCCCCCATTCTATTCTGGAGTCTTTAAGGTTCATTCTTTGGTATGCTAACGCAACTGACCTTTCTCAGGGCTGTGGCTAAAAGCAATTGAAGGCAATGCCAAACCTTCCCTCTGTCTGTACTACCTACCACCCAGGGCCGGCTAGTGAAGGCCTTTCGGAGTGGTTCTCCAGCCTTCTTTCAAAATAAT
The DNA here is from genome assembly GCA_028646535.1 of Procyon lotor. NCBI lineage: Eukaryota > Metazoa > Chordata > Mammalia > Carnivora > Procyonidae > Procyon > Procyon lotor. Next base: position 24,373,786 of record CM053618.1, read on the forward strand.
GTGCTAGCAGAAAATTGTCTGACTACCAGGTGTTTTAATAGTTGTTCTAACTGGCCCAAGAAACTAGTGTCTCTGGTGAAGAGTGATTACCCACCCGGGCTTTGCTTCTTATTTCACGCTAATTCGGGCCACAAATTCTACAAATGTATCTAGTCGTCCAACCCATGATTAGGACTTTTGGCACACCCTGGAACGCTTCAAGGGGCTTCGACCCTTCACAAATTTATTGCTATTAAAAAGAAACCATCAAAACAGCAGGTACAACTCTAAGGGGATTCTAGAAAACATGTAAATTATTTACATGACTGTAGCAGTCTGTTGTGAGGGGAAACTGGGGGAATTATATTTTATAAATACAATGTTTAAACTCCTTTTCATTTCTGGGCTTTTTATGAATGGTCTGTTGCCTTTCTTCATGGTTTCACACCAGGCTTTCCCAGGAGGGTAACAGTAACAAATATAACCCTGCAATGTCCATTTAGCATGAGTGCCCTAGGGGCAGGATCAATTTCTTTTTGGGAGGGAGGGAGTGCTTCAGACAGTTTGCACTTAGGGATACATTAGCTCATCTCAAAGGTTCATCATTAGAATGGTTGGGAAAAAAAGGGAAAGTACTCTTTTGCCTTCATTTTTTTTTCTTCATTAGTGTTCTCATAACGTTCCACTATTACTTCTGCTACTTCTTAAAGGATGTGGTTTCCAACAAGTTTTTAGCCTTTTCCATTCTTTTTCCATACAAGAGTCCTTTTATTGTTGTTTAAGTGTGATCACTTATTTCCTAAGAAAAGGGACTTTAAAAAAATTAATGGGGTTATGTTTTTCCGCCATTGACTCACAGAATAAGATAGTGGGAAATTTCCCAATAACTCTGCAGAGAAAACCAAAAACAGGTAAGGTATGCTGAGAGTAAATCTAGTCAAATTTACAAGAGGCTTAAGAAAAGCCTTAAAGAATGGAAAACAGCATGGGGAGGAGGAAAGCAGCAAGGGCAGGGTGACCAGAGGTGGACAGATATGATGACATGTGAGACTGGGAGAGGCTCTAGAATCAGAAGACATTCTTTTTATTAACTAAATATGCAAGACTTGCAAAACAATTCAAGGGATAAAGAACATTCAGCCTCAAATTTCTGTGGTCCCGGAATTTAATATGTATGCTATCAGATTTAGAAAACTAATAAAAGGCAATTGACCAGCATTAGGTACAATGCTGTAAATTGCTTTAAAATTGAATTCTTATTCTAGCTAAAATAGTCTAGCATCAACGTGAACAATTTAATTGGTAACTTGGTAAATGCTGTGAAAGTCAAAAGTACTTGTGTATATTGACAAGGAAGACTTGGAAAGGAAAATAGAATTCGAAGATTTTTCTTTAGCATATCTTCACAAAACATTCAGCAGTACCAGATCTCACAAACCCAATCAAAACACTTCAGCCTGAGCAATGATTTCTTTTGAGTCATGCTACTGAAGGCAGTATCCTAGGGCCTCCTGCAGCTGTGTCTCAGAAACACTGGCCCGAGCTCCTGTGTATGTGAGGATCGAGGACAATGGTCGAGGAGGAGAGTCACATGCCAGGTGCTGAGAGGACAGTAATGACAAGAAAGCTAACTCTTGTATAATGTGACTGTGACCCAGGAGCTCTTTTCAGCACTTCATATATATTTATTAGCTCATTCAGCCCACCTACCAGTTCACGAGATATATATTTTCATTACCCTCATCTTCCCAAGGAGATGAACCTCCCGTAGTTGAGGCAGCTTACCCATTTCACACAACTAGTAAGCACCAGAGCTGAGGTGCAAAGCCAGGCATGCTGGCTCCTGGGTGTGTGGTCTTTCCCACTATACTCTGTGGCTCTTGACATTTGTCATAACCCTTTTCTATAGCAATACATCTCTGGAAGCTACAGAGTAAGGAAGATCATTTTTCTCGGTCTTACTGACTTGTCTTCAATGTTATTTTTTTATTGAAATTAATAATTAAATGGTTTACTTTACTGACAAATATTCACTAGTGCGCGTTAATGAGAACTCTTATTACTAACACTTTTTTCTCCAAAACAAATGTTAAATATTGTGTGAAATGTATGTGAAGTAAGTTAATCCATAGAACAAATGTGTATAACAAGCTAAAGCAAATTAAGTGACATTTTACCCATTCATTTGGGTCAATTACAGTTCTGTATAATTTACCAAAATTATGGGAGGAATGGAAAATAGAACAGAAAAGCAATTTTGCCTTTATACTGGTAAGACATGATGCTTTCCTCTTTCTTCTAATCAGATCTGAAGTTATGTATCAAGTACTCACCCTGCTTTTTAATCCATGTATTTATTGTTCCTCAAAACCGTTCTAATGTACAGCTTATAAGAATCTTTTATCCCAAAGGTTGAATGTTGAGACTCAAATTTCCATGAGGGTAAATGGCCATCTGGAATAAATAATGTTCCCTCCATGATTTGTCAAAGCAATAGTAATAAAAACTAATATTAATATCATCAACAAATGTAAGTTTTTATTACTATTTGTCAAGCCTTATGTAGGTAGCATTTCATTTAATCCTCATAACCATATTACCTAACAGATACAATTATCATCCCCATTTTTTTAGATGAAGGATTTTGTTCAAAATCACACACATAATAAATGGCAGAGGTGGATTTAAAGCTGGGAAATTTTCCTGGAGAGTACAGCATTAAGCACTAAACTCTATTATGTAGTGAATGGTGTGGGCTTTGATACTGACTGACCTGTGTTGGGATTTGCCTGTACCACTTATTAGCTGATAACCTCAGATAAATCTGAGTCTCCACTTCCTAATCTATAAACTGAGGACGGTAATACTGACATCGCAGAGGTGTTATGAGGATAAATTAAATAACGTAAGTAAAGTCTATGGACACCTAGGACATATTCAGTAAATAAAAATATCTACCATTTATTGAATGCTTATTATATTCACACTTTATGCTAAGTCTTTTATAAACATTGTTCACTAAACTTCCAATAACTCTAAAAGGTAGCTTTTAGTGTTTCTACCGTATAAGAAATGGGTTGATAGAAGCTATGCAATCAGCCCAAGTGACATGGCAAGAGAGGGGCATTGGAAATGCAAATCCTGATCCCCACTGGTTATACGGCGCTGGCTCACTCCCCCAGATAATATAAAGTTCATGCTCTTTCACAAGACTGCCGAAACCAATGGTGGGAACCACCCCTGCTGATGTAAATCACAGGTCAGAACTGATACTTACCTGAGCTGACTCCTCACTGTTGGCATAAATATTCCAATATCAATATCAGTATCTCCACCCTGCCTCTGCTGGATACAGTTCTGCTTAGGTCCCTCATGTTTCTGCACATGCACTGCTTCCTTTATTCTGGGTGATCTTTTCAGGAGTGTTTGCATAACAAATAACTTTTGAAATTAGACATAGTGTTTCTCTTCAGGGCAAAAGGAAGATTTGCTTACAGACAGAAAGAGAGATTTACTGTCTCCTTAACAAAGCCAAGGAGAGGCGTGCTTATTGCCCATTAAAAAAGATGTGGGCTCCCCAAGTTTAAGGTCCCTCTCCTGTAACATAACTCACTGTACGTGCAGGTGCTACCTGGCCCTCTTCACACTGCCACGTGGGAAAAGGGGTTCTGAGAACCAGCACAAGGAAAACAGTGGCTATCCCGTGCTTCTGTGGATAGGATTAATAAACTTTCCTTTGACTCTAACCCAGGAGTCATGAAATTGTAGCAAGTTAACTTGTTGGCCTGCAAGTACAGTAATATCTCCAACCCTTTGCAGTTCTTGACAACCTTCTCCTCCTCTCATCACACGCCCCAGAAATGTGAGCTCACTGAAAACCAGGCCCTTGTTCTATCTCGTTCACTGCTATATCAGCAGTATCTGAAACAGCACCTGTTCATAGTAGATGCTATGACTATAGACCTCTGTACAATGAAATCAATTTTATATTAGACTGGTTTTGACTATTTTCATGTTACTTCTAAAATTAAAATCTAATGATTATATTTGATCATCTGTACCAAAAATTCATGTAAGAATGTGGAATTTTTACCATATGACTCATTATTTAAGAACTTGAGCACAATGTGAACACAGTTAACACCATTGACTTGTATGCTTAAAATTGGTTAAGATGATAAATTTTATGTTATGTAATTTTTACCACAGTTAAACATATAAATTTTTATTAAACTAAAAACTTAAACACCCCCAAGAGGCAATCTTTTTTTTTCTAAGAAATCTCTTTAATATTGCATAGATCTTTGCCTACCGATCTAGCCAACATCACCTGGTGCTATTATCACATGCACCCTCCCTGTGACCCCTGAGCCTTTTTTAATGAGGACTCAGGAAGCACTAGCCTCCCTAGAAAACTCCCTAGATTCTCCTTTGGGCTAAGACATTCTTCTCTATTTTTCCACTGGTCACCTTGATTGGACCTTGCCAGCTCACATCCTATTCTCCATGGGAAATATGAAACGAGACATATGGAAAATACATAATATGAAACATAGAAACTCTTTGTCAAGAGTTCACTAAGCAACAAAGATGTGCTTCACTCTAAGCAGGATGCAAAACGAATCAATGCTCACCAATACACCATAATCTTTGGAACATGCTGCACAGTTTTGTTAACTGGATAATAATAGGTAGGCATGAGCCTCCATGGGAAGGGGTGGGGAAAAAAGAGATGTGGAAGGGAAGAAAGACACGGAAAATGAAGGAGAATGGAGGAGACCTCAAAAGAAGAACCCATGATAGCAGTATAGCTAGTCAAAGACTTTCATCTCCCTTTCTCAGAGGTATGAGTTTACTCACTCTGCTGTAAATACTAAAATTGATAGGCACTTAAAAAAATAAAAAAGTCCAAAGTGGGCCATTTTCCCACTGAGCCCATATCACCTTGACCTACTTGCATAGCTCCTCCACCTGCCTCCAGTGATGTTTCCTGGGTTATTCTGCGGGGGCTGCCATAACAAAGTACCACAGACTGGGTGCCTTAAACAAAAAAAAATTAATTTTATCACACTTCAGGGGCTGGAGTCCAAGATCAAAGTATCAGCGTATTTGGCTTCTTCTGAAGACTCTCTTCTCAGCTTGTAGATGCCTGGGCTGCCTTCTTGCTGTGTCCTAGAGTGCTCACCGCCTTTGTCTATATTTTCTGTGCCAAATTTCTTCTTCTTATTAGGACATTAGTCATATCAAATTAAGGCCTATCCAAATGACCTTATTTTTTCCTCAGTTAACTCTTTAAAGACCCTGTCTCCAAACACAGTCACATTCTGAGGTACCAGAGGGTATTAGGACTTGAACATACGAATCAGGAGAGATATAGTTTAGCTCATAACATCCCCCATCAGAGGAGTCCAGGCCTGGGTTATGGGCAGGGCTGTAGCACCTGTCAGAACCTTCCCTGCAAATCTATTGCAGGTGAAATTTTTTCTGCTCTCTTTTTCGTTTTCCCTATTTTTGAACTATAATACATAGACCTGGATTGTTCTCTAGAACTTAACTCCTTTAACAATTTCCCCCTCCAGAGCTAGCACAGGCAGACTGTCTTTCTCGTACTGAATACAATAAATGCAAATAGTCCCCATCATTTGCAAATGCCACTAGTTTTTCAGTCATCCCTAAATATAAGCAGATATAAGCCCAAGTTACTGCATATTTTGTTTATGGCTGTCTTCTAAAATGATCTGGATATTGAATGGTTCATGAGACATCTGGATATTAAATGGTTCATGTAAGAAATATTGCAAAATAAAACTTCTATCTAAATTAATAAATCATTCTGATAGGATAATTTAGATCTAGATTTATTAACAATTAAACTAACTTACTGAGACATTTCATGGAATTGAAGATAACACAGACCCAGCTTTAGAAATTATATTATTTGCTATTAACATTAAAATTTAGGAAAGCAGATTATTTAAAAAAAAAAAAAAGTTTGCAGTTACAAGTATCAATTAATGCAGACTTGTGACCAAGTTGATGAATTTACCAGTTCACATGTATATTTTTACTAGACTGCCTTCATTTGGGAAGGCACAGATAAAGGGAATTATTAATTTTTTCTCTTTACATAACATAAAATGTAGACCAGTTATATGATGGAAGTTATATGAAGGGAAGAATAGACTACACGCTATATTTTTAAGATGTAAATTAATAATGTAAACTGTCTAAAGGAATTATACTAATGTATTTAATAATACTGCATCTTGGGATACTAAGTACTTAATGGAGGGGAAGAGAGAGTGAAAAGAAGTGTGAAATATATACATAATGCCTTAGTTCCATTTGAGTAATCATGCAAAACCGAGAAAAATAAGTGCTATTAATTTTCTTATTGTAATAGACATCCTTAAAATTAGTTTTCTCCTAAAGTAGCTAAGGCGTTTCTACTGCATTTGTCAATAACTTGCAGTTTTACTGGATTGGGGAACAGGTGAAGGGGAGAGTTGCAGAAGTTCCAAGAGACTTTAAGTTTCTGCATTCAGGAAGATTGGCTTATTTCCCTTCTATCTTACCCTATAATGTAGTATTGTGCTATGTTAGGTACCCTCTCTACCCCACCCTTCCTGAAGGTACCACTAAAAAAGTGAGAAGTTTCAGAGGCAAAGAGACTTTTTCCTGAATCCCAGCTCTACCACTAGGTAGCTCTGTGACCCTAGTTAGACTACTTCACCCCTCAAATTTTCACTTTCCTCACCTGTAAAATATGAGTAATAAAATACCTCTCAAAAAGTATAGAGTCCCCCCCAAAAAAAAAGTATAGAGTTCTTCCCTTTTTCTTCTTTAAAATATTTACTGTAAATGTACCTTTCCATAGCCCCCAAGGGTTTTCTTCAATACATCACTTTTTAATTATTCAGGAATTGACCATACCACTTATGGGCTGTTTTATTTTTTTTTATTATTATTATTTTTATTAAAATATAATGTATTATTTGCCCCAGGGTACATGTCTGTGAATCATCAGGCTTACACATTTCACAGCACTTACCATAGCACATACCCTCCCCAATGTCCACAACCCAGCCACCCTATCCCTACCCGCCCCCACCTCCCAGCCACCCTTAGTTCGTTTCGTGAGTCTAGGAGTCTCTTATGGTTTGTCTCCCTCCCCATCCCTTCCTGTTTCATTTCTCTCCCCCAC
>CM053618.1:24391051-24405495 GCA_028646535.1 Procyon lotor
GCCCCCCTCTCCCCCCCCCCCCCCCCCCCCGGCCACCCTTAGTTCATTTCTTGAGTCTAGGAGTCTCTTATGGTTTGTCTCCCTCCCCATCCCTTCCTGTGTAAATATAAATTTTTATATCATTTTTATAAACATGTTACTTTCCGATGGCACTGGTAGATAAATTAATGAATCAATGAGTGAATTACATTTCAAATACATGTACAATATCCTAGATATTAATAAACAAGTCACACCATTCTTATAGAAGATTTTGGTGGCAAGACAAAGTTACTTTAGGGAACTCAGAGTCTGCCTCTAGATTCTACATGGGAAAGGTCATATTTGATGACAGCCAATCTCACAATCCAGCCCATTTCTTCAGCAATGAATCAATTAACCAAAGTTTAATGCCAAAAAGTTTCTCTCCTGCGAGTCAAGGGAAAAGATGCACAATAACTACCTATGACAAGTATGCAATATTAATTGTATAGTTAATTTTTAATAACATGACGGTTTAATTAGTAACCAAAGAGTGGTGGCTGCCTCATACAGCTAGGGCTTGTGTATTATGTAGGTGTGAAAGCTTACACTGCAATAGGGGTTATAACCTCACATGTAGTTCAAGATTTATGAACCTTACATGATACTTAGAAAAGTCCTCTCGAGCCAAATTATAATTATTAAGTAGTTAGAATTTTAATTACATGATATATTTCCTTTTTTAAAAAGAGATGTTATCTAAGAAATTTTTGACTGCTGGAGGCTAATAGGATCAGGCCCTTTATGGAATTTTGTTTTTCCATGAACTACAAACATATAAAAAAAACTATGTCTTTAAAAGAGAAAAAAATAATTAATCACCAATCAGTGAATTGCTTTGGTCTTCATATCCAGAGAACAATCTCAGTTCTGTCCTGGAAAGTCCTGAGTTCATTTTATTTATTTGTCTAAATGTTTCGAGATGATAGAGTTGGTAACTCCTCTGTCTCTATTATTTCCTGTTTCCTATGTTATGGAGCCTCTATATCATTCTGTAGAGTCAGGTGGAAGGGAAAAAGGAAGCATTGTTAAACTGACTTTAAAAAAGCAAGAGAAAATAAGTCTTCCACTTTATATGTTTAAAAGAGAAATTTGATAATGAACTTCAAACATAACTTTTTGCAGCATTTTTGTAATTACGTTCTTAGAATATATGATGTGTTTTTATTTTTATAATTAACAGGAAATACATGTTATACATTAAATGTGACACAAGAGATATGAATTATGCAGTCAACTCGGTATGTGCTGATGAGCACAAAGCCCAAGGCACGTTCAGTCGAGTTTCTATGAAGATCTATAATGAGTTTCAAGTACATCATTTCCTGATGGAGGATAAGAAAACATCCATCAATGCAAATTTTTGCACATTTTTTCAGCTTTTATGAATACTTTACAACTTCTAAAAAGAGTGGATTTCCAAAGTGCAACTTGAGCAAATTCTATGAGTAATTTTATATTATACTGTTTAGACTCAGTGGCAACCTTGAAGATATGTCCATATATACACAAATGTATATTTAAACTTATTTTAGAGTGCTATAAATGAAGATGGCTAGTGTTGCACAGTTTCATGCTGTACAATTTAATATCTAGTTAATGTCTAAGCCTATGATATTAGCTTTTGTTGGAAAATAAACAAATTGGTGCCATACAACACACAGTAAACCAATATTTGCAAATGAAATAGTTTAAATTCAAAATTAAGACTTTTCATATACATATGCAGAGTGAACATGTATATTTTATTCATTTAATTCTTTTGAAAGAGTTGCAATTCCTACGAAAATCTTAAAGTTTATGTTGGATTGCATTTTTATTTTCTATTAGGATAGCATTTAAACCTATATTAATGAGGACTGAAGGAAAATGCTTAGGGAGTTTAAGTGTGTTGAATATTAAATAAACACCAAAAATTACAGCGCTGTGGGGTCCTTGGAGATATTTTATAGAATAACATAGTTATTATATAAGAAAGTCCAATAAGACAACAGCCTCCTAATTGGTTCCCTTAACACGTCTCTCCCCCCATAGTCCATTTTCCACAATAAAGAGTTATCATCCTGAAAAGCTAATCTGATCACATGGCTTCTCCATTTAAAGACCTCTGTTGGCTCCCTGGTGCCTAGAGGATGAAGGCTAATCTCCCTAGCCTGGCCCCCGCTTGCTCCTCCAGCTTCATTTCCTGGCAAGCTCCCCCACGCACCTTAACCTCTGGTCCCTGAACTGTAGAAGGGGGGCGCGGGTGGGATACAGCTCAGGGGCTGGGCTGGGACCGGGTGGCGGGGTGGCAAAGAAGTCTCATGGACACAACCTGAACTGTGCTTCTCCTCTTGAATGACTTGCCACCTCTTTGATATCCAAGATGATGAGCAGCTCTGTTACCCACGGCTTTTACATTTCACCTGTCCTCCCTTCTCTAATGGAAATATTACAAAGCAACAAGCAGTTGAAAATTCTTACTACATAATACAAATGTAAAGTGAAGGTATACTTTTGCTCCCTTCCCTTGCTGTAAGTTTCCTCATGGATATGGAAAGCGACAGTCACCAATTCCATAGACTCACAGAGGAAAGATGCAGTGCCACCAGAAGAAGGGCCAGAAAGCGCCTTGACCTGCTGAGTCAGGATTGCCCAGGGCTTCGCAAGCACACATCTTGGGTTCTTCATAGTGACTTCAACATGCGTGTCCTCAGTAGACATTTGTTAGCAAGATGCATTTAATCAACAGATACCTTTTAATAGTTAGTAGGTTGAAGAAAGTAAAATTATTTTAATGATACTGCACATCAGTTTATTTTGAATACTATAAAATATTTCTCTCTCTACCAATCTGTTAACACCTTTCATGATAAGGAATTGTATTTTTGGTTTAAGGGAAAAAAGAATGCAGATCAAGTGCACGTTTATTAGTAAGAACTACAAATTATTAAGGGCCCAACTGTACAAGGTATTTTATCCACCTTTTCTTTTTCCTCTTTCCACACAACTTTAAAAGTCGGTATTATGGCCTTTGCTCTTACACTGAAGGACTGAGTAACATACCCCAGAGCACTCCCATAACAAGTGGGGAGTTAAATGCATATTTATCCGATCCAAAAGAAATGATCTTCCTACCATGCCACACAGGCTATTTATATAGACCAGAGGCTTTAAAAAAATTACCCTTTAACTCAGGAAGTCATTGATCTGAGACCCCTTACTAAAAATGCATTTTTCTCAATTCCCTGAAGTTTAACGTTAGGGACTGGTAGTTTGGTTGTGAAGTAGGCAGGGGGAAATAGATGATCTCCTATGTAATCTGAGCTCATCCCTCATAGGACTTTATGGATTCATTTGCAGATTCAAAAAGGAAAATATCCTTAATATCTCAAAGTATTTTATAATTCTTGTAGTAAGAAGAAATATTAATAAAAAGACATTCAATATTGAACAATCTGCTTGAATAGGCACTAGCGCGATCAAATTCCCATTTCACTTTCATTGTTTATGTAAGGAATATCGCTTCAAAAACCATTAAACCAAAACTATGGCAGAGCATAAAAGAGCTTGTACATCAAGCACTTAGTCGAAAGTTATGTTATGCTAACAAGCTGAAGAGCCTGTCAACATCTCCTGGGTTAACTATGCCTCTTCTTTGATCATCCAAAAAGGTTTCCAACACTGTAGGTGGCCCTAATTAACAGGGACCTGTGATCTTCTTTTACTGCTAGATTTCACAAGTCAGGCAATATACTACATTCTATTTAGGCTTACTAATATTGTCCTATTCAAATCCCAATGTCTCCCCAGATATACAACTGATTATGAATGTGTGTCTTGTTTTAATAGTGTCTTTCAAGAGGAAGTTTGATGCTTCTTATCTAAATATCCTCAGGGTTCCTGTAGTCAAATATATTTTCTCATTATGGTCTAAGAATGTCCCACACTCAGAATAAGCTCCATATCTGAAGAATCCACATCTGAATTCTACCCTTGATTGAATTTACATGATCTTCCTGGGGCTGGAGAAGGGAGAGATGAGGATGTGTGTATGTGTATGTGTGTGTGTGTATGGTGTGGTTTCACCTGCATTTAACTCCGTTTTAGTAGCCACAAGGAAAGATGCTGGTTGCTTTAAATATGTAAATTTCTTTTAATAGTCAATCCAACCCCATGAAATAGTTATTATGATTTTCGTTTTAGAGATTGAGAAACCCAAACTCATTCCTTGGAAAGGTGGCAGATTGAATATATGCATCTAATTTTATTTCTTTTGAAACTGCAGTGAAAATACAGTATATTTAAAAAAATATATATATAACCATAACCAGGATGGAGAAAATTGGACAAAGTAGAACATGTCAATGCCAGAAAGCAGATGGTTGAGTGATGACAGACTTGACAGACCTGAAAACATCAAACCCTACTTAAAATGTGGGAAGCTCAGACCCAGTGAGATGTAGAATCCTTAAAAGCTGATGTCAGAAACGTTCAGTACAAGGTACTTCAAGAGGGGGGAGTAAAAGGGCATAGGGAGCCAAAGTAAGAATTTACTGAAAACTGTTTAAGAAACAGCTAGATCCTCAGCCCCTTTGCTGGGTGACTGTCCATTTTCAACTCCTTTGCTATGAGGCTTATCCTATGAAGAGGGTGAAACCACACATGTGTACTTGGGGGGGCCCTGGGGAGAGTTGAGGGAGTGGACACTCCACCACCCATCGAAGGGATCCAGTAAACCTACGCATCTGAATGCTGACTCTCCACAGCCCTCCATGACCTGGTTTGGATTCCAGAATACGAGGCAGGAAGTTGAGAGAAGCTTTTGTGGGGAATCAGAGTGGGGGGTGGCGGTGGGGTGGAGATCCCTAAAGATACTACATCAGAAGATGCCCTGAAACAGTCCAGCCAATCACCCTAAAGTCAAGGTTATAGATTACAAGTAGCACCGTCTACATAGGGCTTATTAATTCTCCACACTTTGTTTTAAACTATATTGTGAAAATTAGCACATAGATAGTAGAATGCAGAAAACATACAAACAGCTGACATAGTTATTATAAAACAAACACTCGCCAAAACATTGTCAACATCCTAAAGCTCCTTGCTTGTTTCTTCCTAATCCTGTTCACTCTTTTCCATTAAAGGTAAGCCCTATTCTGCCTTTTTTAAAAAAATTTTTTATTAACATATAATGTATTACTTGCCCCAGGGTACATGTCTGTGAATTGTCAGGCTTACACATTTCATAGCACTTACCATAGCACATACCCTCCCCAATGTCCACAACCCAGCCACCCTATCCCTAGCCCCCCCTATTTTGCTTTTTATGGTGATAGCTTATTTGCCTTTTTTTTGGAAACCAATTGAAAGTGGATCTTTAAACACTATGATTTAGTGTTACCTTTTTTGAAATTTGTATAAGTGGAATTATAAAGTCTATATTATTTTCTGTTTGGCTTTAGTATGAGATTCATTCATGAATGTTGGTAATAACCAACTAGGTTTGTACATTATTATTGTTGCATAGTATTCTAATATATATTCATATACCAGAATTTATCCATTATACTGTTGATGGATGCTAAGGTGGTTTCTAGTTTGGGACTACTATGAATATTACATTGTTGTTATATTCGTATATAATCTTCTACTATGTATGCATATGCATTTCTTTAGGGAAGGGGTTGGCAAGCTTTTTCTATAATGGTTCAGATAGTAAATATTTTAGTTTTTTTAGGTCATATGATCTCTGTCTTAACTACTAAAATCTGTGAGAAAGCACCTATAGACAATACATAAGCTAGTATGTATACTGTGTTCCAATAAAACTATTTTTATAGAGCCCTAGTTAGCTCACCCTAATTTTAGGGTATATACTAGGAATAGAATTGCTGGTTATAAGGTTAAGGGTAAAGTTTATAAGGTTATCTTTAGTTTAAGTAACATCAAACTGGTTTTCAGAGTAGTTGCATAAATTTATATTCCCATAATGGGGCGCCTGGGTGGCTCAGTGGGTTAAAGCCTCTGCCTTCGGCTCAGGTCATGGTCTCAGGGTCCTGGGATCGAGCCCCGCATTGGGCTTGGTAGGGAGCCTGTTTCCCCCTCTCTCTCTGCCTGCCTCTCTGCCTATTTGTGATCTCTCTCGCTGTGTCAAATAAATAAATAAAATCTTTTAAAAAAACTTATATTCCCATAAGCAAAGTATGAAAGTAATCATTGCACAACATTTTATACTTCAATTCTTAGTATTGCCAGACATTTTAATTTTGTCCATTGTGGTAGACTCATTAGTGGTTACTCATTATACTTTAAGTCTCAATTCCCTGATCTGTTTTGAAGTTTTCATGTCAATTCAATGGTTGGTTTTTGTTTTTCATTTTGTTAAGTGCTTGACCAGGTCCTATGGTCTGAATGTTTGTGTTCCCTTCAAATTTATATATTGAAATCCTGACCTCCAAAGGGGATGGTATTAGTAGGTGGGGCCTTTGGGAGTTGATTAGATCATGAGAGTGGAGCTCCCATGGATGGGAGTAATGCTTTTCTAAAAGAGATCCTGTGTAATGTACAGCATAGACAATATAGTCAATAATTGTCATAACTTTGTATGGTGACAGATGGTAACTAGACATCGTGGAGATCATTTCACAATATATAAAAATATTGAATTACTGTGATGTACACCCGAAACTAATAGGATATTTTATGCCAATTATACTTCAATAAGAAAGAGAGTCCACAGAGCTCCCTAGCCCTGGACACAGAGAGGACCCCGCAAGAATGTGCTGGCTAGGGGCGCCTGGGTGGCTCAGTCGTTAAGCGTCTGCCTTCCGCTCAGGTCATAATCCCAGGGTCTTGGGATCGAGCCCCGCATCGGGCTCCTTGCTTGGCAGGAAGCCTGCTTCTCCCGCTACCATTCCCTCTGCTTGTGTTCCCTCTCTCGCTGTGTTTCTCTCTGTCAAATAAATAAATAAAAAAAAGTCTTAAAAAAAAAAAAAAAGAATGTGCTGGCTATGAACTAGATAGTCAGCCCCCACCAGAACAAGACCATACTAACACCTTGATCTTGGACTTTCAGCCTCCAGAACTGTAAGCAATAAATTTCTGTTGTTTCTAATCCACCCAGTGTCTCATATTTTGTATAGCAGCCCAAACAGTTTAAGACATCACTTTTTTTTAAATTTTAGAGTCTCTATATTTTTCTTTTTGATTTGTAAAACTTATTTATATATTCTGGATATGAGCCCTTTTAAAAAAGTTATTTGTTTTATAAATGCCTTCCCCACTTCATGGTGGGTTTTTACATTCTTTTAATAGAATAGAATTTTTTTAAAGGAATGTTTATTCTTTACTCAAATGGTGTCATTTGTCAAATTTCCTTTAACACTGATATATTTTGTGTTCCATTTAAAACTAATCTTTCCCTAGTCCATAATCTCCATATTTCATTCTAAACACTTGTTTTACTCTTGAAATTTATGTCCATAATCCATTTGAAGTTGTGCTTAGCCGTTAAGTTAGGTGTCAAGTTTTGTTTTCCATCTGAAATTTAATTGACCCAGCACCATTAATTGAAGAAACCACTCTTTCCAGACTGCTCTGCAGTGCTAATTTTATAAGTTTCCATGTATATATGTGTGTGTGGGGGATTCATGTCTGGTTTCTTGGTCTATTCCATTGGTCTTTTGTTTGTCCTTGGCCCGGTACCATACTACTTGCACACTACTGCATTGTAAGTCTCACTACCTAGTAGGACGAGTCATCTCTCCTTGTGTTCCATTCCTGCAGCCTAGCTACACCGAGCGCACTCATTACACTGCCTATTCTGTTACGACCTACCCTTCTTCTGAGAATTGGAAGTTGGCCATGACAAACTGGGAAAGGGAAATATCTGCCTCCCTCACACACTCTTGCGGGGTGTCCAGTACTTGGCCCATGCTACATCTTTGCCAGAGGCCCTGATGGTGCCGAAGTCCTTTATTGGCCAGATATTACAGCCCTGCCCACACATTTCCCCAGGAAGGTTCTGGTAGACTCTCAGGGGAACTAAATACAGGCTGTGCCATAAAGCCTTTCCATGTAGCCTCTCCTTGGGACATGTACTCATGTTAATAGTGCCCTTTCCTGGCATAGCTGGCTTGAGCTGGCTACTCAAGTTTATAATCATTACCTTTCACTTTAATTAAGATATAAATATTAATCAGCACAATAAAATTATTAATAATTACTGTTAATCCTCTGTCCCTTTTGGCCCACCTTATACATGGGCAGAGAAGTCTTCCATAGTTAGAGGGACCGCCTCAGGCATGGAGGTGAAGTCAGTGAGAAGACACTGAAAGGCCTAAGGAATACGAGAGGGGTGATGACAATATTTGTACACTGTGCATACTTTGAAAGTCACTTAGTACCCTTCTTTTTTGCTAATGAAATACTGCTGTTTCTCCAATAATAGTTTTCTTGTGTATAGAAGTATTTCCTTGAATTATGTATTTTTTCCTTTCTTTTTATCTTATTCTTCATTGTTCATTTTATTTTATTTTGCTCACTTTTAAAGAAATTTCTGTCTTTCTTGTTTTCATGTTTTATGCAGTTGCATGTTCTGTTTTGTTTCCATCATGGTTTTCATTTACTTGATGGGATTTTCCTTCCAATATTTCCTTTACTCTGATGGCTCATCTTTTGTTTTCTTGCACAGGCTTCTCTGATCCATACTTTAGCTCTTGTTTTAAAGAATTATTATTATTATTATTTTTTTAAAATCTTACTTACTTAGAGAGAGACAGAGAGAGGGAGGGAGAGCGCGCATGAGTGGGAAGGGCAGAGGGAGAGAGAGAGAAAGAATCTGAAGTAGGTTCCACACTGATCGTGGAGCCCAACGTGGGCCTCCACCTCGTGACCCCCAGATCGTGATCCGAGCCAAAACCAAGAGTTGGATGCCTGACTGCATCACCACCATTATTATTATGATTAATTATTATTCAGTTTTTAGAAATACATTGGGTATTAGTTTTCATTTGTAACATGGTAGTATTTTTGTGGTGAATTTTCTTTTTCAACTATTTTTTTTTCTACTCCTTCTCTTCCTCCTCCTCCTCTTTCCCCACCCCTCCTACTCTTCCCCCCTTTACCCCCTCCCCTCCTCCTCCATGTTTTTTTTCTTCTCTTTATATTATTTATTTACAGATCCTATGCTTGTTTCATTATTATAATTATTATGATGATTAATCTTTAAATGAGATGAGTTCTTTCTGGACCAGCTCTTTGCAAATTTGTGGAGAACAAGTCCAGGACAGTTTCCTAGGCTAGCAGGACCTGGGTTTTTAGGAAGTTTCCTTATGGCACAAGTTTATGCAGTTGAGTGAGTCCTTTTAAAGTTATTTCCCCCACCATGGAAGGAGATGTGCAGTTACATGGTTGCTTGCTTTCCAGAGCCCCTCTCTTCATAGCTCACTTCCTGGCAGATGGCCTTTGGCAATGACCAAGCATCTGAACAGTCCTTGTTTAGCTCCAGATTTTTGCTTTTCCACTTTGCCAGATGTGATCCTAGGAAGTTCATTCCACCAGTCGACCCAAATTCTCATTCAAGGAAAGGACTTGTTGGAGTCACTCTTCAGCCTTGATCACTTGCTTTGACAACTGTGCTCTGTAGGCTTCTCCAAAATCTGCAGCCACAAATGTCTTCCTGGTATTTTTGCACATGTCTGTTAGATCTTTGCTGACTTTCCTCATGTATTGTGGTTTGGGGTTACAGTATCTCATCGTTTCACCAATGATGATATTTACATTTAAGTTTCTTATTTTTGCTGGTTTTTTTTTTGGGGGGGTGATTACTAAGGGAAGAAGGAGCATAAATGTCTTTATTCTCCTATTTCAAAGACGGAAACTGATAGTTTCTTAGAGGGTACACTCTGCTTGTCTTTTCCCTCTGCTTCGCACAAATATGTTGCCTCTGCTCTAGCCCAGAAATGTTCAGTACAGCTTGTGTGATGATGGAAATGTTCTATATATGTGCTATCCACTGTAGATGGCAGACAGTCACTTGTGCCTACCGAACACTTGAATTGTGGCTGGTGTGACTGAGCAATAGAATTTTAAATCTTATTTAAATTAATTTATTTACAATTGAACAGCCAAACCCTCGTTCTTTAACTTTCTCTAAAGGTATATGCTTTTAGAAGGCATATATCTTTCCAGATTTTTCTTCTTCTTCTTCTGTCTGTTGTATCCCTTCCCTATAGCAAAGATCGTGGGACCCTCAACTGCTTGAAAGTAAAAGGGAACATGTTAGGAAAAAAAGAAGGTAGGCTAATGTCTTAGAAATCTTATCGTCCATTAAGTGGCATCTGACTCTCCTCCTTCGATGGATCAAAAAGGCTAAGAGTTAGTTGGTGACCTCCAGCAGCTTTTCTGGATGCAGAAATGCAGCACCTTTTAGCTCAGCTGCCACTTTTGGTACCTGTGGCAAATACCAGTGCAGCTTTGTTTGGAATTTCTAATTAGATATGAAGAAAAAAAATTCATGGCTGGGTTCGTAGGTCTAAGGGGCATGAAACAAAGGGGAGATAATGCATGAAATTGAGTGTATCCTTACTGCTAAGGAGTGGCTGGCTCACAAAACCTTCGTGCCTTGGCCATCACTTACAGTCCAGTGTCTTCTTGCAACTTCCCCTTTTGTTCTTTGTGATCTGGACTCAGACTCCAAGAATGTGCTATGTCCCTGTTCACATTGCTCCCTATGTTTAGAATCCCCACCATTCCTTTGCCATTGTTCACTTTTAATCTTTACTCATTCTTCAGATTAAGAATATTTTCCTCAGGGAAGCCTTCTTTGACACCTTAGTCTAGGTCAGTTGCCCCTTGATGAGAAAAGTGATTTAGGTATCTGCCTCAGAAAGATGACAATTTTTAGAATTAGAGCCACAACGGAACACATCAGCTTCTACTCTCCATCTCTAAGATGCATAGATGTATGTCTATCATTTTAAGGTGCTTGAATGAATGGATTCCAGTTTCAAGTTGATCATCCAGAAGCAGAGGATGAAACTTCCTATTTGCATCCTATGCTGTAAACTAATGCCTCATGCAAACAAATTATACAAGTCCTCCTCTCATGTACCAGTAAAACACTGAACTCTCTGGGTGATTTGCAACTGGACTGCGAGACTTTTTAGTTGTAATTTAAAAAAATGGATAAATACTTTCATTTGTAGAACTCAGAGGATTTAAACACGGACATTTTTTAGAACTGCAGAGTAGAATCATAAAAAATGATGGCAAAATTTTATTGAAGGTGGGAAGATAGTACTTTTACCTAATGAATGAAATCAGTTTCCAGTTTGCTGACCTACAAAGTACATTCATTGTTCTCTACCAATTTAGCGCTTTGCAATTAATGGAGGGAGGGCCGGACAGTGGATGAAATGAAAGGAAGGCAATGAAGAAAAAGGAAAATAGGAGAGAAGGATTGCCTTAGGATAGAGTGAAGGAAACCCCTAAGACTGATTTTCTCAATACAAGAGAGCCTGTAAAAGCAATTTCCCTCTTTCAAAAACTACACTGATTATGCTGAGTCAGGCAAATGCTAGGTTAATATCTAAGCTGTTTTGTTCTGTGGTCTGGGAGGCTCATAGTATTATTCATTGACAAAGGGGACTTACTGACCAAATATATGACTTCTTTGAGTTTTCCAGTGTATCTGGAGTGAGTTGTTCATTAACAAGGACTAGTGTGAAAGGCCACTAATTGTTACTTCCTAATTGGAGCTCACTCAGGCTAGATCAGGCGAAAGGAGGAATCATTGGAAAGCAGCTGGGATATTAGGCTGTTTCTAAATGATGGGAGTCAAATCAAGCTTTATTTTTCTTTATAGACTCAATTTAATTTCAAATTTGTAAATACACTAAACTTTCCTACACTTTGGTTGTAGAATAATTTATATTAACTTACCAGGAACAGGTCCACAAAAAGATCCAAAATGTCAATAACGTTGTCAACCCATGAATGTGAAATTCTGAACTCCTTTGTATGGGTGGTGACCCAGGAGAAAGTAGGACAGTCAGGGGTACCTATTTACAGATGGAAACGTGGTCTGAGATTCCTTAGAGATGACTAATATTAATCGGTCATGTAATTGTTCCAAAGCCTGAAAATAAAATGAAATTCAGATGAAGTCATTATGCAGGCCTAACAGCCTTCTGAGAATCTAGGCCTGAGGCTAAGAAAATAAAAATGGATCTTATTTGTATTTAGCCAACAAATGAATTAATTAGCTCCTTAAAAAGCTTTAAAAATGTCATATTTAAGTAGCCTTGCTCAGTTAGAAGTGGAGAGAGTGTTTCTGTAAGTCAATCACAATCAGTATCTAGTGAAAGTGGAGGTATGTATCATCCACATGGAATTTATTTGTATTTCTTTCTCTTCACCCTCCTGAACATTTTTCAGGGAAGGATACATAATCCTATAGTTGAGTGTGGCTTTTCTTTTTTGGGTGATTGCTGGCCCCTCATTCTAGATGGCCTTGGCAGAGACCCAACATTGGTGATGTCAAAGTGCTGGGGGGAAAACTCACAAACTCACAAGAGGGGAGTCCAAGAGTCTCTCGGTCTGACCAGAGACCTGAGCTTGGTCATTTATTGTCACAGACACAATGTCATTAACATATGTCAATGAGACAGCATACCCACATGTTAGGATTTCTTTGTTTTAATTTTGAATTTTGCTATAAGAGCAGAGAATGATACTCAAAGTAATGATAAGTAATAAATGCAAACCGAAGGTTTTGTTCTTATGTTGAAATAAAATTTACATTGTCTAACATATTTAGAGAAATTTACAAACAACTTGGTACTACCTTATAAATAAGCATAGATTGAAAGCTTTGCGCATCCCACCTTAGAGTCTTGAGAGATTGGCTGTGTTCAGACAACCCTGGCCTTCTCTCAGGCCCAGAGAAGATAACCTTTTTGCCTGAGAACAAACAGCTAGGAAAGATTCACACCTCTTCTCTTGGGTTTAGAAATAAAAGGTTTTAATTAGAATATAAGATTTCCCCCCCATTTGGATGGGACATTGAATGAGAATTTCTGTAATTCTTCTAAAATCTAACAATAAAATTATAATAATTTTACATAAATTTTTATTGAGTAAGTTACTCTTCATAATCAATAAAATTCACCAAATAACTTGTTTTGTTTCATCCTCACTTTTACCATTTCTACCACTCAGGTCTACTCATATGTATTTTATTTTGGTAAAATACTCCTATTACTTGTTCACTACAGTGGTTACTTTACCTCAACACCCCCTTTTTTTCAACTTAAGATGTGAATTCTTTTTTTCTTTTAGCATTAAAATTCTGTCTTACAAATCTCTTGAGATCCTCTGCTCCAAGTGAGAAGTTTCTTTGAACAGATCTCATGCTCCCATTTTCTTCCCTCCCACCTTAATCTTTTTATTTTCTAAGATTTATTTGCTTATTTGAGAGAAAGACAGAGAGAGCACACAGGGCAGGGTTAGGAGGGGAGAGTCCTAAGCAGACTCCCTGCTGAGCTCGAAACCCTCTGTGGGGCTCAGTCCCAGGACCCTGAGATCAAGACCTGAGCCAAAATCAAGAGCTGGCCGCTTCCCTGACTGCGTCACCCAGGTACCCCTCTTCCACCTTAATCTATAGATTTTTCAGGATGCTGGAGCATTTGAAGTGGGGAAAAGTATCATGATGAGGTGTGAAATAATGCAGGTGGGAAGTTACTGCGTAAAGACTCCAAAGCAGGAGAAGAAGACAGACCCTGGGCAGGGATGGAGCTAGAAGAGGGCAGAGCGAACACGAGACAGGGGAGCTAGAGAATGTGGGGCCTGACAATGAGATGGGAACAAGGAGTTCAGGTTTGTTCCAGGAAAGGGTTTAGGGAGACTCACTTCAGGATTCAGCTTATTTGGTTTTCTAGAAGAAGCAAAGTGCATATGCTTTTTTTTTTTTTGGAGTCAGGAAAGAATGCCTTGCTTCTCAGCGGAACTAGTGTCTTCTGCCACTCCCCATCCATGTCCCATATCCTTTTAAAAGAACACGAAGCTTTTCATTCCACAAAATTAAAAGTCTTGGGGTGCCTGGGTCGCTCAGTCGTTAAACGTCTGCCTTCGGCTCAGGTCATGATCCCAGAGTCCTGGGATCGAGCCCCGCATCGGGCAGCCTGCTCGGTGGGAAGCCTGCTTCTCCCGCTACCATTCCCTCTGCTTGTGTTCCCTCTCTCGCTGTGTTTTTCTCTGTCAAATAAATAAAATCTTTTAAAAAACAAAATTAAAAGTCTTAACCCACTTGGAAGAGTTAACATCTCCGTATAAGGGGATATGGGCAGGAAGGTAAATATAAGTGTCAGATCCTTTCTGGTTTTGATAGAAGTAGGGCTTTCTGGGAACCAGGAAGTACAGGTCTCCTGAGATGAGAGGAC
>CM053618.1:24405595-24421162 GCA_028646535.1 Procyon lotor
TGACTGAGCCACCCAGGCGCCCCTCAAGTATTTCTTTCATACCACCACTGGTCACTGATTTATTTTCCTCTAGAAACATGCCCCCTCCCTTCCCAAAAAAAGAAAGAAGGAAAGAAAACCTTTTCTGCTGTAAATGATACATGAACATTCTAGCTGTTTGATTGCTGGTTTATAGACTGTAACTGACAGAATGGCACGAGATTTAGAATCTGTGTTACCCAAAACCAAGAGTAGATGATCATCCTGGTTTTTGGTATGGGTTTCTAGCCAGGAGAGGCAGGGCCAAACAGTCTGGTGCCTAAAGAGGACAACAGACCAAGAAACTACTTATATCTTGTTGTTATAACTTGCCTTGTTGGCTTTCTGCTTAAGAATGGCATTTTGAGGGGCACCTGGGTGGCTCAGTGGGTTAAAGCCTCTGCCTTCGGCTCGGGTCATGATCTCAGGGTCCTGGGATCGAGCCCCACATCGGGCTCTCTGCTCAGCGGGGAGCCTGCTTCTCCCTCTCTCTCTGCCTGCCTCTCTGCCTACTTGTGATCTCTCTGTGTCAAATAAATAAATAAAATCTTTAAAAAAAAAAAAAAAAAAAAAAAGAATGGCATTTTGAGGTTCCTCGGGAAATTTCATACCACTGTGTCTTTTTGTTTTGTTTGTAATTGCTTAGGCTTGTGTGTAAACACTAGACAGGAGCAGGTCCCTCTGCTTCCCGATTATAGCACATCCTGGGTAACCAGTCAGAGCCCTGGGACTGTGGCGGCTTCGGGGTCACAACCCACTTTAAACAGCTTCCTTTTCCTTTTCACGGGATTGGAAATGAACTCAATTTGAATACTTCAGCCACAGCAAGTGGGAAATGGTAAATTAAGAAAAATAAATCATGATGGTGATGAATTTATTCAGCTGTAAGCCCAGCTCTGGAGAGAGTGCTCTAAGTTGTGGAGTGCCTAAGGAGATGAGTTAAACTACCTGAGACTGTGATTTAATTAAAAATGTTCTCAAAATCATATAATTCACATTGTTTTCACTCTGCTTAGTCATCTTCAGATTTTATTTAGACTTGCTGATGGTCTCAGGTCCAGCATCCAGTCTAGACGTAGTTGCTCACATGTAGTTGCTGGATAATGTCTTTTAAAGATTGCTGTAGCACCTACACTTTTTTTTTTTTTTTTAAAGCCATTAGGAACCTTTAGTATAATGATGTCATAATAAGACTAGCTCAGTAAAAATGTCCAAGCCCATTGATTATGAATTCGAATAACCACTCTGATGTACTTATTCCAGGTGAATGGAAAGTAAGAAAAAATAAAAATTTTCCCAAGCTTGTTTACCTCTCACCCATTTTAAATGGGAAGTGTTATTATAGCCTTAGAAGCATTTTGCCAGGCCAGCACTTCCCTTGGTCATCTGGGTCAGAAGCCGGATTAGAATTGTCTCTTATTTTTTAATCCATTTTGTTTTGAGTTCCAATATCATTAGCTGATTTCCATCTTTAGCCAAAAGTAGCCAAATTTATCCAAAAAGCTTTTTAATCATTTTTGTTTTGACATATCAACTGTTGAAATTCTCACCCTAAGTCAATGTAGTTGGAATTTTTTGATATCAATTTCATGAATAACACTGGGTAATTAATATTTTGAGAAGTAAATGAATGGTTCCAGCCTTGAAGAGCTTAGCTCTTATAGATATAGTAATATTTGTCTAAAAATTTATGAAGGAGTGGGTATGAGGGTACTTGAGAGAAAGAGAACCTGTTATATATATGAAACCTCTTATATAGAACCCCATATATAGGAGACATTTATTATAAGGAATTGGCTCACATGTTTCTAGAAGCTGTGAAGTCCCAAGATGTGCAGTTTAGCAAGCTGGAGTGCCAGGCCCGGAGAGCTGGTGTGTAGTTCTAGTCTAAGTCTGAACACTTGAAGACCAGGAGAGCACGGGATTTAAGTTCCAGTCCCAAAGCTGGTAGGCTTAAGACCCAAAAAGAGTCTATGTTTCATAGTCTGAACATTTTTTACCCCCACAGTGTCCCAGCTTAAGTCGTTATAGAGGAAGAGTTTCCTCTTTTTTTTTTTTTTTAAAGATTTTATTTATTTATTTGACAGAGAGAGATCACAAGGAGGCAGAGAGGCAGGCAGAGAGAGAGAGGAGGAAGCAGGCTCCCTGCTAAGCAGAGAGCCGCATGTGGGGCTCGATCCCAGGACCCTGAGATCATGACCTGAGCCAAAGGCAGAGGCCTCAACCCACTGAGCCACCCAGGCGCCCCGGAAGAGTTTCCTCTTTTGGAGTCTTTTGTTCTATTTAGATGTTCGATAGATTGGCTGAGGCCAACTCATGTTAGGGAGGGAAAGCAGCTTTACTCAGTCTGTTGATTCAAACGTTTATCTTATCCAGAAACACACTTTTACAGACATACACAGAATAATCTTTGACCAAAGGTCTAGGTATCCTGTGGCCCAGCCAAGTTAACACATACAATTAACCATCACTGTGTATTATTAGTATAGGAGTATAGCAAAGGGGGGCCAGTGTGGATTGGAATAGTGAACTTGACCTGAGCCTTAAAGGGTGGGCAGTGCTTGGAGACAGGAGGAGGGTTTGAGTAAATATGGAAGGTATTTTAAAAACAGCAAACAAACAACAAACAGCAGTAAAACAGAAATAGGGCAGCGATTGTCATCTTTTACGGAGTAAACATTTAGAATGATTAACTCAAAAATGATACAGTCCCACCCTGCCGAGTCCCACCCTGAGAAGTGACCTAAAAAGTGTGACGATTTGGAAGATCAGTCTGGTAGAAATATTAGTATGAATTTGAGTGGATTGAGGAATGGAAACTGGTGAAGAGACAAGTATCAAAATAATTCAGGCAAGAGACGATAAGGTCTTAGAAGGGAAGAAGATGACAAAGGAAGGAAAAGAGGACAAATCTAAGAAAAATTACTGCCAGTAGGTGGCTGATGGAATAAAGAAGACAAGGAAAAAAGGAGCCAAAAATCCTAATTCCCACCATTTACTTATTGTTTACTATGTCTGTGGAAAGTGCTAAGACTTTAACCTGAATTATATTGCAATCAAATCCCTCCAGAGTAAAATCTAAACTCTCAGTTTCAGGGCACACAGCTGTTTTTGTGTAGACCTTGTTTAACTGGTTCAACTCATCTCTGTCCAGTAGGTCGGTAGATACTAGCCTTTATTTATTATATACATAGACTAACTTCTCTCAAGATTTTGTTTCTTGGCTAGCGTGAAACCCCCCATGTATTCTCTTGAAAAGTTACTCACCTTTCCAAATTCAGTGTAGTGCTACTTGTTGGAATGCCTTTCCTGCATCCTTCGGGCTGGCCGACATGTTTTGGGGCCCTTATTTGACTCACTGGATTACCGGATACTTGAAAAAGGGATGCTGTACTTTTTATATGGTACTCTTGGATTCTAACAATGTCAAGAAAAGTAGAGTTCATTTAGATTAATTTTTTTTCCTGCCTCATGCTTAATTGTACAAATAACACACAGGGACAATAGTCCCCAGGCTCACTCACACCAGTCCTTCCATTCTCACAGGGGCAGCAGACATAGGCTCCACTCTGGAGGCGTCATGGGTGCCTTTGGGAGCTGGAGCTAGAAGTGGAGCTGGAGCTGCAGCCTCAGCCTGAGCCTTGGTTTGAGCCTTGGCCTTGGACTTTGGCTGGCAGAGCCTGAGACCCTTGGCGATGTGGATGTGAGCACCTTTCCTGAGCTTGGACTGGACAATGAAGGCAAGTTGATGGAGCTTGTAGTTGATGCCCTTTGGGATCTCGGGCCTGACCTCCTAGGACTTTAGGAGGGCTTTGATAGGCTGGACATATGTACTTATGGCCTTGACATTGTTGGCCTGCATCTTCTTCAGGCCCTTGTTGTGCTTCTTGACAGTGTGGAAGTTTCTCAGGAACTTGGGGTGCGCCCTCTTAAAAGACTCCTATCTTTGTGATTGGGATTTCTTGACACCATTTCTGTGTCGTTTTTGGGACTGGTTGTGCATGGTGTGGTTCGTGGATTTGGCTGTTTTTGCACTGAAGCCCATGGCTCCTGAAGGGGCTGGGACGGGCTGAGAAAAAGTAAATAAATACTGTTGATGAATGCAAGATTGAATGAATGATGAGTATTACATACTAATGTAAGTGATTAGTTAAATGGGCTGTGAGTTGATTTCTTAACACACTTTCTCCTGTTGTTTTTTCCAGCATCTAGAAATCGTCTTCCCTTTTACTGTCTTTCTTCTCTGGTTAGCGTATGCTATCCAGAATATCTGACAAAATAGCAACCATTTGTCACCTCACTGTCAACCTGGACAGATTTTTCTTCCTGGTTCCATCTTTTAGTAGGCATCGAAGACTGAGAATTTATTATCCTTTGAAGACTT
This sequence comes from Procyon lotor, assembly GCA_028646535.1. Lineage (NCBI taxonomy): Eukaryota > Metazoa > Chordata > Mammalia > Carnivora > Procyonidae > Procyon > Procyon lotor. The sequence continues at coordinate 24,409,998 of CM053618.1, forward strand.
TTTTTGCTAGAGAAGAGCTTATTTTTAAAATTTCTAAATTAGTCATTATAAGGAGATGATAATTTTGCAAAAATGATATCAGAACAGATTTTCTCCATCTTTTGCATATAGTTGTCATTTATTGAACTTCTACTGTATGCCAGGTGATTTCATTTTTATTTATTTCACAAATATTTATTGAGCACATACTATATGCCAAATACTTCTCTGAGTGCCTGGGTTTTTTTAGTGCAGCAAAAAAATGGACAAAAATGTATACATGTCACCTATTTTGTAAGATGAGTTGGCTTGAGTTCTAGAATTAGAGTCATGCAATCCTTATAGCAGCTTTTCAAGACAGATTTTAGTTTCCCTGTTTTATAAAGAAGATAAAGACGCACAGAGAGGTTATGTTACTCATTCGTGATCTCATGGTTAGTGAGTTTCAAACTGAGATTTGGGTCTGGGACTATCTTCCTCCATAGCTAATATGCTTTGTTTTATGTGTGCCTCCTCATTAGTATGACATTGTGGAGAAGCTCAGAACGGAAGGTCAGAAGCCATGGGGTAAAAATCCCAGGTTAGTAACTCAGCTTAATATGACTTTGGATGTATTTTGCAGCATCTCTGAATCTCAGTTTCCCCAGCTGGGTTGTAATAAGACTCTGACTTGTAGTGTTATTGTGAAGAGGAAATAAAATATTCTAGATGAAAGCCCTTAGCACAGTTCGATTCACAAAAGAGACATCCAACAAAAGTTAGTTTCATCTAAGTCGCCAGTAAAAAGAATATTATAATCTTTTTACCCCATGTTTAAAATTCCTTTCTGAGGGCATCATAAAGCTAATTGTTGCCAGTGTCTGTGTGATCAATCTAATTTCTCAGGTTATCTCTCTTCATATTTTATTTTCTGAATAACACCTGGGCTTATAGGTTGAATCAATGAAAGAACTCAGTGGGAGGGCAGGGAGATGGTGAAAATGTTAGCAGAGATTGATTGATTCGGCTTCCTAGGCAATGGAGGAGCTGTCTTCTAAATGATCTATGTCCTTAAAGTGGCTCTTGGATGGTCCCGAGGCTGCTGGGAGCTAAGAGCCCCTCCATCCTGCTTCCCCACCAAGGAGCCTCCCTCTGCAGAGCCGTCTCATGTTCTGGTCCTTCCTCTGACTGTCTTCTCGGTCACAGCATCTGCCATCGCCCCTATTACTGATGTTCAGATGGTGCTTTTGTTGCAGCTACTGCTGTGGTCACTGTTACTGCTGATCCCGGAAGCATTGCTGGAAAAGGCAAAAACATTGTTCCAGGAATCACAGTAACGATGTGACTATGGGAACATTACTCAGTACTTCTAGATTCCTATTTTCTGAAAAAAACAAAAAAAAAAAAAAAACAAAAAAAAAACAAGATTAGAGGAGATGATTTCTCAGATTTCTTTCAGTTCTCTAATTCTTTGATTCTCCTTCTCTTATATTTTCTCCTTGCCTCTTCTGCATTTTGTTTGTTCTCCTACCTGCTTTAAGTTCCACTGAAAAAAGTGCTTTCATAAGAGTAGGTACTGGCTGTTGGTCATAGCTCATCCTTCTTCTCCCAGAGTGAGCGGGCCCATCAGCTGGTCAAACGACATCCTCCCTCCCTCAGTAAGGTCTTCCCTATTCATATAAGCTTTGTTTTTCAACGTCCATCTATTGCTAAGTGTGTAGGTTTGATTAGCCACAGGCGGGTTCTTTTTTGGGTGTTGGGTAATTTTCTCAAGTTTTTTTGAAGCTTAGGGGTCCAATAAGATTACTCTTCAGAGGGCTATGACTTCAGTATAATAACAATAATAAACAAAATACTTTTCAAAGCATTTCTCATATATTTCATTCTACTTTATAAAATGAAAAGTTATTGTATAAAAAAAATGAACATGATATATTCCGTATGGAGTTACAAAGGCATTTTTTTCAAGCTTCCATGGAGGAATTTTTTTTTTTCCCACGGAGGAATTTTAAAGCTGTTAGTGGGATCCTCTTACTCCCTGAAGTGGTTAACTCAGCTCACAAATTGTACTCCACTGAATTTTTTAAATGCCTATAAATTTTTTAAAAAATTGACCATATATGACATTTAAAGTGTGATCTCATTTATGATGTCTTACATATTTTTTCATCTCATAGTAGCACAATTTAAATTTCTTTAAGATTAGCATGTTAAATGCATACAAACAGAAATAGGTTTGACTAATAAAGGCCGAAGTGTCTGTCTTCTGCAGTAAGCACATCGGAGTTGACAAAAGGATCTTAACTGTCAAGGATCATTTAAAACCAATGAATTAAAAATCAGGAGGTCAGGGAGAGCCGTACAGAGATGATAAGCCTCTCTGTATTTGTCTTAGCAAGGGAAGTATTAAACCAGAGTGATTTTTTTCTTCATTCTCCACCACACCGCTGCACCAGGGAGAAATGTGAAACTCAATTTTACCCTTGGTTGAGAAGGTGCTAATTTGTCTAACAAGTTGTTGGAATCCGAGGATGCTCAAGGTATCCTTGATGTCTCAAACCTTCATGCTGAGTGAAGCATGCCTCTAATGTGTCAATGTTTAGGAGGTATTCTATATCTCATTAGGTAAGAACAATATAAACCACATGCATGCAAATGGGGCAGGAACTTGTCCCCTGTCAAAGGGAAAACCTTCAACTTGCTATAACCAAGGCATTTTTTGAATCACGCTCATTCAAGTAAATATTTGATCAGAAATTAACTATTCTTTTATGTCCTAGAGGATTTAAATGAACTTTCTCTCCATTTGCTGTCTATTTCAGGAGAGGTGCGATCTTCCAATCTTTTCCTTTATTGATTGCAGTATCAGTGAGTATTTATCAGGAAGGCTCCTAAGAGAGATGGCAATGTAAATATGAAAACTTTAATTCCTTTTCTTTTTAATTGTGTATTCATTGATTTTTTTCATATACTTTCTAAAGCCAAGAATTAGCTATGTGAGTGACCTTTGCATGTTAACTAAATCCTAGTTGGTAAACTGATGCATTATTAAGGGAAAAGTCCTGTTGGCGAAAAAGACTTTTCCTAGCACATAATTCACCCCAAGCTGCATGACTGAAAATAACAGCTAACACTTCTATAATTCCTATTGTGGGCTAGGCACTTTTCTAAGTGTTTTTACTCATATTAACTCAAGTAATCCTCATAATAACCCTGTGAGGTGGGTATTATTATTTTAGCTTTACAGAAGTCAAAAAGTGATGATCAAAATTGCACAGCTATAAAGGAATGGAGTCAAATTCAAACTTAGACTGTCTGGCTTCAGAGCCGACTCTTAACTCCTATGCTGCTTTTTCTCATATGTAGAGACTGATTTCAGGGTGATAAAGTATGTGGGGCAGGACTGCCATTTTGCTGTGAAGGGAAAATACCACTCCAGTCAACAAACCTTCCACTGGATCTGCTTTTAGCTGTTTTTAAAAGATAAAATTATGAAATAAATTTTAATATTTTTAATAACATTTACTTTTTACATCCTCATTATATGCTATATAAAAACTGAGCTTCTGAAGCATTCCTTCTAGCATAATAAAAGCTATTACTTGTTGTTGAGTCCCTACTATGTGTTGAGACATTTTACATTCATCTTATCTTTGAAATAACTTATATCGGTATTATTATTATTTATATTATGCATAGAAGAATATGAGATTTAGGGAGGGTAAGTAATATGCCCAAGGCTCCATGTTATAGAAAGGGCTGGCTATTTCTCAATATTCACTCTTTCCTACTTCATCAGTAATAAACCCTCCTATTAGATGTTATAAGACTACCTGGAATAAAGACAGCTTTTAAGTATTCCTTGCAGCTAGGTGTTACCATGTGATTAAGTGCTGGCCAATAAGATGTGGGCAAATATGTGTGACTTCTGAAAAGTGTCCTTAAAAGTGAGAATGTATCTTTATCCTCCACTCCTGTTCCTATACTACTTCTTTCTACTGGCAGGAACATAGATATGATGGCTGCTGCTCCAATAGCCTTTTTAGATTTTATTTCTGAAAAGTCCTGATAGTGTTGACTCTCCTCTGGACCATTAGTACATCAGTGCTTTTCAAACTCTCATGTGCATCCAGATCACTTAGAGGTCTTATTAAAATGTAGATTCTGATTCAGTAAGTCTGGGGTGGGGTCTCAGAATTTGCATTGTTTTTAAAAATGTTTTTATTTTAGAGGCGCCTGGGTGGCTCAGTATATTAAAGCCTCTGCCTTCGGCTCAGGTTATGATCTCAGGGTCCTGGGATCGAGCCCCTCGTCGGGCTCTCTGCTCAGTGGGGAGCCTGCTTCCTCCTCTCTCTCTGCCTGCCTCTCTGTCTACGTGTGATCTCTCTCTCTGTCAAATAAATAAATAAAATCTTTAAAAAGAATTTTATTTTAATTCTAGTATAGATAACATACATTGTTACTTTAGTCTATAACATGCCCCTATCGCCCTCCTTTACCCTGCTGACTTAAATGGAGTAGCTCCATGGTACCCTTGCCCTCTGTCTTCCAATTGGCTTTAGTCAATGGGAAATCCCATCCACCTACCCCAAGATTTAAAGGAAAATAAGACATATATTCTATTGGCTTGCTTCAAGGTTTTCTCAAACTGGCTGTTTCCTTCCACTAAAGGTCATTGCTGCCTTCAGGGTTGACTTCTCTACTGATTCTATCATTTTGGGTCTTTACCTTTCCCTCTCCTGATGCCTATAAGCTGAGGGGAGGAAAGACTCCATCATGCTGGTCCCAGGTCCCTGCCTTATCTCTAGTGCATACTCTGTATTCCACCCACAAGTTCATGTAGTTTCTATGAAAACAAACCCTATTCACATCACCCCATTATGACTGTGCTATTTGTTTCATTGGGACCTTGACTGGCACAATACTTGATAAACCCTGAGGTAAGAAAATCTGTTCTGAGGTCATACCAGTGACAGAGGCAGTAACTGGAAGACACTGAAGTGTCATGTGATTATAACATACACTAGAATTCAGTTCTAATGTGGAAGTATGTTGAACAGTTTTTTAAGGGCATGTTTGCCTCAGTTTTCACAGGTGAATTACAAGTTAACTTCTATAGCCTGTTTACCATTGTATCATTTAATAACATTTATTTAAAGATCCATGAATATCAAAATCTACATAGCATGGCCTTTATTTATTACTCCTCTCAGTTATAGTTCCCTCTGGAGTATTTGCTTTTCTTAGTATGTACCCTGTATTTTTCTACATCTGTCTCTTAGCTCACCCTCTTACCTACTCTTAGAATTCAAGGTCTAGATTAGAGGTGCCCGAGTGACTCAGTCAGTTGAGTGTCTCTTGGATTTGGCTCAGGTCATGGTCTCGTGGGTCGTGGGATTGAGCCCAGAATGGGTCTTTGTGCATGCTCACCAGGGAATCTGCTAGAAGATTCTCTCCCCCTGTCCCTCCCCCTACTCAAACTCACTCTCTCTCTCAAATAAATAAATAAGTAAATTTTTTTTAAAAAAGAAGAATTCAGGATCTAGATCAAATGCCATCTCTGCCATGAAGTTTTCCCTGATTTTTCTCATCTCTTTCTAGGAATTCTAGCCCATTATCTATAATGGCACCTGGGTACTTTTCACTTTACTTTGTACCTCACATTCATTCCATTGATTGCTGGCTGTCCTTGACCAAGCAACTATATTTTCCTCTGTTTTGTTTTTCTGATCTATAAAATAGGGATAACAATAGTGCCTATCTTGGTGAGTTGTTAGGTTTGTATTAGATAAGGTAGGTAAAGCATTTCAATTAGTGTCTGGCATATAATGAGCAATAAATATTAACTGTTTTATTATAATTATGCCCTTGTAATGAAATTATTTGGCACATGCTATTTTTCTGCAATTTTTTTAAGGGACGATGACAGATTTACCTTTGTATTCCTGGCACGGCACAGAGTTGGCGGGTAGATAGTTGGTAATTTCATTCGAGTATGTATTCGTTTAATGAAAAGAGGACAATATGGTGCAGTGGTTAAACTCAGGCTTAGAGCTGTATTTCCTGGGTTGGAACTCTGGTTCCTAGCACTTAATGTTTGTGTGGCTCTCAGCAAAGTACTTAATCTCATTTTGCCTCAGCCATCTCATCTATGAATGAGATAATATAATTCTACCTCAGGATTGTTAAGACTTCAAGGAGACTTATGTAAATTACCTAGCACCATGCCTAGAACAATGTAAGCATTCAGTAAATAATAGTATCATTAAAGGAATTATAAGATAAGAAAGAAAGCAGTCCATGGAAAAGATCACATGTGAAGCAAAAATGCTGTGGTTTAATGATTATTGTTTTAAAGGTATAATACATTGAAAACAATTACGGTGAAAAAATATATTCTTGATAGGTAAGGAAAGCACTTTGAGGTTGAGAGTTATGTCAGGACAGGGTATCCTTGTATAAAACTGCTCTAGTGATGTGAAAAAGATTCATATAGTCTATCTCTTGCCAAAGGGTATGTCAAATATGAGATTTACACTTCCTAAGTGTTGTGGATTGTGATACATGCCATTTATTTGCGTGTCAGTAACTCTATATTCATTCCTATAGAGGACCCATTCACTTCCTGCTGACCTCCCCTTTCCACTCTGTACATTCCTCATTACATACCAGATGTGCACTCTGATGTATGGCCAAAAATCTAGGTGAATCAAGAGTGGCGGTATAGAATAGACAGCAGCCGTGTCTTGCAGTGATTCATTCTAATTACACCAAAATCTAACTAATGGAGAAGTCAGTGCAGTTGGAAGAGGAAGAGGAATGTGGCCTCTCTTTCTGCCTTTTCTTTTCCAGAGACTGACCCTAGTGAACTGTGAGAACTTGATAGCCATAATCAATAGCTTGTAAAACAATAAGGTCAGCATTGTAAAGATTCAGATGTTCTGCTTCCAAATGTAATGGAAACAAGACTGGTGTGCTGAGCCATTGAGGTGAGTCTGACCTTAGCTGACTGACTGATAAAAGACTCAGAGCAGAGGAAGAGATAAAAGAATAGCACAGGGAGGACGGGTTGTAAATATAATATCCGCACAATCCTTGTTTTTACTCTGGGAACATGCTGAACTGTTATTTTGCTATTACATTAGAGGCAGAAAGTCCCAGTTCTGGTAAAATAGTAGATTATTTAAGAAGGCTCAGAAATGGGGGACCTAGATATATGTGTGACATTTAGTTAAGGTGTCTTCGTCAGTATATTTCAGCTGTCTTCATACGTTTGAGTTAATTCCATTAATTCACTCAAATTTCCTAAATACTAGGTTTACCTAAAATTATTTTTTAAAGACTAGGGATTAGGATTGTTTAGCTCAGAATTCTGGCTGGAACTGGTAGTGGTGCAGGGGTCAGATGTTTCTCCATTTAAAAGTACTCCTGCATTCTGAAGGAGTACTGTAGGTCTGCGTATTTCTGAATCAGGCTGCTCTCGATAGAGTAGCTATTTCCAGTGTATTTCTGCAAAACATTTCAGAATTTGATTACAAAATATGGAGGAAAGAAATTACCTCGTGGGCTAAATAAATGCTTGTCTCCAAGTTAAGAGGTTGTTTCAATCACAAGGCAGATACATATGAGTTGAGAGGTAAAGTTGTACATTAGCCACTGTCAGAAAAAAAAATTTCTAATTTTAAAAATATCTTTAAAAGTTTTCTGAAACTGTATCAGTGGTTTAAAAAGATGATCAAATCACCACCACCAATTTTACTTTTGGTGTTTGAAGGGTAAGCTATTAGACATATATAGAGCAAATTTCTCCTTCAAATAAATGTGAATTTAAAAATTAGAAGCAAAAGGTCATCTTAGCATGCATTATGCATTTGTTGAAAGCAGACCATTCGAGAATTCAAGATGCTCACTGAAACTAAGAGGTTCAGAGATAGCCATTTTGAGATATGAGGCCACTGAGGTTGTAACATCAGCTCAGGGAACAGAGGCTCTCACTTAGGGGAAAAACAAGCAAGTGGAAAATGAAACAAAATGGACTCTTGCATTGAGTACAATTTGAGTTGAATTTATAGGAAAGTCTTGCTCAGTATTACATGATTGGATCTTATTATCTGAACATGTGTAGTAAATGCCAGTCCTAATCTACCTCTGCAAAGCCAAATGTATCCTCTCCTTGCTGGGTTAACTTCTGGTTTGAATTTAAGTAAATATACCAAGAGACCTGACTGCAGAGGATACAATCTGCCATGACAAACAGTTGACAATTACTACTTTCCGTTAGACTCTTACTGACTGTGGAATTGTTGCTTTTCAAGCTGAGAACAGTGGTCCTGCTAGTATTCTTCTGAGTTGCTGCCAAGGTAGACTTGAAGTTTTTAAATGGGATTATCCTTGATGTATTTTTTTGCAGTTATTTTGTTCATTCAAATACAGTTACTTTGTTCATTCTTCAGAGTCTACCCCCTTTTTTTTTTTTTTTATCATAGTATATATTCTGGCATTAGAGATGGGGTACTGATCAAATGAAAGCTCAAGAAATAGCATACATTTTTCAACCAACAATTGAATAAAATCTCTATTCTGAAAATTTTGGGACTCTGCTAAAAATGTTTGGTTTGTGTGTAGTTGTTTGAGGTCTATCCTACTTTCTACACATATCTAGTCCACAGTCCTAGGCTCTAGCAGCTGAGCTATTGAAGGGTACGCTACCCTGCTTTCTAGATTTCTACATAGACATCCTTTCTTTCTAAGGGAGATGAATAGGAATCACTAAAAAGAAGTACCTTGTGGTACTCACTGATGGGTAGCTGTTAAAGCTAAGGCATTAAAACATTCATGATATCACTGAAATGATAAATAACACCAACATTACCTCTCACTGTGCCTTTCTTATAATCGCTATTAAGAACCTTTTGGTAATGCTGCTATTTATAAGAGATAGGCAGTTCTAATTTTGGAGACTTAAAAAATGCCGGTTTGCCTAATTATTAAAATGTGAACTTGAAATCGTTATCTTTCAATGATCTCTCTTAACCCAAATTTAGGTACCCCTACTTTTCAAAAGTTTGTATTAGACCACCCCATTTTTATGAAAGACTTACATTAGTATTTGTTTTTGGTTACCAAAAGGAATCCCAAGAGGATTTTTACTTCTACAAAAAAAGGTGAAAAGCAGAAAATAATGTTCAGCTTCTGTTTTACAGGGTGTCCTTGTAGGGGCGGTACCTATCCTGAGCAGTGAGAGTAGCTTCACTAAGCTCCTTCCCCAGAAACTACATTTGCACTCCCTAGACTTTTTTCAGCTTACAAAAAAATGGTTTTGTAGAACACCCTACTTTCAGGTAGCTTGGGGGGGGGGGGGGGGGAAAGAGGGGGAGAGTGTGGAAGGGGGAGGGGAGAACTTGTATAACATTTTGAAGAGTCAGAGGAAGTTTTGGTTAGTGACCCTTATCAATACCTGGGAGAGTAATTGATGAGTAAGTTAGGAGAAATACTGATCATTTCATACATTACATAACATGGTGTAATGGACAAGTCAATATCGGAAGAGCATGCTCCAGAGATGGCAATTCTTAAGTAGGTTTTGTTGAACTGCTGATTTAAATTGTTTTAAATTCAAGTTTAAGAGACTGATTGAAATGTTTGAGAAAGCAAGTTAAAGATCCTACTAGAATAAAGACCACCCAGAGAGATTGACCACAAAGTCATTAGCATAATTTTTATTAACTGTCTGTCACAGCAGTTCACATCATTGCTATTAGGTGATCTTGAACATTCACAGGAAACTGAATCCTGGGAATTATATAATATTCCAAGGATTTAACTAAAGATCCCCAAGATACCAAACTTTTTGGAATAGTACTCATATATGCCCACATGTACAAGAGAGACACTGGTTTTAATATGTTAGTGATTTCATTATATTGTCTCTTAAGGATATTTATCAAATGTATTGAGACTTCCACGCATTTATCAAGATCATAAAATCTCAACAAGAATGTTGTGGAAAGCTGCATTGTGAAAGTGCAGTGTGACTTCTCCAAAAAGAAGCTTGCCCTCAATTCCCCAATGTAATAAGCAAAAAGTCCTTTGAGAAGAAACAAAGAATCCCTAGCCAAAGCATTTATACCATTAGAAAGGTCTGATTTTAGGAAACTCTTCAAAGATTTCCCAAGGTTTTGTCTACTCTTCTGAGGTACTGGAGGTTTCTGGGAAAGAATCTGTATCATTTTCTCTGAATTTGGCCATTATACCCATTCACTTCAGATGGAAATATTTCCTATTTTTTCAGGAAAAAAATATAGAAAAACTTGATTACCATATCAAACAAGCTTTCCTCAGACCAGCTGTATGTATCACTGGGCCAGTTCTGAAATCTAGTGACTAGTAAGGTCAAACTAAGTGCAGATTCTAAATGGGTCTTTTTTCACTTTTTATTTTAAGATGATTTTAGTCTTACAGAAAGATTGAAAAAATACTATAGAGTTTATATCTTTCATCCAGATTCCTCTAATATTATCATCTTATATAAGTATAATGAGATTATCAACACTAGAAAATTGCCCTTAGTACAATACTATTAGCTAAACTACAGATTTTATTTAAATTTTCCACTTTTGTCTGTTCCAGGACCTAATGGAGGATCTCCATTGCATTTAGTTGTGCCTCCTTATCTTCTACAGCGTATAACATCTTCTCAGTCTTTGTGTTTCAGGTTACTTCTAAAAAGTACTGATCAGTTATTATGTAAAATATATCTCGATTTGAGTTTATCTGGGGTTACCCATAATTAGATTCATGTTACTCATTTTTGGTTAAGAGTACCAAAATGTGATGTGCCCTTCTCAGTGACTCTATCAGGAAGTACATGATGTTGATAGGTCTTATTAGTGGTGATGTTCATTTGTTATAGTTTGTATTCCATTTTGGAGTTCTTCCATTTCCTGGTTGATTATTTTCTAATTTACATATAATAAAAAAATCACTGTGTCATACAGTTCTGTGTTTTTTGACAAATTCAGAGTCATTTTTCCATCACTACAGTTATATGATACAGAACATTTTTATTTTCTCTATCTATCTCTCATTTTGCCCCTTTGCAGTGAATCCCTTCCTACATCTCACTCTGTCAACCACTGATTTGTTTTTAGTTCCTATACTTTTGCTTAGTAAAATACATTTAAGATGCATTCTTTTTTTTTTTTTTT
>CM053618.1:24421662-24461765 GCA_028646535.1 Procyon lotor
TTGACGATGCCTTGCATTTCTGGATGAACTTGCTTAGTTGCTATTTATTGCCATTTTTGTATATTGCTGGTTTTGATTTGGTAATATTTGCTTGACTATTTTGCATGTATCCTCATGGGGGACATTAGCATGTAGTTTTTTATATATATATTTTACATATATATATATATATTTAATGCTTTGGTCTAGTTTTGGTAATTGAGTAATACTGACTTCATAAACTGTGTTGGAAAGTCTTCGTTTTTCTGGAAAATGTTATGCAGAATTTTTCCTGTTTTTTCTCTTAAATATTTGGTATAATCCACCAGTGGAATTATCTGGACTTGGAAATTTCTATATTGGAAAGTGCTAAACCACGAATTAAATTTCATATATATATATGTTCAGATTATCTCTTTCTTCTGTCGTAATTTTGGTAGTTTTTGACTTTAAAGGAATAGATCCTTTCCACCTAAATCACTGAATTTATGAATATAACATTTTTCTGTAATATTCCCTTTAAACTTTGAGTAGGTTAAGGTTTGTAGTGATGCCCTTCTTTCATTTCTGATTTAATCGTTTGTTTTCTCTGGTTTTTCTTTGTTAGTTTGTCCAGAAGTTTCTCAATTTTATTACTCTTTTCAAGGACAAACTTTGGTTTTATTGACTTTTTGTATTGTTTTTCTGTTTTCAATTTAATTGATTTCTACTTGTTCCTATATTATTTCCTTCCTTCTGCTTTCCTTGGAATTAATTTGCTTTTCTTTCTCTAGTTCCTTAAGGGATAAAATTAGTTAGTGATTTGAGGGCTTTTTTTTTTTAACATAAGTATTCGATGGCTGTAAAATTCTTTCTAGTCTGTAGCTGTACACCACACAGTTTGACTTGTTGCATTTTAATTTTCATTCAGTTAAAAATATTCTTATTTCTCTTGAGGTATTCTCTTTGATGCATGGGTTATTTAGAAGTGTGTTATTTATTTTCCAAAACTTTGGGGTTTTTCTAGCTTTCTTTCTGTTACTGAGTTTTATTTTAATGTGTGTGTGTGTGTGTGTGTGTGTGTGTGTGTACCATATCCTATTCAGATACACATACATATATTTTTAACACAACAGGATGGGTCATAATATACCTGTTGTCATGGAGATGCATAGAGATCTGTATCAGTCTGTTAAGTAACTACATTGTATTCCATCGTATAGATGAGACCCTATTTAAATATCGGATCCACTGTTGATGGACATTTAAGGTGTTCAGTTTTTAACTATTAACAACAATGCTGCGGCAATCTTCAATGTTTTTTTTTAAAGATTTTTATTTATTTATTTGACACAGAGAGAGAGATCACAAGTAGGCAGAGAGGCAGGCGGAGAGAGAAGGGGAAGCAGGCTCCCTGCTGAGCAGGGAGCCTGATGCGGGGCTCAATTCCAGGACCCTGAGATCATGACCTGAGCCGAAGGCAGAGCTTTAACCCACTGAGCTACCCAGGCAATCTTCAATTATAATATATATTTAATACATTTTGGTATTCCTTTTCTTTTTTAAGAGAGAGACAGAGTGCATGTATGCAGGTGGGGTGGGGAGGAGCAGCAGGAGTGAGAGAGAGAGAATCTTAAGTAGGCTCCATGTTCTGTCTGAAGCTCAACATAGGGCTTGTTCTCATGACCCTGAGATCATGACCTGAGATGAAATTAGGTCATGTTGGACGCTTAACCGACCAAGCACACAGGTTTCCCTATATTTGTATTCTTAAGGAGGTTTCAAACAAGATAAATTTTTAAAGTAAACTTGCTAAGGAATATGGTATGTGTACTTTGAATGTTGATGGATATTTCCACATGCTTCCCCAGAATGATCATACTGATCTCCATTACCACTGGAAGTGTATGGGAGTGCCTGTTTCTCTCCATACCATTTCCAAATACTGCTCTCCTCTGGAGCGTATTCTCAGAGCAATACGATGCTACTAAAACTTTTTGTATTGTTATGGGTATGATGAATTCAGTGTTTGGGCATATTAACTTGGCATTAACATTAGGAGAATGGATGGAGATGAGTGAATTTTGATGCATGGAGATAAATGTCATAATCCAGGCTTAAGAATTTGAAAGCCAGAACCAAGGTAGTTGTATAGCAGTAGGAGTGTAGAGAAGGGATTAATGTTTCAAAGAAAGTGAAATAGGATTTACTAGTGCTTGAATGTGAAACTTGTATTTGGATTCAGAAGACAAGGATTTGAGTGTCAGAGATGCCATTGTTACCAACTTAGTGACCTTGATCAATTTTTCCAATTTTCATTTCCTTTCTAACAGGTTTACTGAAAGGATTAAACAAGGCATTCCATATGATTTTTTAAAAACCTCTAATATCTGATGTAAATTATGTGGTCCATGGTCATCTCATGTTAGTTGGAGTCTGGCTTGTTAGTAGCATCTTCCCAAACATATTGTGCTTGGACCATGTTTGGAGGTTAAAGCTCAGTTTATAGACTTGGAAAAAAGGCAACATCTGTTTTTTTTTTTTTTTAAAGATTTTATTTATTTGACAGTGAGAAACACAGCGAGAGAGGGAACACAAGCAGAGGGAATGGTAGCGGGAGAGGCAGGCTTCCTGCCGAGCAGGGAGCCCGATGCGGGGCTCGATCCCAGGATCCTGGGATCTGACCTGGGCCGAAGGCGGACGCTTAACGACTGAGCCACCCAGGTGCCCTGGCAACATCTGTTTTAGCTTGAATTCTCTATTGATCAGAGGATTATCCAAAAGATACTAACTGATGTCATGAGAATTAAATCTAAATATAATGGAATTTCTTGATTTTTAGTTGATAGACCCCGGTAAGTAATAATGGAAATGATACCATTTTTTGTCCTCAACAAGCTTAAATCTGATAGGAAGAGGGTCGACATCTAAGTTTAACAAAATACATCTGGTGTTTTGTTAGGACTGTGTATTGACGCAGTGGAGAAAGGAGGGGCAAAGGAGGGAGTGGTCAGTTTTGCATTCCAGGGGATGGAGGTGAGTATTTCAAGGGGATGTTGATTGAGCTGCAGCTTGAAAGATAGTGCTTGTGGGTGTACAAGGCAGGACATTTAAGGAAGAAAGAGCAGAAAGATCAACGATGTGGATGGGAGAAAAATCTGGAAATATTCCAGCGTGATGGCACCTGCAAGAGGGTCGCTGTGACTATCAGGGAGAGATGAGGTGAGGTGGTGTGGGCAGCATTGGCAGCGCCATGTTGGAGCCATGCCCTAGCTATGATGGTGGTCTCCTCTGCTTCCCCCAAATTCTGCCATCTCCAGTCTGGGTCTTTCTCCATTTGAATAATGTGCTCTTCTTCATTCAGATGATGTGCCAATATTCTGTGCCCCCACCCTCCCTGTCAATCTTAAACCTGAGATGATTTGGTGAGATTTGATCATGATTCGTAGGATTATATCATTGGTTCATATTAACCTTGCTGTTAATGATAATTGTGCCCAAGATTTATTTTGATATGTTGGATAAGGTGAAGTCTTCTGAGCTTTGGTATTAGCAGATTTAAAAGAAGCAGGAAAAAAAAACACATTTTAACTCCTGGAAAAGAATAAATATGTGCCACTTCTCCCAAGCACAGTATACTATGACTTATGTGATACTGTAACCTAATGAAGCCTGAAGTGATTCAAAGTACTGCATGCTGCATAATAATTCAGACAGATCACTTGTTTGTGGTAGTGCCTGAAGACTGGCAGGCTCCCAGTGAAAAGAGAACTGTTCAGTACTCAGCATCTCTAGTCATGACCTGGTGATTGGCCTATCTGTGCTGCTCTAAAGCCTCCCCTCTCCCATTAAATGATTTGCTCTTTCTCATTATTTGTTTTCCCGTACTGTACTATCTTTTCTTTGTCTTTGGTCTCAGTTATCTTGCTGTGAGAGTAATTTGCTTATTAACCTGTGAAGACAAGATTGTCATGCCTTAGTTTTTCATCCAAAGGAAATGTCACTTTCTGCTTATGCAAATTATTTTGACTTTGTGGCGTCATAAAAATGTATATTTTACGTTGGGATATAGTCTGATGTTCCACACATATAGACAGCCTTCTTTTAATACATTTTATTTAAATAAGAGCATAAAATATATTTTATCTTTAGGTCATCAGGAAGCACAAAACATTCTCTATTCATACAAAGTCTTTAAAGATTTTTTTTTTATTATCATTATTTATTTGACAGAGAGAAACATAGTGAGAGAGGGAACACAAGCAGAGGGAATGGTAGCGGGAGAAGCAGGCTCCCTGCGGTGCAGAGAGCCCGATGCGGGGCCTGATCCCAGGGCCCTGGGATCATGACCTGAGCCGAAGGCAGACGCTTAACGACTGAGCCACCCAGGCGCCCCCATACAAAGTCTTTAAACACTGCTTTTCTTGACCTGGGTTCTAGACCACACTTGCATTTTTTTGTTTGTTTGTTTTACTTTATCTATGTATTTATTTGACAGAAAGAGAGGGAGTGAGTGAGCATAAGCAGGGGGAAACACAGAGGGAGAGGGAGAAGCAGGCTCCCTGCTGAAGGGGAGCCAGATATGGGGCTCAATCCCAGGACCCTTCGATCACAACCTGAGCTGAAAGAAGACGCTTAAACCACTGAGCCACCCAGCTGCTCCACACTTGCATCTTGTAACTGGACACGGTCATTTCCCCTGACTGTCTGTTTTCAGAGGGGGTAGGCTTGAGTGGTGGCAGCTCCTTTTCTCATGCCTTGCATTGTTCTGGCCTGGGGCATGGAGGAGCCCTGAGCATTTGTTATGATCTGTGACAGAGATATTTGACTCAGGCCACAGGACTGCTTACACAGAAGCCCTTCCTCCTGCCATCTGATACCCTGTACTCTGCTTCTTCTGATATCAGTACCTCTGGGTCACTGCCTTATATCTACTCCATCCAGCTCCATCCTGACTTCACACAGTAGACACACAGTGGGTTTTTGCTGAGTACCTGCACCGGAGATGGCTGTTTTATTAGGAGGTGTGTGTAGACGTGCTATAGGTGGTGAAGTCAGCTGTCTCTACCATGAGTTCAGACTACATCCAAAGTGCCAAGACCTATCCCTTAAAGATGTTCCTGGCTTTATGTTCTCAGGGCTTTCCTGAAACATCTGTTTCTATCCCATTTTTTAAATTTCTTTTTAGCATTCATCTGACATACCATATTTTTTCTTTTCGCCATTTATCAAATGTATTTCTCTATCGTTGACCCTAGACTGAGGATTTGTCTCTTCACTCTCTGTTCCTAGAGTCTAGGACAGTGTTGGGCACACAGCAGGCACTTAACGAATGTATTTTGAATGAATGGATGAGTAAAACCACAGCCACTCTCTCTTCGCTCTCTGCTTTCTTCTTTTCTCCACAGACTGGCTTTTTTTTTTCCTTAATGCTTTCAAGGCACAAACGGCAGCAATCCAGTTTCCACGTCATAGCTCCAGCCACATTCACAGTCTGAGTTGCTGTTTCTCTGTCTCAATCCCAAATTCCCAGGCGCAGAGATGAAATTGATGCTGCTTGCATCAGGAGGGTGCCCTGATCCAGCTGGTCATGGCCAAGCTGTCGGGGACAGAAAGAAGCTGCTAAGATTGTTTTCAGGATCCACTTTTCTGGGAAAGGAAGGAAATTCCAAGAAAAGAGTAATTGTGCATTGAATGGGTAGCAAGTATTTCAGTGATTCAGGAGTACCGATGAATACTTTTTGAATCATCTAAAATTTCCTAAATATTTTATTTTATTTTATTATTTTATTTTATTTTATTTTTTTAAAAGATTTTATTTATTTATTTGACAGCGAGAGAGATCCCATGTAGGCAGAGAGGCAGGCAGAGAGAGAGGGAAAGCAGGCTCCCCACTGAGCAGAGAGCCGGAGGTAGGGCTCGATCCCTGGACCCTGAGATCATGACCTGAGCTGAAGGCAGAGGCTTAACCCACTGAGCCCCCCAGGCACCCCTAAAATTTCCTAACTATTTTACTTTATTTTTTTATTTTATTATTTTTTTTTAAAGATTCTATATATTTATTTGACAGAGACAAAGTGAGAGAGGGAACAGAAGCAGGGGGAGTGGGAGAGGGAGAAGCAGGCTTCCCGCTGAGCAGGGAGCCCCATGCGGGGCTCAATCCCAGGACCCTGGGATCATGACCCAAGCTCAAAGCAGATGCTTATCGGCTGAGCCATCCAGGTGCCCCCTGACTATTTTAAATGGGTTCACAGAAGGGTATTATATTAGCTCGGGCTGCCATAACAAAATACCACCAACTGGGTGGCTTAAACAACAGAAACCTATTTTCTCCCAGTGCTGGAGGCTCTGAGTTCAGGGTGCCAGCAAAGCTGGGTTCTAATGAGAACTTTAGCTGTCTTACAGCTGACTACCTCTCTGCACATGGCAGAGGGAGATGGAGAGTCAGAGCAGGCTCTCTGGTGCTTCAGCATACGAATTATTTTATGGGGGCTGGGGCACCATTCAGTCCGTAGCAGGCATTTTTTTCATTTTTGTAACCTCAGCATGTAGTGAAGTTCTCAGGAGAGAATCTCAAGGTTTGAATTATTTTTATTTGCCTAATGGTTTTAGGTATTTAATGCCTTTGCTCCAGTGATGATGGGCACGTGGTAAAAATTGGAAATTTTGGGGGCGCCTGGGTGGCTCAGTTGTGTCAGCCTTCAGCTCAGGTCGTCATCTCAGGGTCCTGGGGTTGAGCCCTGCGGCAGGCTCCACACTTAACGGGAGTCTGCTTGCTTCTCCCTCTGCCTCTGCCCTTCTTCCTGCTTGAGCTCACTCTGTCTCTGTCTCTCAAACAAACAAACAAACAAATAAATTAATCTTAAAAAAATGAGAAATTTTGGTTATTTGATAACCATGTAGTGAAAAAGAAAAATAAGTTAGGGCATTTATGGGCAAATAATTTTAAAAGGTGGTAACAGTGGAGGAAGGATTTAGAATTTGACTTAGGAAAGAGCAATCCTATGTGAAAATGTATGAACATACTTGGACTACTGTTCCTGATGCACCCCTAAGCGGGGGTTTGACTTCAGGATAATAGCTTACAAATGTCCCTTGCTGGTTGACAATGGTAATGGACAGGAAGCGAGTAACGATTTATAAAGTGATGTTGGAGCTGTAGTTAACACGTCTCCCGGAGCACAGTGCAACATGCAGGAGGAAGCAGCAGCAGCAGCTCACAGAGCAGGGAAGGGGCTTTCCTTTGTCATCAGTTCCTATCTCACACTTTGTTCAGTTTCTAAGTCCCCTCGGCTTTTTTTTTCTGACAATGCAGAGCCTAAGGATGACCTCGGAGGAAGCTTTTAATGGCAGGTTGCAGGTAAAATACAGGATGCTCGGTTGAATTTGAATTCCAGAGAGATAAGGAATGATTTCCCAGTATGAGTATGTTTCACGTATTGCATGGGGTAAATACACACTAAGGAATTTTTCGTTATTTATCCGAAATTCAAACTTAACTGGTGTCTTGGATTTTTATTTGCAAAATCTGGCAACTTCAGTCACAGCCACGTTGTTTTATAAGAGGTTGTCAACTAACCTAGATGCAAAAAGTTCTTTGAGTTCATTCTTAGCAACGTGGGTGGAGTGGGAGGGGGACAGGGGAAAGGAATGACAGACTTGCCGAAGAATATGGGCTTAAAACCCAGGATAGGTGGAAAAAATGCCCGTTCTTATTAAATGCTCTGAGTTGGTATTTGATAGTTTAAAAGAGTAACACTATTTACGTGGCTCTGTTGGGAATGTATGGACTTTAAAAAAAAAAAAGTCACTGTACATTTAGAAGAGGAAACTTCTAAATCGTAGAATGAAGCAGCCAGAAGGAACTAGATCGTAGTTTAATCCCCCTCATTTTACAGAAAAGGAATTGAAATGACAGTGGAAATCAAGTCTTGAAGTCAGACCTGAAAAATGCAAGTTACATTGCTTAATAATTGGGGAAAACAGGTAGGGGACCTACGCTGTCTGAGCTTTAGTTTCCTACTTCCGGCAACGTGGAAATGGTATTACTTGCCCTACAGAATTTTAGTGAGGATTAAATGAGTTGGTCTCATGCCACCAGGACTGCTTTCCAAGGTGCTGGTACACAGGGCTCCGCACCTCTCTCTGGAATATCACTGCCCTTTTCTGTTAGGAGGTGCTCACTCTTAGGAGATGGTAATTGTTGGCTTCGGTTTATCATCAAAGTAGGGTAGAGAGTAATTTACTTCTGCAGGATCAATTATAAGCCTTAACATTGGCCCTATTAGCCAAAAAAATGTGGGGAAGAGGACATAAATAATAACAAAAATAACAAGCAGGGAGCCTGGGTGGCTGTCAGTTGAGCCTCCGACTCTTGATTTCGTCTCAGGTCATGATCTCAGTCAGGGTCTTGGGATTGAGCCCCCTGGGGCTCCGTGCTCAGCCCGGAGTCAGCTCGAGGATTTTCTTCCTCAGATAAACCAAAATGACTCTTTCCCTAGGATTGGGAAGAGGAGCTCTGCTTGAGTAACTAAGGCACTTTTTGGGAAGCAGGGGATCTTTGGTAATGCTGCCTCAAAACTCCAGAACTTTGATTCTGTTCAGCGGGAAATACGTGTTTATCCTATCATGTCAGTCATTTTCCCCAAGCCACTCATTTTCACATCCCATAAAGTGGTGGTTCTCAAAATAAGGCCTCTGAGCCTGTAGCAGCAACTTCCTATAATGTAAATTCTCAGAAGCCTGTGCAGACCTCCTGAATGGGGAACTCTAGAGATGGGCCTAGTAATTTTTTTTTTTTTTTACAGGAAATTCTTTTTTTTTTTTTAAAGATTTTATTTATTTGACAGAGAGATCCCAAGTAGGCAGAGAGGCAGGCAGGGGGGGGGGGGAAACAGGCTCCCCGCTGAGCAGAGAGCCCGATGTGGGGCTCCATCCCAGGACCCTGAGATCATGCCCTGAGCCAAAGGCAGAGGCCCCAACCCACTGAGCCACCCAGGCACCCTAGTAATTTGTGTTTTCACACTCTCTTCCTGATCCTGATGCTGGTTAGTGTCTGAGATCCGCTGCCCTAGAGCCTGGACTCCCCACAAATCCTCAGGTCGGTCTGCATCTCGCTTAGCAGCAGAGTTAGATCTGTCTGCATTTTTGCCTGTGATATCGAATTACAATTTGAGGATACTCAGTAATATGGGAAGTTAAATAACAATATGGGAGGGAAGGACCTTTATATTCATTAAATGCATAGTGGGGGCCAGGTATCACACTAGACATTTTATATACATGATCCCACTTACCGCTCACAGCAACTCCATGCAGTTGGGATTATCCCACCACTCTGTGAATAATGAAACTGAAGTTCAGACAGGTCAAGTAATTTGTCTAAGCCCGCATCGCTCCGAAGTGGTAGAGTAGAGATTTAAAGCCCAGTGTGACTTTCAACCTTATAAAGATACGTAACAGAATCTAGCTTTGCTACTGGGAACTGTGTGAAATTGGAAGGACCCAAGACTTGTAATGACGGGAAAACTGAGCCAAGGAATTTCTCAAGCTTGTTAAAGGTAAGGGAACTACAGGTTGGAGAAGGAAGCTATTAGGGGGACCACAGCTGCCACACTCCAGGTGGGGGAGGGATAGGCTAGCCACGCACACATTTCTCACAGCCAAGTTTAAAACAATTTAAATGAAGCAAAGTATTCAATTAGAGATGCTTGAGGAAACCAGGCACGTATCATCTGTGTCAGCAGCGAAGGAGAAGAAAATATTTAGCCTTTGCAAGCTGTGACCACTTCAGCACCGTATGATGATGTGGCCTCACGGAAGAGCAGAAGAATACATCGAATACCTTAGAGAGATTAATTTCCCTAGGAAAAAAAAATAAAACAAAGGAAGAGCCTCTGATTACATTTAAATATTTCCTTGCCAATGCTTGGGGGAATTCTAGCATTCCTTGCTCACAGAGGAAAGCTTTTGTGCCTGGGGAAAAGGTGATTAGGGCACCGTGCCTGGGAGGATAGAGATGAGGGAGGGGGTGGAAGAGAGGAAGGGGTGTTTCAATAGTCGCACAGGTGCAACAGTTTGGAGTGAGTGATGGCCTTACAAATGACCCTGGCACGGAGCAGAGGAAACCCAAGGAGAAGATTAATTGAATTACAGCTACAGTATGTGTGCATTTTATTTCTGCTGTGCCGTCTAAATGGATTGTGGGGCTGGCTCACCAGCTGGGGTAAGGTCAGAATATTGAGGAAATGGGAGGGGATATAGATGAACAATTTTCCGGATGGGGAACAATCGTTTGGTTGTTTGCTTTAGGGTAAAGCGCTTTGGGGGTCTGAACAGACTCAGTTTTTCATCTCCTTTGTCTAAGAGCAATCTAATTGTTTTTCATGCCAGGGTATGATCAGTATATGAAAAGTATCTTCCAGTTTAAGACAGTTTGGATAAGGAATAGCCTATTTGTCTTTTCTGTTTGTTTTTAAAGATATATTTATTTTAGAGAGAGGGAGGGAGCACGAGCAGGGGGAGGGGCAAAGGGAGAGGGAGAGAGTGTGGAGCCCAACTTGGGGCTTGATCTCACACTGAGATCATGACCTGAGCCGAAATCAAGAGTCAGACACTCAACCGACTGAGCCACTCAAGTGCCCCAAGCATATTTGTTTTATAACACAATTTTTCACTTTCTAAGAGAACTGACAAGATTTTTTTCTTTAGAGCATTAAAAATGTCTTTTGTTTTAAGAAAAATTCATATCCAGACACCCTTTCTGAAACAATATATATTGCTAAAAATAGTTACTTTGTGAATAGACATTATGGTATATAAAAAATTTTGAATTTTGTCAATGATTTCATATTCTTAGAATGTTAATCAAGTTAGTTAAATGATGCAAACAAGTGTATACTCAAATATTTGCCTAATCTCTTAAAAGCAGTTTATTTGTAGTAATTAAAAGTTTAGATTGTTCAATTGTTCAGTGATTTATATAGGTATTTATTTAATTATCTATTTAATTTCAGTCATGTAATATTTTGTGTCCATGTATCCTGCTGCGTTTCAAATTATTTTAATGCTTTCTTCAGTGTTCCTTTGGATAACTTAGCAAGATGCAACCTCATGTATCTTGAGGTCTAGCAGACATTGTTCTAATTCAGAAAATATATATTAAATCTCCTAAAAAAATGTAGAGAGACATACCATAAAAAAGCACATACATGCAAAATAAATATAGTAGGATGGGTTGCAAAATAGTTTTTGTTGTTGTTGTTGTTTTTAAATAAATTTTGAAAGGAAAGACCTGAATTCAAATCCAGATTTCATATCTTCCTCCTGCTTAGTGACCCTAGGTAAGTTACTTAAATTCTTTTTTTTTACTACTTAAATTCTGATACTCAATTTCTTCATCTGTAAAATTGAGACCATCATGATATCTTACAGTGCTGTTGTGAGAGTTAAATGAGGTTGTGTTTGCCCAGCACCTAGAAAGTTTCTTGCACATAGTAGACCTTCAACAAAGGCCAACCTCCCCACCCCTTTTCTTGTTTTAAATACTGTTTAAGAGAAAATATGGTATATTGGAAAAACTACTTAACTGGGCGTCTAACAGCAGGGGTTTAATCTAGCTATGTAATCTTAGGTCCTTTCAACCTCTCTGAAATGTGGCTAATTTGTGTCTAATGTGTCCTCAATCTGACTTCTGAGAGTCACATTTGCCCACATGCTCTTCTCCTTTGCATTTGTGTTGACCTCCTTTGTGGTCTCTAATGTTTTGGTCTGGTATGATCTTGTTAGCTGCCCAGCAGTCTCCCTCTCCCAGTCACTGCATTTATATAAACTCGAGGAGTATGTGTTTCATAGTGACTTGGATGACCCATACTCAGGGATCATAGAAGAGGTGTATCTGCCCTGCCTGTTTAATAGGGTTGCTGTGAGGAGTTAATAAAAGAAGTGAAAGCCAGTTACAAAGTGGAAAGTGTGAGACAAATGTTCATTAAATTCTTGTACCTTTATTCCTAGATCCCTGAATACTTTGTCCTTCCTTTCAAAAAGCTTAAATAACCTTGTGTATTTGACTTCATTTAGTCTTACTGCATCCCTTTAAAGTAAAGGACTAATTGCTTGGTTTAATAAACTTCTCCCTTCTGACAGTCTATTAGCTATTTTCTCCTCTATAAATTGTGCAAAGTGACAGCAGGATTGGCTTTGAGGTTTTCCAGGGTTTTCTACTTAAAGTCTTTCCTAGGGAGTCCAGCATCAAAAGTATAAAGGAAGGAGGGATTTGCCTTTTCATTTCAGTTCTCTCTCTCTGCAGATGGCAACACACTTTGATAAGGTTTTTGACGAAATAAGAATAAAATTGATTAACAACGTCTAGAATCTGTTCTGTGAGCAATATATTCCTTAGGTTCATTCAGGCTCTCAGAATTCTAAAGTAGTAATGGAAGAAGGGGTGCTCTCCATGTGTCTAGAACTGTAATTCTGGGTTAACATTATAATCAACCTGCAATTTAGGACACGGGGAGAATCTACATTCCTGCTGTGCACAGCATTATGTTTTATTTATAGTCATATTTATTTAGTAACTATACTATTACAGTATTATAACTATAATAACCCTTCCAGTAATTTTGTTTCCTATTAGAACCTTATGTGATTTAATTCATCAGTATTCTCTACTAGGCTTTACATTCTCTGAGAACAGACTGCTTCTGCCTGTGTCATAACTTCATCTCCAATGCTCAGCCTGGTGCTCTGCAAGGGTAGGCAGACAAATATTTGCTGAAAAACTGAATGAACACATGATTTTGTTAACACAGTGCCTGGAAATGGGATAATACCCAGATTGAGGGTGTGTGTTGAAGCTACACATCCTGGATTTCCACGTTTCATTTCTTGTTCCTATCAGCATGTGTGATATTCAGATTGTATGCTTCTTTGATTCTCAGTTAATGAAATTAAGTGTTGGGGAGTTCATTGTCATAGCACTGAAGGCATCATATGCTGTTCTTAACACACTGGAAACATACTATGAAATGGGTTCTCTCCTGACCATGAATTTATCTGCTGTGGGATTTCTAATCTCCTAACTAATACTGCTTCATAAGGGATCCTGTGTTGTGTGGGAGTGCAGGAATGGGGGCGGGGATGAGTTGGAGTTGGGAAATGAGAAATAGGAGTAGAGGCAACACACAGACAACTCTGGAAAAGAAGTCCCTGACTTGTGTTGGTTGTGAAGGTTGGGAGAATTATAAACTTTCAGACCACAAAAGCCAAGGATCAGGGTTATTGGTGAGCAATGTAACTGATAACATGTGTTGTATTTTTCTATCTTCAAGAACAACTAACATGTTACAGCTGGTCATTAGAAAGAACTTCCATTATTTTGAGGAAAAGAACATTTTTGCGTCATAGAATCACAAAATGGTAGAACTGGAAGGAAAATTTGAAACTACCTAATTCAGTCTAATTATATTATCAATGAAATCAAGACTTTCCCAAAGATCTTTATGAGCCTTATTTTAATTTTGCCTTCCACATTTATTTAGGAATTGTATAGAACACTTGGTATTATGGGGAGAAAGAAGGCTCATACAGCAAGGAGTTCAAACACAGTCCATGGTGACAATGAACATGCTGAACTGGACGGAGATGATAGGATAATTGGGTAAGCAGTCATTTTATTACCTTCCCAGAAAGCTTGTATGGTGCTCTTTCTATGAGAATGTTTAAGAATCTTTCTTACAAACCTCACTCAAACACCATTTTACTGAAGACATCAGGTATCTGAAAGAACAGAACTAATTTGTGAGTTTTGGTGGCAACAACCCAAGGCGTCTTGTCTTTTTATGTTCATTTCCCCAAGGATGTTTTATTTTCATTATAATCAGCATTTTTGGGGGGCGGGGGGTGGGAGAAGGTATTCTTTGAAATATTCTAAGTGTTTCATATGTAAGAAATACTGTGCTTTGTGATTCCCTGGCTCAACAAGGTAAGTCTTTCGAAATATTGCTCTCTGAAATGATTAGCAAATCATTCTTATAAACTGATTTGAATCACCTCAAGTGTCCCCAATACGGTTGTCCTCAACTAACAATGGCACCTGGAAAAGTGTGCATTTCCCTGGTGGCTAGAATCCTCACTAGAGCAAGACAGAAGCTCTTCTGGACACAAGGCTTTAGTCCACATCATGTCAAAATCTTGGCACTTCTGTAGTATATTCATACTGAATCAGGGATAGATTTAATAGAATCTCTGTTTGTGTCCATCAGGATTAAGAATGTAAATTGATGCTAACTGCATGACTGACATCTAGTGGATAGATGCCAGTGGTGCTGTTTACAAGCAGGTTTCCTTTTTTCCCCTCCTTTGGAGTATTATTTATATAGGGGAAAAATCACATTTGAAGAAATCAGTGTCTTAAATCCAAACTTATAATACTAGACATTAAATAAATATTAGGAATGGAGAACTCTGTAAACTCTCGAACTCTTTAGAGTTTTGAGAGAATATATGGTACGTTGGAGTGAAAATAAGACCACATATCCAAATTTAGGTTTACTTAGTTTGTTGGAAAGGATTGAAATACATTGACATGACAGTAGAAACTTGTGAAATATATAAACATGCCCAATAAATTGGAATACTTATTACTTTTTAACCTGTGATTTCTTTATCGATACTCACTTACTTGCTTGAGAGATACACTGAAAAAGATCTGATCTTCTTACTCTGATGTGAAATATCACTTGCCATTGTATAAACATGTTGAAACTTTGCTACTGTTCTAAGACTCAAATATTGATAACTGACAAGTAGAATGAAGTTTTAGTTATTCATTTGGGTTTTTTTTTTAATTACCAGAAATTTTTATTTGTTATTATTAAAAATATGCAGAATAATTGACCATGCCAATAGGAAATTTTAAGCACAAAATATTTAGGGGGAAAAGTGCCTGTTTTATTATAATTGAGGTATTGGAATCCAGATGACTATAGAAATATAATATAGATTATAAAGTTGAAATCTGATCTTTAGGAAAAAGTCCTAGACATTTCTATTTAAGGAGTTATTGGACATAGAGAAATAACAGACCAGATAGAGTGATAATGCGAAAATTTGATTTGCAGAATGCCACTTTTGGTAAAAGTGGTTTTTAATTGCCTGGAATAAAATGTATTTTGACATACAATCTTGCTGATTTTTTAAAAAAAAAAAGAAAACAAGTTGTCTTTGGGAGAAATTACTTTCCCCCTCATTCCGTTCCCTCTTAAGATGTACGAAACTTCAAGCAGAGGTAGAGTTTGGTTTAAAGGGTGGTTTGTCAGGGAGCACAGCCCTGCTGTGTAGATTGCATTGTACAGCATACTCATATACTACATCATGGCCTTTCATAATAAAAAAAAGTCATGCTGCTCATAATTCAAGGCAGATGGCTCATGTCTGTCTTTATAAATATATCAGATAGACCTATTCCTGAGCCTTTAGATCAGTGTTTACTCTAGGAATAGTTAGAGTAGACTTGCCGTGGAGGAAATTTTGCCAGCAGGTGTAAAGAAGTGGCAAAAGTCAAGAAAATTTTTCAAGCAGTTTTACACTGACTGGAAAGGAAAGACTGTGTTTGCAAATTGTGTCTTTTATATTCATTTGTGCACAGATATTAAGAAAATCTTCCTGGGTGATGATGTGACAAAGCTGATAATTATTACACTGAAATTATAAGGCTAAGCCATTATTTTTTCTTTTTTTAAATTTAAATTTTAGGGAGTTAACAGACAGCGCAATATTGGTTTCTGGAGCAGAATTAGTGATTCGTCACTTACATACAACACCCAGTGCTCCTCATAACAAGTGCCCTCCCTAATACCCATCACCCATCTAGCCTATCCCCCAAGACTCCTCCCTCCATCAACCCTCAATTTTTTCTCAGTTGTTAAAGTCTCTTATGGCTTGTTTCTCTCTCTCCTTTTTTTTCCCCTCTTATTTTAAAAATTGAGATATAATTTACACACAGTTGACATGTGGTGTTACAGGTAAATGAGTTTTAACAAATGAATACACCTGTGTAAGATTCAGAATATTTTCAGCTCCTCAGAAAGTTTCTTCAAACTTTTTCCCAGGCAAACTCTGCATCCCCTACTCCTCTCTATCACCCCTGTCTCCCAGGCAATCACTGTTCTGATTTCTTTTTTAACTTAAAGATTTTATTTATTTATTTGAAAGAGAGAGAGAGAATGGAAGAGGGAGCATGAGCCCAAGCAGGGGCAGAGGGAGAAGACTCCCCGCTGACAGGGATCTCAATGCAGGACTTGATCTCTGGACGGTGGGACAATGGGATCATGACATGAGCCAAAGGCAGATGCTTAACTGACTCAGTCACCCAGGTGCCCCATGACTTTTTTTTATCATGTTGCCTTTTGTAAAATTTAATGTAAATGGATTCACAGGAATTAGTTTTTTTTCTTAAGTGTGATTATGTTATTCAGTTGAAATAGTTCAGTTGAATTTGTTTATGTTTGAATTTAGTTTTATGTTTTATTTCTTTCAATATTTATTTCAAATATATAGAACCTTAATAGGCTTACATATAGTTTTGGAAACACATAAGTGCCTCTCCTATACTTCACCTGTTCCCTGCTACCCACTATCTCTTGTAAGTAACAACCTCATTGTTTTCTGGTTTATCCTTCCTGTGTTTCTGTTTTGCCATTTTCCTACCTGTTGTTTCCTTGTATATTGAGTTTTAATTTGTATCTTTAAATAATTTCCATTTCTTTACTGGGCAATCACTTAATTTCACTAAGTGTGTCTGTATTTTCCTTTAAGTCCCTAAATATATTCATAATAGTCTTTTAAATTTCTTACCTGCTAATTCCAACAGCTCTGTCATCTATGGGTCAGTTTCTATGGAATGTTTTATTTTCTTTCCTGGTATGGGCTGTCTTTTTGTGTTTCTTTACTTGTCCAGTGCAGTGATGCTTTAGTGGTGCTGGGAAAGCATGGCTACAATATTGTTGAGAGTCTGAGTTTTATAGGATACCTTTAAAGAGTATTGAGTTCTGCTCTGGCAGGTAGTTAATTTACTGGTAGATTACCGTGACCCTTTTGAGATCTGTTTTTAACCTTGGTTACATTTAGTGAAAAGTGGTCTTTAGGGATAGAGTAGCCTTACTTCTAATGTTTGGGAGTTTTGGCATTTCATTTGGATCCCTGGAATGAGAGCTCATCAGTCTGGCTGGTTAGAAATCCTGTCTTC
Source organism: Procyon lotor (assembly GCA_028646535.1). Taxonomy (NCBI): domain Eukaryota; kingdom Metazoa; phylum Chordata; class Mammalia; order Carnivora; family Procyonidae; genus Procyon; species Procyon lotor. The sequence continues at coordinate 24,438,869 of CM053618.1, forward strand.
CGATACTATGTAGGCTTCTGAAGTACTGTTCAATTCACAGCTCTCATAAGTCTTTTTCTCCCTGACCTTGCAGATTTCTGGAATTTCTTCTTGGTCTAGATCCTTTCTCTTGGATACTGAGCTCTTCAAATGGCCCCTGTTTCTGCAGTCCTTCTGCTCTCTGCTTCTCCAGTTTAGCAAAGCCACCATGTTCTGGTTGTTCACCTCTTTGTGCCACAGTCTAGAATGTTTCTTCAGGCAGAAGGCAAATGTAGGCTTCATCTTGTGTGTGTATTTTCCTTCTTTCAGGGATCACAGTCCTGTGCTGTTGGTTGTCCAACATCTGAAAAGAGTTCCTTCATGTATTTCCTCTGGTTTCACTGTTGTTTGTGGCAGGAAGGCTAGTCTGTATCTGCTTATTCCGTCATGGCTACAAGCAGAAATTCCTAGCCACTATTTTTAATTAAGAAATGTTCACGTCACTAGGAATTTAAGTAATAAAATATCTCCATTTCAATATCGCTTGCTTTAGCCTTTGTATGACTAATTTTATTTGACAATAGAAGTAAACAAGCAAACACTGGAGATACAAAGGTTTCCAAATTTCCAAACAACTAAATACTTGGCATATGTATGTACAATTCCAGGAAGTAACAACAGTGGAACTTGACATTCTTATTAAAGAAAATGACACAAAGGTATTTCATGATGAGGTATTATTAATTTAGAACTTCCTTTTCATGCATCTCTTGGCATTTTATAATTGCAAGATTCTTAGATTTAGTATACTGGAAAGAAAATGGAGCTAGGATGGTTGAATATGATGCAAACCTTGTAAATGGAATTATAATTTGATGTTTCCTAGCTGTACACTTGTTTCAGTAAGAATGTAGTATTATGGATGCTTTTTCTTTTTGAAAACATGTGGCTAACTAATAATATATTATCATATTTTCCTTTATAAAAGTAAATAAGAATGTTTTGCTTGAAATAAGATGTAAATGATCAAGGAATTTTTGTCATTTATGAGTATTATTAACATACATATTATCATTATTATTTTGCTTTGATTTGTTATATGGCTATATGATGTACTGAATTTACATTGGAGCGTGGGGTGTAAGTAGAGGTGAAGTTGTGAGGTGGGAAGTAGTAGAAATGAGAGTCCAGGGAATATACCAGCATGAGCAGAAAGGTTGATAAGACCCTAGAGGGTAGGGGTGCCTGGGTGGCTCAGTGGGTTAAAGCCTCTGCCTTTGGCTCAGGTCATGGTCTCGGGGTCCTGGGATTGAGTCCTGCATTGGGCTCCTTGCTTGGTGGGGAGATTGCTTCTCCCTCTGGTTGCTGCCCTTTCACTTCTCTCTCTGACACACATACACACAAAATTAAAAACACTAAAAAAAAAAAATTTTTTTTAAACTAAAAATTAGTTTGTTATAGTCCCTAATAAGTCATATCTTTTAAATATTACATATGCTTAAACATACACAGATTATCTTCAATTTAACACAAAACTTGTAATATAGAAGTCCTTTACCTCATAATTGCCATATTTATTTCCAAGTCTTTCCAGACACTTACCTACTAAGAGAAACAGATTTATTGTCATAGGTGAGCTAGAGTTGATATATCAGCATTTCATGACTATAACATGGTTGTCACCTTTGGTGGGTTGAATGTTTCTGGATCTGGGTTTGAGTTTGTGAAAGAAGACCTGGCTACTGATTTATGTTGAGCACAAGGTAAACTTAAGGAAAAAAAAAAAAGATAAATATAAGGAGCAATTTTGTAGTCACTATGACAAAAGGAAATCCCAAGTCTATAGCCTTCAGGATGAAATTCCTTTTCCAACCAATATTCACTAGGTTTTATCCTTTTATCAAACATTTTCTAACCTGTTATAACTTTTATTTATTTATTTATTTATTTATTTATTTAAAGATTTTTTTTTTTATTTATTTGACAGAGAGAAACACATCAAGAGAGGGAACACAAGCAGAGGGAATGGAAGCGGGAGAAGCAGGCTTCCCGCCGAGCAGGGAGCCCGATGTGGGGCTCGATCCCAGGACCCTGGGATCATGACCTGAGCCAAAGGCAGACGCTTAACTACTGAGCCACCCAGGCGCCCCTAACCTATTATAACTTTAATGACTTGCATGGATGAGATTCTGATGGCCATACTCATTTTCTATCACCACTTGATTGGATTCTCCTTGTCTATTTATTGTCTGATTCTTTTTACTTCTAATTATTGTCTGTAGCTCTAAGCTCTTTGATTCACTTTGACTTAAGCTTAGTAACAAGGAACTGTACTTCCATTAATATGAAGATATTTGGAAGTTTTGAAAAGTTTTTTTGAACAGCTTTAAAAAAAAGGTCAAAACTTTATTACTATAAAAATTACAAAGGCTTCAATATCATGTTTCATTCAGTTCATTCATTCAAAATAGAGATATGTGCAGAGTATTGGAACATAAATTTACCTACTTTTTAGGTATGTCTTTTCTCTCTGACCTTTTTGAAATCTGTGCTTACTTCTGTTTTAATCCTTCTTAAAAGATACTTTCTTACTTTATTACTTTTTCTGGTAGAACCTGTGAGCTTTCTGAGATATTAAGTTGTGCCTTCTTTTATGTTACATTCTTAAGACTTAGCACATTGCTGACACAAGATGGGTGCTTTATTTGTTGAATAAGGTCTTCAATATTTTAATAAATATAATAACATTGAAGAAGCTTGATTGGAATGAAGTAAGAAAACTACTTAAAAGAATACTTAAATAATTTCAATGACAGAAGATAGAGTCATTGGGATTAAACATTGCTTAATGTTTAAGAAATACATTCAGGAGATATTTAGGAAGTGGGATTGATTGGGCTCTATGACTGGAAGATGTTGGGGAGTGTGAAGTCAAGAATGACTCAGATTCATACCTTCAAAGACTGGATAGATGATCATAATGCCATTAAATGAAATTGCATCTCAAGAGACACAGATGTCTTTAGGAGTAGATAATAAGATCCATTTTGAGTATGTTGAGTTTGAGGTAACTATGAGTTATCCAGGTGGAAACTTCCAGGTACATTGTTGGAAAGAAAATTCTAGAACTCATAAGTCTAGGCTAGAGATAAGATTTGCAATAATCTGTCTATGGATGATTATTATAATGGAATGGTTGGGATTCTCAAGGGGGAATATATAGAGGGAGAAGAGAAGAATATGGTTGTTGTAACCTAAGGGAAAATCACAAGTTATCAGCCTCTGGCCTGATGTAAGTGGAGATTAGGGTGGTCAACAGATAAAGACCAAGAAAGACGGGGGGGGAAAAGGGTGAGGAAACCCCTGAACCTGGTTCTTATGGTAGCTAAATGGACAGATTAATAAATGGTCTCAAATTCTTCAAATAAGGACCAAAAAGAGATCTTTGGATATTGCTGTTAGGAAGCCCAGTGCCAAGTTAGAAAAGACTGTTACACACACATGAGTATACAGAAGGCTTTCTAGGTTTCTTTGATTTGTTGGGAGCCAAACAAATGTGAATTTGAATCCTTACTCTACCAGTTCTGACAGTTTTACCTTAGACAAGCTCCCCAGATTTCTCTTTTAAAAAAATTTAATTTCAGTATCGTTCACGTATAGTATTATATTTAGTTTCAGGTATGTGGTATAGTGATTCAACGATTCCATACATCACCTGGTGTTCATCATGACAAATACCCTCCTTACTGCCTATCCCTTATTTTGTCCATACCCCTGCCCCTCCCCTCTGATAACTATCTGTTCTCTATAGTTAAGGCTTCTCCAGTTCCTGACCCATAGTTTACTTTGGTGTAAAATGGGAATAAATTCTCATGATGCTGTTGCAGGGATGAAGGGAAGTAACCTATGCTTTCTGGGTACAATAAACTGCACTGAGAGGATGTGCATTTTGATTGAGAGAGAGAATGGGTGAATGGTTTTGGAACTTGGGAAAGAGGAAGCAAATCCCTTCTTTCTTTTTCTCCTATAATCTGGCCCTTGACATTACTGTATACTAATCAAGTCCATACCAGTATGCTAATAAATAATACATAAAGCAAGGCCTCAATTATGATATTTGTTGGAAGGCCTGAAATTACAAGTACTATTTATAAATTATTTCTAGAGGAAAATATTTTTAAGTTATAACCACATCACATCTGGACCTAGGAGCGAAACCAGTTTGTCAGTTGAAGATTGCTTGCATTGGCTTATCAGTTGCAATCCTATTTTCTACCTAGTGTATAGAAGTAATTCCCATTTCATTAAACTTTGAGTGTGTGTATGTGTTTAGAAATTCAGAACAGGGGATGAAAATTCCCAATGAAGATTGTGGTGTTCGAGAATCATAATTCACATGTTAAATAAAGAAGTAGCACATGGAATTCAAGAGCCAGGAATATTTCTCTAAGTTTTTCTGAAGGTAAAAACTTCATAAAGTTTTTATGTAAAAAAGTTATACAAAAAATTATATTAAAATGAAACATGATGTTGAAGTCTTTGTAATTTTTATAGTGATGAAGTTTGGAGCTTTTTTTTTTTTTTAAAAAAAAAAAAGCTGTTCAGAAAAACTTTTCAAAACTTCCAAATATCTGTGTATTTATGAAAGTCCATTTCCTTGATACTAAGCTTAAGTCAAAATGAGTGTCTTTTCTATAACTTTCCTTCACTTCTGTAATCCCTACTTTGACTTCCAATGATTTGGGCAGTGAATGAAGAATTTAGAGGTAAACTGCAACTATTTCAAAGTCAGAAACTCTAGAAGCCAGGAATTTTAGTTTTTGAAGATAATTAAGAGTTACATAAATTAGAAAAATTTTTGTAAATTGTGGATTTTCCTTTTTCTAAACTCAAATGTAGCATCAGAGCCATGATGCACAGGGTCTGCTAGTGTTTTGGGGAAAAGCAGCCAGGCTTATGTATCTGCCAGATTGAGGATACAATGAGAGCTGGGTATAAACAAATTAGTTACAAACCTAGTTTTGACAAATTACACAAGAGTTCCAACAATTATTTATTAAGTTTACTTCATAACATCTATTAAAAACATTTTCAGGGGTGCCTGGGTGGCTCAGTTGGTTGAGCAACTGCCTTCAGCTCAGGTCATGATCCTGGAGTCCGGGGATCGAGTCCCACATCGGGCTCCTTGCTCCATGGGGAGCCTGCTTCTCCCTCTGACCTCTCCCCTCTCATGCTCTCTCTCTTTCTGTCTCAAATAAATAAAAATAAATCTTTAAAAAAAAAATAAAAACATTTTCAGGAATGGGAAAATGGGCGGGGGAAGAACTCACAAAATAATTTATTTGGGATTTGTTATTTGTGTTTTTCTAAAGCACTCAGGACCATGACAGTAGATTTTCTGTCCCCCTCTCCTCACCTCACTCCAGCTTTGGGTTCTTCAAGGCAGAACAAACACTAAGAGTATTGGCTGCTGCAGTCTTCCTCACTGGCAGCGTTCCTGTGGTCAGTTACTTATTAATTTATTACTAGTGAATGACCAAGTCCGCATTGGTTGTGGGAAATACTTGCAGCTACCAGTAAGGTCAGTTAGGCTCCCAATTCTCCTGAAGTCCCCATTCCCCTTAACTCAAATACTCCTTTCCCTGATTTTCACCCCTGGCTACTTATTTGAATCCCTTTAGGGAGCTTTTAATGGTCTCCATGCCCAGGGTATACCCCAAACCAGTGGTATCAGCTCTCTGGGTATGAGTTTTGTTTTTATCGTATTTTTTAAACTTTGAGTCTCTTCAAAGTGCACCAATTTAGAGAACCCATCATTCTGAACTCTCTTCGTGGAGCTGGGATAGCAGGTTCATATGTCCAGTCAGCAGTGGAAGTGGCTGTCGCTTTTCAGTCAGCTGATGATAGGAGGATTGTTTTGGGATGAATCTTGTGCTCCCGAAATCTATATGTTGAGACCCTAACCCCTACTACCTCAGAATGTGACTAAATTTGGGGATAAGTCTTTAAAGAGTTAATTAAATTAAAATGAAGTCAGTTGGGTGGGCCCCAATCCAGTACAAATGGATATATATGAAGAGGAAATTAGGACACAGACATACACAAAAGGTAAAGAGCGTGTGAAGACATGGGGTGAAGACCACCTATAAGCCAAGGAGAGAGCTGTCAGAAGAAATCAACCCTTCTAACATCCGGATCTCAGACTTCTAGCTTCCAGAACTGTGAACAAATAAATATCTGATCTGTGGTACTTTATTATGGGACTACTAGCAAACAAATACTAGAATCAAAATGACTGTAGGGGTTAAGAAGATAAAGAAGAAAAAAAAAGTCAAAACAAAACAAAAAAAAAAGAAGGAAAGGGAAAAAAGATCTCTGTGAAAATGAAATTCTCTGCATTGAATTTATCGATGCTGGAACTGCTCTGCTGTGTGGACATGTCTCCTGGGAGCTTCCTCTGTGATGAGGCAGCTTAACCGAGAGCAAATAGCTAGGGACCTGGACCTCTGCCTGATGATTCTTGTAGAGACAGGAGGAAGAGTGAATGTGTTCTACTGATTTGCTTGGCTTGAGGACTCTCCAGATACACACTTAATCCAACAGTTAAAAACATTTAGCCACAAGGCTAGTCTTGAGTTTTGTGCTAGGATGCTTTCCATAAATATTCCATATGAAATTACATTAATAAACTCGTTAAGGAAGGAAACCATATCGTATTCATTTTTATGACTTACTAAGTGACACATAGCAGGGCACTCAAAAATGCTTGTTGAATGATTAATTAGTGAGTAAATAACCTACTGTATGGAATCTAAATTATTTTAATTGGTTTTCAAAATACTTTTCTATCTATCCTCTTCAAAACACATCTTTTTTTTCACTTAACCTGCTAATAACAGAACAATGTCCCACAAATGACTTGTCTTTTGTTCATACTGTGTATTGGCTTAATGTTGTCTCACTTGAGTTGCCATTCTTTTGTTTTTCAAACTTCATTTCTCATGTCTACTTGGCTATAAGCCATGGATCCCAGTCTGCACTCAACAAACATTTGTTGAGCCTCTGTTCTACACGATGTACTGTGTAAGATACCAGGGGTACACAGACAGATTCAACAAGATTTCCAGTCTTCTAGGGTCTTGCACCCAAGCTAGGGAGAAAGACCGGTGAATTGTTAAAATACAATGTGCTGAGTGCAACAGTAGAAGCAGAAAACAGATGCTATTAGATAATAGGGAAATAGAATTTAGATTTATATGGGAGTTCATGGGGAGCAGACAGTACAGAAAGTGAATTAAATTGGTTCCAGAAGGTTATTTGGGAATTACATGGGTGAAGAAAGTGTGTAGGATGAATGAAGAAAAGGAAATAGCCTAGATTAAAGCTTGGAGACTTGAGGCTTTGGAGACTCTTTAGCACATGTATGTTTTTTGTTACTGAATCTGCTTCTGTGGTCTTGAAACCAAGGAACGGGCACCATAACCCTTTACACACATGGCTTAGGAAAAGAGGAAAGTATTAGTTATATAAAGTATCCCCAAGATGAAAGCAAAGAAGTGGTAGGAAAGAAATCTGGGGTCATGCCATTTCTTGGTCTGGTCTTTAGGTGACATCACTAACCCAAGTAAGTTCTTTCTTTGGGCCTGCCTCTTGTTTTTCCTTCTTTACAAAGCACTTTTACATCCATTGTTTCTGTTGAGTCTCACAGTAACCCTCTGAGAAAAATAGTAGCAAGTGACATTCTTCCCATCCTGAGGCTAAAGAAACCAAGGTTTAGTAAGTTTGAGTCATTTGAACAAATCCACCCCTGATAGAAAGTTGCAGATCCAGGGTTCACAGCCAGGGTCTCTGACTCCACAATCTAAGCTCTTTTCCTTACAACATGTTCTCTTCTATAAGACATATGAACAGTTTTAGAAGAAAAGAGAATATGAGATGGACCATTTGAAAGTGTAGGAAGTCCACTTGTGCAAAATTTAGGGAATGAAGTCACCTGAAATGATTCTAGGGAGGTACGACAAGAACAGTTCATCGTTCCCCCAACAGGGAATATATAATTGTCAGTCTATCTCACATGTCCTTTATTTAAAATATTTTGCATAGACCACACATTCATGTCCTTTAGTGCCACGGAAGCAGTGAGATGACAAGCTGTACATCCCAGGGGATGATAAAGAGTGGTTAGGAGCAAGGGGATCTTGAGTTAGACTTGGGTTCACATCCTGGCCCCACTGTTGACAGTTTGGTAAGTTGCCTCAGTTTGCTGCGTGTCATGTCACTTTTCTTCACCTGTAAAATACAGATAACAAACTGAGCTTTTCCCAGGATTGTGAAGATTAAATGAGTCAACATTTAATGCCTCCAACAGTTCCTGGCAAGTAATTACCAAGATGCGAGCAATTATTACTGTTATTTCTCTCCTCCGAAATCTGTGGGAATCAAAGGACAAATATCTTGTGCCTCAACAATCTTGTTTCAATATCAGTTGATACTGCTTGATGCCAAATGTCACATCACCCTCTCAACATATAAGGATATTTTACCCTGGAGAATTTTGGAGTACTTTCTTGTGTTGGTAGAGACCCTGTTACCTTATGGAACATTTAAATTTGACTGACTGACAAGTCCCAGGTTAGAATGATTTTCTACTAAATAAAAAGCTTCAAAATTGTGTCTTGGGCATGTTTGTTGACTTCTAATATTTAGAGTCAATTGTTGTAAATGAAATCTTAATGGACTGAATAGAAAACATTTAAAGCAGGAAACATTTTATAAAGGTACACATTGGGATCTAACTGTTGGAGATGAAAATTATGTGATGAAAGTGATGTTTAATTTTATACACTGTATTATTACTTGGACTGTACAATAAGTTAAATTTATGCCTTAAAACAGTAATTGTCTCCTTAAAAAGGTTATGTCTTTATAAATCGATGCAAAAATTTTTCTGTCATTAAGAGCATAATCAGAACTTTTTTTGCTATGCCAGTCTTGTCATCTGGAAAACATATGACGTTTATACAGTTTTCAAAGATACATGTGATTTAGTTAGGTACCCAGAGACCTCCACATGAATTGTTAATTTCATATTGCCTACAACACTCATCCCCTCAATGTTTGCAGAGTTTATAGGAGATCAGTTACAAATGTGATTATACCAGCCATTCCTCAGACCTGACACCAGTTTCAAATTAAAAACTGACAGACCTCACCTGCTCCTGGGTTCACCCACAGGTCACCTTCTTGTCACTTCAGCTCTCCCCCCATTAAAATGACATCTATGTTCATAAAGGGACTGAGAGGGGCTGTGAGTTGTTAGAATTGTTGAGGAATAAGAATAAGGTGTCATCTGCCCAGATAATATAGTGTTCAACTTTGGCCTTTGAGGGACAGGAGGCCAGGAACACCCAATGGTGTTTTCAAATACAAGAACAGAGTCCCAGAGAGGTCACCCATTGCTCTTAATACAACTCATGGAATAGAACAAACATACCATTATAAAGAATATGTATTCACATCAATAAGAGGAAAGAGGCAAATAGAAATAATGATTTAAAAAAATATTCTTCTGAAATATTTAAAATATTCTCCAGGTGTTTTATTAGTTTTATCCGAGAAACAAAAATGGTGAATTATTTTTTTCTTTGAAGAAGTATAAGAAAACATAAAACAATACAAATGTAAGCTGAGAAAAATATTTGAGTCATCTATACACAGCCTTTGCCTCAAATAATTTGCCATATGTTAGCTGCAATGCTTGTATAGAACATTATAATATATTATCTCCTTTTTATGAAACTTAAAATACTTACAGACTTTATTTTAATTACCCCCTAGTTAAAGAATTAAGGAAAAATATAATTTTTAAGGAGAAAACTAGATGATAAAGCATTGGAAATAATGTCTTATTTTTGTAACTGATACTTGGGACAGTGCAATGCATGGCGGGCATTTAATGATGTCCAGAGGAGATACTTGGTAATTTGAAAAACTCACAGATCTGAAAAATTATCATATGAAAAATTACCATTATGAAAATGATGGTTGTTACTGGAATTTAAGTGTCTTAAATTTTTGAAAACACAGAGTTATTTGTTAAAGCCTTTAAAAAAACAATGTTAAGAATTTTTAGCTGTGTCTGCTTCCAGGGCATGAGGAGCCCGAAATGGTTAGTGTGTGCCCTGCTGCAAGCCCTGTACCTAGTGTGAGCTCACTGGTACACTGTGCCCTGCTGGGGGGGGGAAGCAGGTGATGATGAGGTTAAGGCAAAGAACACCAGTGTCCCATACAAATATTTAAAATATCTCTTTGACGTGTGGAATTATACAAATAGGCTTTCTTTCTCTTCAATTTCTTCATCTGTTTATTGGCCCCTTATCACCCGATGTGCTGCCACTAGAGCTGGCCTGCCTGAGGGTGATCCCCAGTGATGCCATTGACTAGCTGGGTGTTTTAGTCCCTTTGGGTTGCTAAAAAAAAAAAATAGCATAGACTAGGTGGCATAAGCAGCAAATATTTATTTCTCCTATTTCTGGAAGCTAGAAAGTCCAAAATCAAGGTGTGGAAGATTCAGCATCTGGTGAGAGCCGTTTCCTGGGTCATAGACCAATGTCTCTGGAATGCCTGGTTCACAGAGATGGCTCTCTGGTCATCACATGGTGTAAGAATGAGAGAGCTCTGTGGGGTCTTTTTTCTAAGGGCATGAATTCATTCTTCCACATTGAAGATGGCTTCCATCTTCCATCTGATGGCTTAATCAGCTCCTAGGGGCCCTACTTCCTAATTCCCTGATATTGGGAGGACATTCAATCTTTAACACTAGGTGACCTTGGGCCACTTATTCAAACACTTGCATCTTAGTCTCCTCATCTGTAGAATGGGGCAATAGTAATACCTACCCCATCCAGTGGAATTAAATAAGTTGATACTACATAAAGCACTTAGTATACTGCTTGGGTATTTTAAATGCTATACATGTGTTTGTCAGATCAAATAGTTGCAAACTGAGAATAATTACAATACTTAATGGGCATAGTCTGAAGGGTCGCCTAAGAATTAAATAAAAAGCAAATTGTAAACTCATATACTTGCTTGATAGCAAGATTATTACTCTATGATGAAGATGATGTGTAAAATATAATGCTGAGCTGGCTGCAAGGGAAACAGTTTCTGTGTTCAAGGAGATCATCCTATAGCAGGTATAGTATGGCCACTCAAGTACTTCTCTTGTCTAAGACAGACGATGAAAGTACGGGGCTCTAGGAAGTCTTAGAACTGTAAGGTTTCTGTGAAAAAGAGGATTAAGAAAAGATTTACAGTTTACAGTGGGAAGTGGATATTTGAGATGGGCCTTAAAATATAGTTAGATTTTGGGAGGAAATCTGGTGGACAGTAGAGTTTCCTCTGGACAATGTGCATGTTAAGGCACTGACCCCCTCCTCCCCCATTTGCTGTTGAAACTCATGTATAACTTTTGTCTTCCCACTTTACTAATAGCCTACTGTTGGCCGGAACTAGAAGCCTTACCGATAATATAAATAGTTGATTAATGCATATTTCATATGTTATATGTATTGTATACCGTATTCTTAAATAAGTTAGAGAAAAGAAAATGTTATTAAGAAAATCATAAGGAAAAGAAAATACATTTAGGGTAGTGTATTAGGTGAAAAAAATCTGTCTATAAGTGACTTGTACCGTTCAAACCTGTGTTGTTCAAGGGTCAACTGTATTTCATCTTAGGAGAGCTATACACACAAATACACATGTATAGTGAACTAGCTTTTAGGAATGATTAAGTTACTGGTATTTGTTTAAGATTAGGGATTGTTTTGATTACATTTAGAATTAGAGAGGGAATCAGGTTATGTACACGAAAAGGCTTATATAGTTTATACAAGCTAGCTTACACAGAGCCCAGGATAGGGACTCTAGTCTTTATTGGCTGTCTATGATAATGCTAGAGTAACAAAAACTGGTATAATAGTGAAAGCTGTTATTTATGGTTTTCTTATTAAATAAAGTGTTAACAACCATATATACATTATTTCACTTAGTTCCTATAATAACACCTTGAAAGTGGATATTATGATTGTCTAAATTTTATGGTTGAGGAAAGCTATTGGGACTGAAAGAGGTTAAGTGACTTGTTCAGGTCACAAAACTAGTAAGTGATGGAGCCACTAGTAAGTGATGGAGTCACATCTTTCTAACTGGAGGCTAAGCTACTGATAGTTGAATATGCTGTGTCACAAAATGTGTTAAGCTCTAAAAGCATTTTAGCAGGGATGATAGCACTGGGTAGAAAGACATGGTCTTGATGCATAGATTTAAATAATATTAAAAGGAAACCTAAATATAAACAGAAACTTGTTTGGTGGAAAGAGGGGATGAGGTAGTGAGAGGGGGACCAGAATACAGTCTTCTGGGATGCTGGTGATGCTGTGTTCCTTGATCAGTAGATGTTATATTGGTGTGTTTATGGTTTGTTATTCATTAAGCTATACACTTAAGATTTGTATCTTTTCTGGATGGGGATTACAACTCAATTAAAACGTTTATAAAACTTACATGTTTGACATCCAGGTTTGTTAAAGAGTTTCACTGAAATAAGGAATGGAATAGGGAAAAAAAATCCCTCAAGTATACGCATACAATTTCTGACCACCAAGAGTGCCTGCCCCACTCTACTGGAAAGGACCTCTAGAGACTACATCATGACGTCCTGGGATTAAAAAGTAGAAGTGAGAGATAATATAGAAAGGCACATAGAATCCAGGTGAAAATGATTTCAGAATGGAAAATCACTGTGTTATAATTATGCTAAATATCGTGTAGATAGTTTGGAATTCTATCAAACATACAGCTAAGTGGTTGCTATTAGGTTATTTGAAGACATTTAATCAATTGCTTGATCTCTAATTTTTGGGCAGATGTACAACAAATTATATGCAAACAGTTGATTCATATAAGTTCAGGTATATAGAATAAAATGACTCTTTTTATAAATTATATCACTGGAGAGCATAATACCATCATGGAAATGTTGTGTCCAGTTATCACTGGGTCCCCTAGTGGAAGTGAAGAAAAGATAAGCAAAATACCACCCTACACTTAGTAGAATTAAATAAAATTATATGATTTCATCTTATTATTATAAAGTTAAATACCATGTTTCTCTTACTATAACCTATCTGGAGGAATTCAGTGAGATTGATTAGGGGAACAGTGGAATACAGGGAAACAATGAAATATCTGGAAACTCCTTTATTCCTGAGCTAAAATTTTTTCATTATTTTGACTTTTGATGTCATTATGTATCATAAGGTTATTAATCACTTAGAAATGTGAAGAAAATCCATTTTTCCTTAAAAACTAATTTTTATAATATGCTAAAAATCAAAGGGAACAAATACTTGGGATCCTATAATCTGAAGAAGTGGCTCTTGATGGCTTTGTTCATTGGCATCTGGGGTAAATTCTGCATCTCAGTGTCCCTTTAACATTGATGAAAAATGGAGATTATTTATTTTCATTAACACATACAATATTAGTATTTAATTTTAAGTAATTCTGGATTTGGGGCACCTGGGTGGCTTAGCAGTTAAATGTCTGCCATCGGCCCAGGTCATGATCCCAGGAGAGTCCTGGGATTGACTTCCCGCTTGGTGGGAAATCTGAAAAAAAAAAAAAATAATAAATTCTGGATTCTCTGATTCAAACTCATAGATTCTCTTTAAAGAATGACCAAATTGGAAACCCCTTTAGCTATCCTACCTGTGATACTCTGAGGTTGTCTGCAATTTCTAACACCATACTGGGAGGAATGGCAACTCCGCATACTTCTGTTCTTCACATCTTTGTGTATCTAATATTCTTTTGAATATTTTATTTTCTCTACCTAAAGTTTCTTGTAAGCAAAAATGATGTTATATGGGTATTTTTTGAATCATCGTGGGAATAGAAGGTGATATATTTAATAAGAAAGTATCAACCATTAGCTCTTTTCCCTCTTTAGTCAGGATTACTTTGTATAAAAAAATAGAATTAGGATAGAGACAGCCCTCTCTCTTTTCTAGAGTACAGGAGACGATGCTGTTGCCTATCTGCTGTGTAATCCAGTTTTCTTTACTAAGTGCTAAATGTTTGTTTAGTAGCGATTGGCCTGTTGACTCTAATAAGTATGCATGTGTATGTGAACATTCTTTCTGCTTGGTCAGTTTCTTAATATTTAATTATATAAAAAATACAGGCTAAGATAATGTTGACTTTAGATCAGAAGTAAAACAGCAAATGAAATAGTTTTAGAATTTGGAGAAGTTTAGGCTTACGTTTTGTTTTTACCATTTACTATGTTAAATAGTAATCTCTTTAATTAGTAATTAAATAGTAATCTATTTTATCTAATTTATCTAATCTAATTCTAATAGCAATAGTTAACTAGTAATCTCTTTAATCACCTAATCTCTTCAAAGTTTTAAAAGTGGAAATGACATAAATTATCTCTCACACAGTTAAAGTGAGAATCAAATGAGATCAAATAAGATAACATAGAACTATGATTTGCAGAATGTATTCCATAAAGATTTCCTGCAATTCATAAGAATGGGTCCTCATGTACCTTCAGGATGATCATTCACGTTAAAAAGTTCTTTCAAATTCCATTTTAGGGTCGGTTTGGCCTTTGTGCTTCATCTCATTCTGTTCTCCTCCTCCCCCTCCTCAAGATTTTATTTATTTGAGAGAGAAGGAGTGAGCAGGCTGAGGGGCAGAGGGAGAGGGAGAAATAGACACACTGCCTGATGTGGGGCTCGATCCCAGGACCCTGGGATCATGACCTGAGCTGAAGGCAGATGCTTAACTGACTGAGCCACCCAGACACAGTGCTCCTTATTCTGTGCTTCTAACAAATTCTTCAACATATTAAACATGTATCATCTTTGACCCATATATATTGTTCTGGCTAAAGGAATTCAGAATTCAGTAAAATATTGATTATCATCTGGAAGGGCATTGGATTGTTAAACCTGAACAAATATTGTAGCCTTGCTTTTTTAGAGACTGTACAATATAATATACCACGTGCATACTGGTGATTCATTAAAAAAAAATCAGAAGAGTTGAATTGTTTCCAAGAAGTATAGCTACAAACATGTATGGGGGGAAGTGGTTTTTCTTTCTCTACAGATGTACTATACAGATGATGTGGAAAGATAAAGTCTAAGCAAGATGTGATAGGTAGACAGTTACAAACAAATAAGTATCTAGGATGAAATACTAAAACTCTAAAGCCATTAGGGGCTGGCAGCCCACCACCTGTATTCTAAATACAACCCACCATCTGTTTTTTTTCCAGTCTGTGAGCTAAGAATAGTTTTTACATTTTTTTTTTTTAAAGATTTTTATTTAATTATTTGACAGAGAGAGAGAGAGATCACAAGTAGGTAGAGAGGCAGGCAGAGAGAGGGAAGCAGGCTCCCTGCTGAGCAGAGAGCCCAATGCGGGGCTCGATCCCAGGACCCTGAGATCATGACCTGAGCTGAAGGCAGAGGCTTTTACCCACTGAGCCACCCAGGCGCCCCTAGTTTTTACATTTTTAAGTAGTTGAAAAAATTTAAAAAATACTATTTTGTTTTATGTAAAAACTATATGAAATTCAAATTTCAGAGTCCATAAATAAAGTTTTATTGGAACATAGTCATGCTCATTCATTTACATACTGACTGTGGTGGAGTGGAGTAATTACAACAGAGAACATGTGGCCCACAAAGTGTAAGATATTTACTATCTGGCCCTTTATAGAAAAAGTTCACTGACTCTTAATGTAAAGCTCATTGTTTAGGTCATAGAAAGGCGGCAGAATTATACAAATGATACAGCACACATGGAAATCATTTTCTTTCATATATCTAGCTTCTGAAAATGTTTGAAGCTTTAAAATTGTTTTGGGTGTATATTGCATTTGAATTAGGCTTAAATACAACCACCTCCACAAAGCTTTCTTTACTTTGACAGGGAAATAACACTTTTCTCTAAAACTCTCTAAAAAACACTTTTCTCTAAAACTCAAAGTACTTTTTTAACTCTTATCTAAATTTCTTTGCTAGAGCGTAAGCTCCTTGAGGAACAGTAATAGTTGTTTTTCATCTCACTTTTCTCCCTTGTCGTCTAGCATGGGTTTTGTCCATCTCAGTGGTTGTTGAATGAATGTCAGTGACCTGATTAATTGCATTTTTAAAAAATGTTTTATTTAGGGGCACCTGGTGGCTCAATCCATTGAGCGTCTGCCTTTGGCTCAGGTCATGATGCCAGAGTCCTAGGATTGATCCCTGCTTCTCCCTCTGCCTGCTGCTCCCTTTGCTTGGGCTCTCTATCTCAATTAAATAAAATGTTTTTAAAAAAGCTTTATTTATACGAGAGAGAGAGAGAGAGAGTGAGCATGTGCATGAGTCGGGTGGGGCGGAGAAAGAGGAGAAGGGAGAGGGAGAGAGAATCTCAAGCAGATTTCCCGCTGAACACGGAGGTCAGTGTGGAACTCAACCCCGTGAATCTGTGATCATGGCCTGAGTGGAAATCAAGAGTTGGACACTTAACTAAGTGAGCCATCCAGGACCCCCTGATTAACTGCATTTTTAAAGAAAATTGATTCTTAGGAAGTTACTTTTTGAGATATACCTTCAAGATAACATAAAAGCCACCTTGTACATTGTTGTTTCTGAAAATGCAGAGTTGGATAACATCCTTCAAAAGGAAGCTGCATATCTTGTGAGATCTAGATTGAAATACTATTATTTGGATACTAGCTGTCCTCTTGATCCAAGCAGTAGTTCACTGAAATATTCTTTCCTTGCCATACTGAATATTTTCTTTTTCATTTCCTCCCTTCCTGTCTGCACAGATGTTCCCTTCCAGAGGCCATCTTAAAGATAAGTGTTAGGATTTCATTTTTGTTTTTATTGAAAACAGTAAAAATATTGCTTTCACTATTGATCTTCACTTCTTATACTATTAATTAATTTAGCATTTTTAAACCCTGGCCATGATTTTTTCTTCTTTTTATGTATCATGTGAATTAGAAAAAAATACAATTCCAACCTGAAAAATAATTTTTTATATCTAATTTTTTGGTCTATTTTTTTGTACTTTATCTGGGCATCCTTTTCTTTATTACTTTCTCTTTTGTTTTCCTGAAGCATTTCCTATCCTATTCCTTCTTCTTTGATAACCTTCCTTCTCACTGCAAATAGAAACTTCAGTGTAAACTCAAAAAATGAGAAATTCACTATCTAAATCCGAAGAAATTTTGTACAGCCTGAGTAATCAATAACAGAATAGATGAGGATAAATTAAATCAAAATAAACTGAAGATAGAGCTGTGTATGCAATCCTGTGTTTGAAGAAAAGGATCTTTTTAAGGTTTGTAAAACCAGGCTTGGCAGGGGGAAAAATAACAAAAATAGATTTACTGAGGGCAACACTTTAAAAAAATGATTTGGGTATTGATCATTTTTAATCTTTTGCCCTGAACAACTGGGAGATGTATTAGAGTTGGGCCTGCAATGAAAAGCAGGTCTGTTCTTTAACCTGCCCCAATTCACTTAGACATATTTTATATCTCGGGGGATTTGGCCACAAAGTCCATTAGAGCTTTGGAGGCAGTCAGGTCAAATCAATTGTCCACACTGCAGACAGGGTACCCATCATTTACGGTAATTCACCCCCGTCATGGTAGAGGAGAGGAAAGGTTAAAAGCTGTATTGCCATGAGCACATCTCATCTATCTTTCAGTATATTGGTAATATCCAAACATTCCTTGCTTAAGGAACAGGATGTACAACTTCAAATTAAGTTGGATTTAGGGGTCCTATGGGCAGTTCACAAAATTCTGTTAATGATGTTTTAGAGAGTGCGAAAAAAAACACAAAACCCACCTGCTTGTAAGTAGAAATGAGGAAATATCATGTTCCTGAATAAACCTGAATAATTATCCATGCTTGATGAGATATATGCAAAGTATATGGGGTGCTTAGCAATGAAGTCTTGAGAGATTCAGAATGGTTTGAGTAACTGATTTCCCTGCCCCCACCCCCACTCCTGATTCCACTTCACATTTAGTTATGTGGAGAGAAGAGATTTATAAATCTATCATCTACATTTGAAGCATAAAGATAGGTCCTAAACAAGGAGGAAGTGATCGAATAAAAGGGTCATTTAGAAAAAAATCAGTGATTTCTATATTTTCGGGAAGGTAAAAACCTCCTGTTTTAAGGATGACATACTTAAAATATGTCCAATACTATTTTATAATGGGCATCAACATGGTACCGATGTGTTCCTGATGTTTTGTTATTTGGGAGAATTGACTTCAATTTACAAACCCAGCCCTGCTTTTCTGTGGCATCAGTGGCTTCTTAGGCTGTGGTTGGGGGCAAATAAAATCAGGTGTACCTATCCTGGAATTTTAAGTGAGCTGCAAAGCTATTTGGTGCTTTGCAGAATGGGGAGGTGTGAATTAAAATATATATTAAAAAAATTAGCCTTTTATTCTTCTTTTTTCCCTTAGGATTTAATTTGCTTAGTTTCTCTCTTGAGTTATAATTTTGACCATAGAGTTCCTCATGGAAAGCAAATAATTTTAGAGAATATCTTTGGTGGAGAAAAGAATAGGATGTGAATGAGATTCAGTTTTGTTTGGGAATGTGCATGTACTAATCAAGCCAATGTTGAAAGTCAGTACAATCCGTGCCGCAAATCTTTCTCAACCCTTTATCTATGTTTATTTCTATTTAAAGACGGATGCAAAAAAACCCCACATCTATAGAAAGTGAGGTAATTTTCCTGTAGTAGGATTGCATTGTGATAGTTTAGATAAAAAAAAATGGGCCCATTTTAGTGTAAACAATAAAGCAAAATCCACCTATAACTATTTCTGTAATTTCATTCAGTACCCCCTGTCTGTGACATTGCTACAAATCAGGACTTCTTTTTTTCCTTTTGTGACTCCTGATTTCCTCTGTCTTCAAGGTGTTTTCTGAAGGCACAGAATGAGTAGAAGGCATATGGCATGCAATGCGGAACAAAGACAAGTAAAAAAGAACACAGCATACTATCTGTACTAACTGTACACAAGACTGCATCTTAGAAAAACCACTAACCGCAGCCAAAACCCTAGTTAGGGAACAGTGATAGCTGCAAGTCAGGGATTCATTTTCCACAGGTTCCAGGATATAATAATGATTTAAGATATCTGCTTCAATCACTCCATTTATGATTATACTGGTACATATCAAATTAGTAGAATTTCAAAACTGCTGCTTGAGGCAGTTGTTCTGAATTTAAGTTAGAGGGTGAGAAACATACAAGTTTATTTCAACTCTCAAACATACAAATTCATTTCAGCTCTTGGATCAGAAAATAGTTAATGCATCTTCAGACAAAAAAGAATTCTTTGAAACTTGCATCTGGTCTAAAATTTTGAGAGCCAAATTTCTGCCTACTGCAATTTGCTATGGCTGAAACAGTTCTGGCAATAATTGAGTCCTCAGTGGAAATGGTGACTTGATAGACTTTGAACAAAGCCGAGTTGCAGAGTAGATCTTTTCTCAAATAATTTGTTGTTTGAGGAGTTTATCTAACATGTACATTTTAGAAAACCCAAAATAATGGTTTCACTTGGCCAAAGTGTCTGTTACTAGTTATGGCCTTATTTATGGCATAGGATAAGAAGGAGGGTAGTCTCTTCTGGGAAATTTAAACAAATGATTAGACAAAGGATCAGACAGATATCTTTCTCAGATGAGCTGAAAAAAATGAGAAAATGAATGCTTTTTAAAATTTCTAGTAAGCTCTGTATTTTCATTGTGGGTAATTTCTATCTTAACACTTTCAGAAAACTGTAGGAAGACAGAAGTCTAAGAATAAAATTCAAATCCTACTTGTGATTATCTATTTATCTGTATTTAATGAAATAAAACACTTCCATATTGTTGCAGGTTGGACAAAGTGGTAGAGATGCCTGAAAATCAGTTTGATTTCCTGGGTGAATGGAAAAATATTTCTAAGGACTCAGGCTTATTTATTAAGAAAGGAGTGCTGTGGCAATACACTGTAATAGTGAAATTAATATTTATCGAGTCGAGAAGTGTAGGCAGCCTATTGAATGAATGGGGCTGTTAATGTGTAAGCAGAAAACACTATCATTCTTTCCTGCCCTGTCCCTTCACTTGATGCCTCATCAGAGAAGGCTTCTTTGACCATCCACCTTGGGTTTTCACTCTAATCTCTTATTCTTTCTTCCCTGAACTTAGCAGTGTCTGATATTTTATTTTCTGTTTCCCCATTTTGAGTGTAAGCTCCATGAAAAAGGGACTTAGTTTTTCCTAGGTATGTCCCCAGTACCTAGATAGGGTCTGGCACATAACAAGTACTCAGAAATATTTATTAAATAAGTAAATGAATCAATGCATGAATAAATTTATTATTTTCTTTTTTATCAAAACAACATTGTGCAGCTTGATTGCCTACTTTATTAAGTACATTTGGAGCTGAATAAATAGGCTATTTGCAAATATCAAACCTGCTGTTAATAAATACTGTAAACAGTGTGCTACATATTTTAAGTGTAATTGTATAGAAGTTCAATTTATTATAGTTGTGCCCCGGAAACAAAGGAACTGTAGGAGGACAGTGCATGTATGGGAATAAATTACAACTTAAAGAAATTTTGCTTTGAAATTTTAATTATAAAATTAACCATTGTATCTTAGAATTTGATGAGACATTCATGTGTAATTTAGAGGAGGATTCTTTCAATTAAATATCATTTCCTACACAATTATTTCTTTCTATGATCCACCAAATACATTCTATCCAATAAGGTTAAGAAGGTGATGGTCAGGGAATCTGGAAGGGAGAGGACACAATCCTCACTCCCAATTTCTAGTCAAAAGACTTGTCAGAGAATGTCCACACATGTCTTTTCCTCCACATGTCATTCCTCCTCACTTCTCCTAGCCCTGTTTTCTTTAACTAGATAAACAGAAGCCCCTCTACCCATAATCACTGTAGCTCATTTTGTATCCCACATACCCTTACCCACCATGGGCCATCCTTTGTCCCTCCTACCCTCAATCAATATAATTCATCTTGTGTCGCTCCCCCCCTTCACCCATCATGGCTCATTTGTGTCCCTGCATCACCATTCACCGTGTCTTTTTTTTTAAACTCTTTTTTTTCCACTTACTGTGTCTTATTGTGTGTCCCCATACCCCAACCTACCATGGCTCATCATGCACCCCGTTGTGAACCAATATTAATCCAAACAATGAGTCTTCCAGTGGTCTTATTCTCAGTCTCTAGCAGTGTTCACACAGCTTTATTTCCTTCATCAGTTAGTTTATGAGCACCCAGGCTTTGCATTCTGTCATCCTGTATATCAGATTTGATTTGAGTTTCTGTTAAATTATTTAATGACTTAAGCACACTGGTGATGTCATGAAGGAGAAAATTTATTTTGATGAGTTCAAAGTTTGGTTCTTTCTAGGAAGAAGGATATAGAAATTAAAGGCAAAGTTATTAGTACAAACCTAATAAGATGAGTACAAAATAATAAGATGAGATTAGAGATAAAATACATAATTTGAACCTATTTTTCAATAACTCTAAGCAAAACTTATAAGAGCTAAAACTTTAAAAATCTTAGAAGACAACAAGAGTAAATCTTTACAAACTGGTATTTCACAAAAGATTCTCAAATGTGACCCTATAAGCACAAGCGAAAAAGAAAAAAAATGTATTAGATTCATCAGAATTAAAAACTTTTGTGCTTCAAAGTACACCATCAAGAAAGTGAAAAGATGAGACAAACAGGATGTTGCCAGGGCAGCAGAATAGGAGGACCCAGCCTCCATCCCCCAACAAAGATCAACAATGAGACAGCTACCTAAGAATAAAAACAGCTCTGGGACTAGTCAGGAGTCCATTTAAAAGTTTTTAGCAGCACAGTGGAACAAAAAAAACCTTGGTCTTTAGCTGCTAGACCTAGAGGGACTACTGAAGACCAGAATAGGCCATGCAACCACTGTGGACCCTCTGCAATGCTCACCAAAGAATATGCAGTTATTGATAATAGATCTCAGTAACTTGAGCCATTGAGACATTACACCTCCCCAGACACAGAACTGCCACACCCCCCGGACTTGGTGCCTTGTTCCACCAGACCTACATTACATTCTAGTGTGCCCTCACCTGCAGGTGAAATTATTTTCCTATGTAAGTCAGTCCATAAAGTCTGGAAGAGGTGACTGCTTCTTCAAATGTGCTTACACCTATGAGAGGCCTCAAGAAGAATCTGGAAAACATGACACTACTGAAGGAACACATTAAATTTCCAGAAACTGATCCTAAAGAATGAAGATACGTGAATTGCCTAACAAAGAATTAAAAATAATTGTTCTACCCAGACCTCACCTTATGTATCTCTTCATCTAGGTGTTCATCTCTATCCTTTATCATATCCTTTAATAAACTGGTAAACATAAATAAAAATAATTGTTCTACAGGGAACAAAGACTCCGAGAGCGAACCTGAGCAACGTGCTTGGCCCATCCCCTGGCCAAGGGCGGTGCAATTCCGCCTCAGGCTAAGATATTTGAGAACCTCAATGTTCTCAATGAGGTTGAGAACCTCATTGAGAGGTTCTCAATGAGAACCTTGGCTTCTCATTGGTTCTCAATGAAAAAAGAACCAAGAGAAGAAAGAAGAACCAAGAACCAAGGCTACGGGCCTCTCCCCCAGAAGAGGGCCTCTCCCCCAGAAGATCAGCAAGAATATCCAGCCAAGACCTAGTTAATCAATCAGTGAAAACTGCGGAACTCCAGAGACTCTTTCTCTCTCACCCATCTACTCCTACCTTGACAAAATGACGAGGCGGAAAAACTCA
>CM053618.1:24462265-24506670 GCA_028646535.1 Procyon lotor
ATTATCACATGATCTCTCTGATATGAAGAATTTGAGAGGCAAGGCGGGAGTTTGCGGGGGGCGTGAGGGAGAGAAATGAAACAGGAAGGGATGGGGAGGGAGACAAACTATAAGAGACTCCTAGACTCACGAAATGAACTGAGGGTGGCTGGGAGGTGGGGGGGAGGGTTAGGGATAGGGTGGCTGGGTTGTGGACATTGGGGAGGGTATGTGCTATTAAGTGCTGTGAAATGTGTAAGCCTGATGATTCACAGACATGTACCCTGGGGCAAATAATACATTATATGTTAATAAAAATTAATTAAAAAAAAAAGCAAAAAAAAATTGTTCTAAAGATGTTCAGAGAGCTATAAGAAAACAGTAAAATAGTGAAATCAGCAAAACAATACAAAAACAAAATGAGAAGTTCAATGTAGGATAGAAAACATAAAATAGAACCAAACAAATTTTGGGATCAAAGAAAACAAAGACCAAACTAAAGAATTCAATGGAAAGTTTCAATATCAAGTTTCACCAAGCAGAAGAAAGAGTCAGGGAGCTTGAAGATAGATCATTTGAAATTATCTAGTGAAAGGACCAAAACCAAAATAAGAGGAATAATGAAGGAAACCTGAAGTATTTGTGGGATACTCTTATCTCTGCATTGTTGGAATTCCAGAAGAAGAGAGGTAGAAAGAGACAGAAAGCTTAAAAAAAATGGCTAAGAACTTCCCAAACTTTGAAAAACATTTAGACATCAATTAGATATGAAGTTAATAGGTCACCCGAAGATTATTATCCAAAATCTTCTTCAAGATACATTAATATCTAAAATCAAAGATAAAGAGGTAAACCTAAAATCAGCAAGAGAAATACATATTCTCTCATACCAGGGAACTCCCATAAGTTACTGAGAGAGTAAGATGATATATAGAAAGTGCTAAAAAAAGGGGTGCTTGGGTGGCTCTGTTGCTTAAGCATCTCTCTTCAGCTCAGGTCATGATCCTAGGGTCCTGGGGTCAAGCCCCATGTCAGACTTCTGCTCTGCGGAGAGCCAGCTTCTCCCTCTCCCTCTGCCTGCTGCTCTGCCTACTTGTGCTCTGTCTTTCTATCTGTTTGTCAAATAGATAAATAAATAAAATCTTAAAAAAAAGAAAAGGGAAAAGTGCTAAAAGAGAAAAAACCCTGCCAACCAAAAATAGTTTAACTGGCAAAATTGCCCTTCTAAAAGCTGAGAGATTATATTACGACTAAACCTACCTTATAAGAAACACTGAAAGATGTTCTTAAGACCAAAATGAAAGGATACTAATTAATAATATAAAAATACACAAACATTGATAAACATGATTAATAATGAGTAAAGAGATTGAATAAACAATCATAAACCTCTAGCAAAGAAAGCCCAGGACCAGATGGCATCCCAAGTGAATTCTAGAAAACATTTAAAGAAGAATTAATGCCATTTTTTCCTCAATCTTTTTCAAAAAATTAAAAAGAAGGGAACACTCCCAAACTTATTTTATGAAATCAACATTACAATGATACCAAAGCCAGATAAGGGTACTATAAGGAATGAAAACTATAGGCCAATATCCTTGATGAATATAGATGTAAAAATTCTCAAAACTACTAGCAAACTGAATTTAACAGTAAATTAAAAAGTTCATACTCTGTGGTCAAATGGGATTTATCCTTGGGGTGCAAGGATGGTTCAACATACACAAATAAAAATTGTATGATTATCTGAATAGTTATAGAAAATGCATCTGGCAAATTTCCCTATCCATTCATAATTAAAACTCTCAAGAAACTGGGTATAGAAGGAACATACTTCATAATAAAGGCTGTATGACAAACCCACAGCTAACCTCGGATTCAATGGTGAAAGTTTGAAAAAGAAGTAGGAGATATCGAAATTGGAAAGGAGGAAGTAAAATTGTCTCTGTTTGCTGATGACAAGATTATATATGTGGAAAATCTCAAAGACTCCACCAAAAAACTATAAGACTTTGATGGAAAAGATTGAAGAGACATAAATAAATGGAAAGATATCTCATATTTATGGATCAGAAGAGTGAATATTGTTAAAATGTCAATACTGTTCAAAGTCATCTATAGATTCAGTGCAATCCCTGTCAAAATTCCAATGGCATTTTTCTCACAAACAGAAAAAAAAAATTCTAAAATAAAAAAAATTCTAAAATTCTAAAAAAAAATTCTAAAATTGTGGTTTGTATGAAACCACAAAAGACCCCAAATTGTCAAGGAGATCTTGAGGAAGAACAAAGCTGGATGCATCATACTTTCTGATTTCAAACTATATTACATAGATAAAGTAACCATAACAGTACGGTACTGGCAAATAAAACAGATAGATCGATGGAACAGAATAGAGGTCCCAGAAATAACTCACATGTAGGTGGTCAATTAATATTTGATATGGAGCCAAGAATACTTAATAGATAAAGAATAGTCTCTTCAATACATGGTGTTGGGAGAACTGGATATTCAAATGCAAAAGTGTGAAATTGTACCCTTACACCATTTACAAAAATTAACTCAAAATACATTAAGGATTTAGACATAAGAGCTGAAAAAGTAAAACTAGAAGGAAACATAGAGGAAAAGCTCTTTGACACTGGTTTTGGCAATGATTTTTTGAACATACACTGAAAGCAGAAACAACAAAAGCAACAGTCAATAGGTGGGATTACATCAAACTAAAATGCTTCTGTATAGCAAAAAAAATAATCAACAAAAAAGGCAACTTATAGAATGGGAGAAGATATTTGTAAACCAACCGTATATCTGATAAGAATTTAATGTCCAAAACACATAAGGAACTCCTACAACTAAAAAAAAAAAAAAATCCAATTTAAAAATAGGCAACAGACCTAAATAGACTTTTTTCCCCCAAAGAAGACATACAAATGATCAAGAAGTAAATGAAAGGATGCTCAACACCTCTAATCATCAGGGAAATACAAATCAAAACCATTATGAGATATATCCCACATGTTAGAATGGCTCTAATCAAAAAGACAAGAGATAACAAATGCTGGTAAGTATGTGGAGAAAAGAGAACCTTTGTACACTGTTGATGGGAATGTAAATTGGTGTAGCCACTATAAACAGTATGAAAGGTCCTCAAAAAATTAGAAATTAAACTACCATATGATCAAGCAATCTCTCTTTTGGGTATATATCCAAAGGAAATGAAATCACCATCTTGGAGAGATACCTGCATTCCCATGTTCATTGTACCATTGCAGCATTATTTATAAGAAGATATGGAAACAACCTAAGTGCTTATCAATAGAAGAGCAGATAAAGAAAATGTGATATATATGAACAATGTAATATTATTCAACCATAAAAATGAAGGAAACGTGGATAAACCTGAGGGCATTTTGCTAAGTGAAATAAGCTAAACAGAGTAAGAGAAAACCTATATGATCTTATATGTGGATCCTAAAAGTGTCAAACTCAGAATCAGAAAATAAATTGATGGCTACCAGAGGTTGGGGAACATGGGAAGATGTTGATCAAGGGTGCGGACTTTCAGTTATCGGATGAGTAAGTTCTAGAGATTTAAGGTGCAGCATAGAAATTATAGTTAGCAGCACTATTGTATACTTGAAAATTGTTATGAGAGTTGATCTTAAATGTTTTCATTTTAATAATAACAAAAATATGGTAATTAGATGGGTGAAGGATGTATTAAGTAATCTTATATGGTAAACATCTCACTGTGTACCAGGTTATCACATTTTATGTTTTAAATTTACACAATGTTCTATGTCAGTTATAGCTCAACAGAGCTGGAAAAAAAGAAAGTGAAAAGACAACCCATAATGCAGTATTTTTAAATCATGTATCTGATAAGGATGTTGTATTGAGAAATACAAAGAACTCTTTCCACTCAATAATAAAATGAGAAGCCAATTAAAAAATAGGTAAATTATCTGAAAAGATATTTCTCCAAAGAAGATATACAAATGGGCAATAAGCACATGAAGAAATGCTTGACATTATTAATCATCAGGAAAATGCAAATCAAAACCATCATGAGATACTGTTTCACACCCACTAGGGTGGTAACATAAGAAAAAAAAATCAGATAATAACAAGTTTTGATGAAGGTGTAGGGAAATCAGACTCTCTTACCCTGCTGGTGGGAATGTAAAATCGTGCAGCTACTTTGGAGAATAGTCTGGTAATTCCTCAATTAAAAATTAAAGATTGAGTTCTTGTAGGGTTCAGCAATGCCACTCTAGGTATGAACTCAAGAGGAATGAAAACATCCATCTACATAAAAACTTGAGCTTGAATGTTTATAGCAACATTAGTTATAGTAACCAATAAGTGGAAACAACCCAAATGTTCATCAGTGGATGGTTAGGTAAATGAAATGTATATCCAAACAAAGGAATATTATTTAGGCACAAAAAGGAATGATCTACCAATACATGCTACTTCCTGGCTGAATGACAAAACATTATATTAGGTGGAAAAAGAAACAGTTATGACGTCCATTTATCATGATTCCATTCACATGAAACTCTAGTACATAAATCTATGTAGACAGGAAGTAAATTAGTAGTTTCTTAGGGCTGGGGAAGGAGGAGGAATGGGGATTGATAGCTAGTGTGTACAGGATTTTTTTTTTTTTGGGTATTAAAAATATTCTAAAATTGACCTCAGTGGTGTTTGCATATATTTGCAAATATACTAAAATCCATTGAGTTACACACTTTAAATGAATGAATTGTATGATATGTGAGTTACATGTCAGTAATGCTGCTAAAAAGTTCTGAGCAAGTAGTAGAGACCCATTCTTCCATGGATAAGCATTGAGGATTTTATGTTGAGTTGAATTATTAAATGGAGACACTTTAAGTAAGATTTTAGTTCAGTTTTAGTAAGATTTAGTTCATTTTTTTCTGTGTGATTAAACATGAATCAAAAGCCTCCAGCTTTGTACGTTTCTGAAAGCAACTTTACTTCTCTTGGCAGTTATCTTCCTAACATCATTAATTCTATGTACTGTCTTTTTCTTTTTTCTTAATTTATTTGACAGAGAGAGAGAGAGAAATCACAAGTAGGCAGAGAGAGAGGGGGAAGCAGGCTCCCCGCTGAGCAGAGAGCCCGATGTGGGGCTCGATCCCAGGACCCTGAGATCATGACCTGAGCTGAAGGCAGATCCCTAACCCACTGAGCCACCCAGGTGCCCCTGTACTGTCTTTTTCTTAAAGATAATTTGGAACAGAACAATCTTTTTCAGAAACCTTAAGATTTGCCACCAAGATATCCTTTTACATCTTGTTAAATGATCAAGTATTTTCCCGATAAACCTTATCAATGATACTAATTATAGAATCATAAACTAGATGCTATAAGGAATGGGGGCTGGCATGATTCAGAGGTTTATATGTAGTTAAAGAAATTTCTGCTGAAGTACGGATTCCCATTAGAAATGAGATTACCTACTCTCAGTCATTTTGACAGTAGCAAGCAATTTGTCCATTTGTGTGTCATTTTTAACATCTAAGTGTGCCTTCCCTGTCATAACACTATGCTCAGCAGTACATGAATATAAAGATAATAGAAAGTTTCATAGTTACACACACACACACCGCACACATATTAAGCCATTAGCAATGATAGAACAACATATTAGTAATGTACATTGATAGTGTGCAAAAGCATAAATACATATGGATTTAAAAGATCTATATGCATATACATGTATAAGGGATAAACAGATGATGTGAGGAAGGGTTCCTTGGAGATCAGAGTTAGACAGAGTTGTGAAAGAAAGGAAGAATAAAATGTCATTTATCGGGGCGCCTGGGTGGCTCAGTTGTTAAGTTCTGCCTTCGGCCCAGGTCAGATCCCAGGGTCCTGGGATCAAGCCCTGCATCGGGCTCTCTGCTCAGCAGGAAGCCTGCTTCTCCCGCTTGTGTTCCCTCTCTGGCTATGTTTCTCTCTGTCAAATAAATAAAATCTTAAAAAAAAAAAATGTCATTTTTCAACCAGGGATTCTTATTTATCTATATTGAACTAATGAGAATTACTTCTCAGCTCAACTGAATTGCCTGGAAAAACCACTAGAGAGGTGTACACATTTCTCTCTTTTTGACAGGATGGTTTAATTTCCTATTTAACTTAAAAATAAGAACCCAAGGATAGGTATATCTATATACATAAAGATGTACAGTGGATACTCCTACAATAGGAGGGAGAAGCAAGAAAAGTAATTAGGGTTTCCATTGTATTTGTTTGTCCAAGTAAATTATTTATTTCCTTAATGAAGGGCTATTCTTTCTTAATGGAGTGCTGTCATATCCATGTGGAAACAATTATATATCATATATTTATTGTAATTTTCTTCTTGTATTCCATACCTGGGATACAGACATAGCCCAGTTTTGCATATTGCTACAGCAATTAAGAAATAACATCTTAATTCAATGGTCATGTTTTTTTTTACCATGAGAGTATAATATAGTTATAAACTTACTAATTATTTTGCTTTCCTTTCCTCTTGGCCTGGGCTTGAACTTCATCAGTTAATCTAGAAATCCTGAAAATATAATTTTATTGTATTATTCAAATTCTAGTTAACATACAGTGCAATATTGGCTTCTGGAGAATTCAGTGATTCATCACCTACTTCCAATACCCAGTGCTCATCACAATAAATGCCCTCTTTAATACCCCTCACTGTCTAACCCATCACCCACCCACTTCTCTCTATCAACCCTCAGTTTGTTCTCTGTCGTTAAGAGACTCTTATGGTTTGTTTCCCTATCTCCTTTTTTTTTCTTTTTCTCTTCCCATATGTTCATCTGTTTTTTTTCTTAAATTCCACATGTGAGTGAGATCATACGGTATTTGTCTTTCTCTGACTGACTTATTTCACTTAGCATAATAAACTCTAGCTCTATCCACATTATTGCAAATGGCAAGATTTCATTCTTTTTGAAGGCTGATTAATATTCCATTGTATATATACACCACATCTTCTTTATCCATTCATCAGTCAGTGGACATTTGGGCTCTGTCCATAGTTTGGCTGTTGTTGATAATTATAATATCAATATCAAGTAATAATATCAAGTAATAATGCACCCTGCTCTAAACATTAGGGTGACTGTACCCCTTCAAATCTGTATTTTTGTATCCTTTGGGTAAATACCCAGTAGTGCAATTGCTTAGGTCATGAGGTAGTTCTATTTTTAACTTTTTGAGGGACCTCCAAACTGTTTCCAAGAGTGGCTCCACCAAGTTTGCATTTCCACAAACAGTGCAAGAGGGTTCCCCTTTCTCCACATCCTTGTCAACACCTGTTGTTTCTTGTGTTGTTAATTTTAGCCATTATGACAGGTATAAGGTGGTATCTCATTGTGGTTTTGATTTGTATTTCCCTAATGATGCATGATGTTGAGCATCTTTTCATGTTCTGTTAGCCATCTGGATGTCTTCTTTGGAAGTGTCTATTCATATCTTCTGCCCATTTCTTAACTGGGTTATTTGTTTTTTGGGTGTTGAGTTTGATAGAGTCTTTACAAATTTTGGAACAAACCCTTTATCAGATATGTTGTTTGCAAATATCTTCTCCCATTCCATAGGCTGCCTTTTAGTTTTTAGCTTTTTTTTTTTTTTAAGATTTTATTTATTGAGAGAGAGAGGAGAGAGATTGGGAGCAGGAGGCTAGGGGGAAGGGTAGAGGGAGAAAAAGGCTTCCCACTGAGCAGGGATCCTGATGTGAGACTTGCCCCCGGGGCCCTGGGATCATGACCTGAGCCAAAGGTGAGTGTTTAACTGACTGAGCCACCCAGGTCCCCTGCCTTTTAGTTTTGTTGATCATTTCCTTCACTGTGTAGAATGTAGAATGTGCTTGATGAATTTCCAGTACTTCATTTTTGCTTTTGTTTCTCTTGCCTCCAGCAACATGTGTAGTAACTAGTTGCTGTGGCTGAAGTCAGAGAGGTTTCTCTGTCTGTGTTCTCCTCCAGGATTTGACGATTACCTGTATCACATTTAGGCCTTTCATCCATTTTGAATTTATTTTTGTGTTTGGTATAAGAGAGTGGTCCAGCTTCCTTCTTTTGCATGTTGCTGTTCGGTTTTCTTAACATCATTTGTTGAAGAGACATTCTTTTTTCCATTGGATACTCTTTCTTTGTTGAAGATTAGTTGACCATATAGTTGTGGATCCATTTCTGGGTTCTCTTTCTGTTTCATTGATCTTTGTGTCTGTTTTTATGCTAGTACCATACTGTCTTGATGACTACAGCTTTATAACATACCTTGAAATCTAGAATCGTGATGCCTCCAGTTTTGTTTTGATTTTTCAGAATTGCGTTGGCTACTTGGGGTCTTCTGTGGTTCCATACAAATTTTAAGATTGTTTGTTCTAACTCTGTGAAAAATGCTGGTGGTATTTTGATAAGGATTGCATTACATGTGTAGATTACCTTGGGTAGTATAAACATTTTAACAATGTTTGTTCCTCCAGGCTATGAGCATGGAATGCTTTTCCATTTCTTTGTGTCCTCTTCACTTTGCTTCATTAGTGTTCTATAGTTTTCAGAGTACAGATCTTTTACCTCTTTAGTTACCTTACTGTTTTTGGTGCAATTGCAAATGGAATTGATTCCTTGATTTTTTTCTCTGCTCCCTTGTTATTGGTGTATAGAAATGCAAAATATTTCTACATGTTGATTTTATAGCCTGCAACTTTGATGAATTCATGTGTTAGTTTTAGCAATTTTTTGGTAGAGTCTTTTGGGTTTTCTACATAGAGTATCATGTTGTCTGCAAATAGTGAAAGTTTGACTTCTTCCTTGCTGATTTTGATGTCTTTATTTCTTTTTGTGTCTGATTGTTGAGGCTAAGACTTTCAGTCCTATATTAAATAGTAATGGTTGGAGTGGACATCCCTGTCTTGTACCATAGAGGAAAAGCTCTCATTTTTTCCCTGTTGAAGATGCTTTAGCTGTAGGTCTTTTGTATATGACCTTTATGATATTGAGGTATGGTCCATCCATCCCTACCTTGGTGAGCATTTTTAGCAAGAAAGGATGCTGTATTTTGCCAAATACTTTTTTCTGCATCTATTGACAGGGTCATACGATTCTTACCCTTTCTTTTATTAATGTAGTATATCACATTGATTGATTTACAAATATTCAACCACCCCTGTACCCCAGGAATAAATCCCACTTGATGATGGTGAATAATTCATTTAATGTAGTGTTGAATTTGATTTGCTAGTATTTCGCTGAGAATTTTTGCATCCATGTTCATCAGAGATAGTGGCCTGTAATTCCTCTTTTTAGTGGGGTCTTTGTCTGGTTTTGAAATCAAGGTAATGCTGGTATTATGGAATGAGTTTGGAAGTTTTCCTTCCATTTCTATTTTTTGGAACAGATTGAGAATAGCCATTAACTCTAAATATCTGGTAAAATTCCCCTAGGAAGCCATCTGGCCCAGGACTTTTGTTTGTTAGGAGATTTTTGATTACTGATTCAATTTCTTTGCTGGCTACAGGTCTCTTCAAACTTTCTATTTCTTCCTGTTTCAGTTTTGGTAGTTTGTAGGTTTCTAGGAATTTGTCCATTTCTTCCAGGTTGCCCAATTTGTTGGCATGTAGTTTTTCATCGTATTCTCTTGTAATTGTTTGTATTTCTGTGGTGTTGGTTGTGATCTTTCATTCGTAATTTTATCTTTCCGGGTCCTTTCTCTTTTCTTTTTGATAAGTCTGGCTAGGGGTTTATCAGTTTTGTTATTTCTTTCAAAGAATCAGCTCCTAGTTTTGTTAATCTGTTCTCCTGTGTTTTTTTTGTTTTTTGTTTTAAATTTCTATGTCATTTCTGCTCTAATCCTTATTATTTCCTTTCTGCTGGTTCTAGGCTTTATTTGCTGTTCTTTTTCCAGCTGGAAATGTGTAATATGTGTAATATGTGTAAGGTTAGGTTATATATTTGATAGTTTTCTTGCTTCTTGAGGTACGCCTGTATTGCTATATACTTCCTTCTGAGGACTGCCTTTGCTGCATCCCAAAGGTTTTAGACTGTTTTGTTTTCATTTTCACTTGCCTCTATGTATTTTTTAAAAATTTCTTCTTTGATTTCCTGGTTAACCCATTCATTCTTTAGTAGGATGTTTTTTAATCTCCATGTATTTGTGGTCTTTCCAATTTTTTCTTGTGGTTGGCTTCAAGTTTCATAGTATTGTGGTCTAAAAAAATGCATTGTATGATCTTGATCTTTTTGTACTCACTGAAGGCTAAATTATAACCCAGTATATGATCTATTCTGGAGAATGTTCTATATGTAGTCAAAAAGAATGTGTATTCTTCTGCTTTAGCATAAAATAGGTCTATTAAATTCTGAGTAGATCTGGTAAGTCCATTTGGTCCAGTATGTCATTCAAAGCCATTGTTTCCTTGTTGATTTTCTGCTTAGATGATCTGTTTATTGCTGTGAGTGGGGTGTTAAAGTCCCCTACTATTATTGTATTATTATCAATGAGTTTATGTTTATCATTAATTGATTTATATATTTGGGCACATATAATTTATATATTTATATATGCTCCCAAGTTGGGGCATAAATATTTATGATTATTAGATCTTCTTGATGGATAGACCCCTTAATTATGCCATAATGCCCTTTTTCATCTCTTGTTAGTCTTTGTTTTAAAATCTAGTTTGTCTGATATAAATATGGCTACTCTGGCTTTCTTTTAATGTCCATTAGCATGATAGATGGTTCTCCATCCCCTCACTTTCAAAACTACAGGTGTCTTCAGGTCTAAAATGAGTCTTTTATAGGCAGCATATAGATGGATCTTGTTTTTTATCCATTCTGATACCCTGTGTCTTTTGATTGGAGCATTTAGTTCCTTTACATTCAGAGTGACTATATGAAGATATTAATTTAGTGCTGTTGTGTTACCTGTGGAGCTGGTGTCTGTGGTGATGTTCTCCGGTCCTTACTAGTCTTTGTTGCTTTTGGTATTTTTTTCTCTACTCAAAGAGCCCTCCCTTAAAATTTCTTGCAGGGCTGGCTTAGTGGCCACAAATGCCTTTAGTTTTTGTCTGGGAAACTCTATCTCTTCTTCTATTCTGAATGACAGCCTTGCTGGATAAAGAATTCTTAACTGAATATTTTTCACATTCAGCACATTGAATATTTCCTGCCACTACTTTCTGGCCTCCCAGATTTCTCTGGACAGATCTGCTGTGGACCTGATCTGTTTTGCCTTGTAGGTTAAGGACTTTTTTCCCTTACTGCTTTCAAGATGTTTTCCTCGTCTGTGTATTTTGAGAATTAGATTACGATATGCCTTGGCAATGGTTAGCTTTTGTTGAATTTAATGGGAGTTCTCAGTGCTTCTTGCATTTTTCTATGTCCTTCCGCAGATTAGGGAAGTTTTCAGCTATAATTTGTTCAAAGAAACCTTCTACCCCCTTTTCTCTCTCTTCTTCTTCTCTGACTCCTATGATATGAATGTTACTGTTTTAATAAGTTTTAATAAGTTCCCTAAGTCTACCTTCATGTTCCATTACCTTTCTTTTCCTTTACATTTCAGCTTCAGTATTGTCCATAATTTCATCTTCTATATCACTGATTTGCTCTTCTGCTTTGCCCATCCTCATTTTTATGGCCTCCACTTGGGATTGCATCTCAGTTATAGCATTTTCAATTTTGGTCTGACTAGATTTTAGTCCTTTTATCTCTCCAGTAAGAGATTCTCTGATACCTTCTGCACTTCTTTCAAGCCCAAGTAGTATCCTTAAAATCATTGTTTTAAATTCTAGTTCAGACATTTTTCTTATATCTGTATTGATTAAATCCCTGGACATGAGTTCTACCTCCTGTTTTTTCCTTTGAGGTGAATTTCTCCATCTTGTCATTTTGTCCAGAAAAGAAAAGAAGAAAGAGAAACAACAACAACAACAACAACCATAACAAAAACAAAGAACTCCAAAACAACCAGATCCTGGGTGTGTTTTGGTCTGCTTGTTAAAAGAATCTAGTTCCCAAAGTTAAAAACAAACAAATAAATAAATAAATGAAAGCAAACAAAATATATATAGTATACATAAATAAAAATTAAAAAATAATAAAAAATTAAAAAAGGAATTCAAAAAGTAAGAAAATAAATGAAAAAAAAGAATAAAAGTAAAAAGGAAGCTAGATCCTATTTCTCTTAGAGCTGAAGCTTTGCAGCATTCTATAATTAGTGTACTTAGTGCCAATGAGTTGTTTTTGCTGGTCTTCTACAGGAGGGACCTCTCGTGCAGATTCTCAGGTTGATTTGCCCTGATGGAAATGTACCTCCAAGGTGCAGGGGCGGGGCTTGGTGTAAACAGCTCTGGCCTCCACTAGGTGGTGCTGTTTTGCTCCCTGAAGGCCTTCAGTGGTGATGGGCAGGACGAATATGGTGGTGCTCTGCTCTTTAGCCCCGGAGCTGAAAGTTCATGCCCTCCATTCTTCAGTGAGCCCTCACAGAAGAGCAATCGATTGTTCATGTGTCCCTGGTTTCCATCAGAACCCCGCTTTCACCTGGCCTATGTCTGAGGTTTCATTTTGTTTTTTGTTTTTTAATCTGAGGTGTGTGACTGAGTTTCAAAACTACAAATTTTAGGGGCTCCTGTGGCACGGACTTGCACTATTCCTCCAGGGGAGGGTCTCACCAAGCTTTTGCTCTTTTCTGGCCAGTCTCAGGAAAGCGGTCATTTGACCACATAGCAGTTTGTACTTTATGGCAAAATACAGCAGAAAGCCCCCACCAAGACACACTGTTCTCAGCTGGCTTTCCCGCTCCTGTGCTTGGGATCAGTGCAGCACTTAGGTGCCTCCTATTCTTTTTGTGACCCAAGGGATCCTCAGACCATGCCGTCACACCTGGTATTCCACCCTGCCTTAAACCTGAGCACCTTTAAGCCAGGCATGTCCCCAATGGTAGCCGACTTCTGAAAGTTGAGATTTTGCACCCTGCTGCTTATAATACTGTGTAGTAGCCTCCCTCACTGCTGCCATATCCACAGCTATATCAACCCCAAGTTAACTTCTATACCACCTACCTTTCAAAAGGTTTTTCTGTGTATAGACTTGCAGTTTTTGTTCTCAGACTTCCCATTGATTTCTTGGGCGTTCAGAATGATTTGATAACTATCTAGCTGTGTTCCAGGTGTGAGACAAGCTTAGGGTCCCTTTGCTCCTCCACCCTCTTAACTCCTCCCTAATGAGAACATAATTATAAAAATAATTAGTTGTGCACAAATAATATGCTTTTTAAAAATGATTAGCAGGCAGACTTTGGGATGTTTTTCTCTGTTTAAGAAAAAACTTATTAAATGTATCTTAATCCTATTTCAGTGTTTCTGTGAAACTGTAAAAGTTGGAAGTTGGCATTAAACTATGATTTGTATTGTTAAAGAAGGTGGTAGATGTATACAGTAGAGAGTCCTTAGACTTTTTTTTTAAGATTTATTTTTTTTAGAGAGAGAGAGAGCACGCAAGTGGGGAGGGGCAGAGGGAGAGGAACAGGCAGACTCTGCACTGAGCACGGAGCCTGACTTGGGGTTTGATCCCATGGCCCTGAGATGATCACCTGAATGGAAACCAAGAGTTGGATGCTCAACTGACCGAGTCACCCAGGCACCCCTTCCTTAGACTTTTATAAGGTGTCTTGTTTAATCAAAGCAAGGTTAAGGATTTTATAAATTTATTTTATGCAGGATAAATTTGGTTCAAATTTAGGGGGCTAAGATTATGTTGTTGCAGGATTTATGTAGCTCACCATACTGATTGCTATTTTATTAATTTGGAGGTAACACTCTCTGACTATATTGATTAATAATTTAAGCATCACAGCTTTAATCACTGGGTCTTTGTAGAGGATCTTTTATCGTTGGGTCTATATGTAAATATATTTTACATGTAGATATAGTAAAAATAGCTATTCTTTTATATTCTACTTATAGTAATATCATGAAATGATTTAATATGAAATAATATATAATGATATTATAAAAACATGGTATTTGGTATCTGAAGGATTGTGTCTGTTCATCATTTTGCCATTTACTATGTAAGTCATTTGAATTTGCTGAATCTCTCTAAAATGAAGATAATGAAATCAAGCTCATGTAGAGGTTAAATGAAATTATGTGTATTAAAATACCAGTATAATGCCTGAAAAGTGATAGAAACTTAATACAGGGTTTTTTTTTAATGTTAAAGTTTAAATGAGTGTCTTATTATTTATTGGGACCTATGAGTTCCTGGCAAGGAATTTTACACTTGGAATTTTTATTTAAAAGATAACATAGAGGAACTAAAGAGGCATAATCTAGGTAACCTAGAATTACCATGCAGTTTTAGTGCCCGGTCTAACATTTGTGTTTATAATTATGTTAGTGCTAAATGAAGGTCAACTCACATTGTGGCACTGTGTAAGAATGGGGAATTCACAATATAAGTATTCTGTGTTGAAGATACAGTGGAAGAAATTTTTTTTAATTAAAAAATTTTTTTATTATGTTACATTAGTCACCATACAGTACATCATTAGTTTTTGATGTAGTGTTCAATGATTCATTATTTGTGTGTAATACCCCATGCTCCATGTAATATGTGTCCTCCTTAATACTCACCACCAGGCTAACCCATCCCCCAGTCTCCTTCCTTCTAAAACACTCAGTTTGTTTCCTGGAGTCCATAGTCACTCATGGTTCATCTGCTGCCTCCAATTTCCCCCCTTCATTTTTCTTTCCTTCTCCTAATGTCCTCCATGCTATTCCTTATGTTCCACAAATAAGTGAAACCATATGATAATCGTCTTTCTCTGCTTGACTTATTTTACGTAGCATAATCTCCTGATATAGTGGAAGAAATTATAAGAAAACTTTATTTAAATTCAAACAATTTAAAAAATGCTGTATTCTGATTTTTTTTTAAGATTTTATTTATTTATTTGACAGAGAGAGATCACAAGCAGGCAGAGAGGCAGGCAGAGAGGGAGGGGGAAGCAGGCTCCCTGCTGAGCAGAGAGCCCGATGTGAGGCTCCATCCCAGGACCCTGAGATCATGACCTGAGCCGAAGGCAGAGGCTTTAACCCACTGAGCCACCCAGGTGCCCCCGTATTCTGATTTTTTAAAAATAGTCTGATAACAGAATTTGCAAGAATTGAAAACATCAAATATATTTTCTGATTTTCAAACTTCATTAGTAATCAGATAACGACTTAACATATTTAATAAAACAAAATGATAATTTTGAAATCAAATAAGACATATTTACAGTGTTAACTGATTCTTTATTAAAACTTCATCTGTACTATTCTGTATAATTTACATACATCAGTATTTTGAATATTATTAATATAATTTGTCTTTTTGAAAGCATTCTTCTGCTTAGGAGTAGATTCAAATTTGTTAAGGATTATAAAGAAAAAGAATTAGGTAATAATTAGCTGCTACTCTTAAAGAAAATATAATTTTGCATCAGAACAGTAGCAGTGCAGACTCCAGTAGTACCTTGAAGAAAGGACATCTGAATTTCTCTAACTCCTTTTTAGGATGCCGTCTGTGAGACCATGACATTTTATAAAAGGAGGTCCCACGAAATAGGAGAGAAGGAAGCTTACTTTTTTTCTACAGAAGAAAGAGCTAGGTAGGAAAACAAGAGAAGAAACGTGCATTCTGACTTCTAAAGTCAGAAAGGGAAGTCATTTAAATAAATAAGGGCAACTTAGTGGGTTGGTGCTTTGCCTCTACTTCCCATTTGGGAGCCGGAGAGGTGTTTGTATTGAACAGCACTTCAGAGCAACAAGGCACATGTAAATCTCAATAGACTTGCCGGTAGAGCCTGGTCAGTCAGGTGGATGTGCTGGGACTTTGTTCCCCACACCACTCTTGGACTTTGTGGAGCGGACTGGTATTTCTGGCTGGAGATCTTGCCAGAGGCATCAGTGGCAGCCATGCTGAGGCAAGGTGACCTTGTAAAGAGGACTGTGGAACAGACCACGAGCAAACCGAAGTTAAAGTCCGACGTCAGTAGGGCTGATGGAAGTAGCTAAGGTCAGTCAGGGCATTCCTCTGGACTTTGTCCAAGCCCAGAGAACAGAATGCCAGTTGCAAACCTGGCAGTGTGCCAGCGGGATGTCCAGTCACTGGAAAAGTTTGAGGAAAATACAGGGGCACCGCGCGAGTGAGAGGACCGTGCTCCCACAGTCGATGCCAAAATACTGTGTACACCTTTCCTCTGATAGATCCAGACATGGCAGTAGAGAGAAAATTGGGGGTAGAGGAGAGAAGAGAGGCTATCTGACTGATGAGCATTTTTATCCATGAGAGGTGGTGCAGTACCTGAAAGGATTGCCCGAGTCATTGGATCATATGAAGCTTTAAACTGGATTGGACTTCTGGTTAACTTTTCTCTGCTAAACAGAAGTTAGTAATGACTTGTTGGTGGATCTTATGTGGAAGATCAGATCTCACAAAATGAGTGAATTACTCTTTTCTGAGAACATGAGCATTGTAGTATGAGTTAAATATGTAACCGTGATATAATTGCCATCAGAAAGAGCCATGGAAAGTATTGAAAAACCAAGATGTTTGTGACAGACCTGGTCCCAGATGCTCCCTGGGGGACCGCTTTAAAAAGATGGACCTCCACTCTAAATACACAATAGAACCACAATAGTATATTGCAAGGTAAAAACACATGATTGTGGACATTGTAACATGATCCTCAATCTCCCATCAAGTAGGAAGCCCACAGGTGATTAATTCCTCTTTCCTGACTCTCATTATCTGCGAGAGCATTCCCAAGGTCCTTTGGAGCCTCTGTGAAGTGGTCTGATCATTGCCACGTCCTGCTAGAAGGCAGGCAAGGATGCTTCTTATCTTCCATATTATCCACAAAGGATCATCATTATTAATAATTATCAATAATTTTAAGTGTTATACTTTCAAATATCTTACAGATTTATTAAAATATCCTAAAATACCGGTTTCATTTAAAATGATGTTATTACTGGTGTTTTAAAACTTGAACTGAATTTAGTTTACCCATATTATAAGAGTGCTTCCCCTCTCTTCAGGTACAGTTAATTAGCCTCTAGATTATCGCCAGCCGCATAGTATTATATTCCTCTTCCCATTCTTAAATACGTGGATCAGAAATTTTGCTGTTTTGTTAGATCCAGGAGAGTGTCTGTGTTTACCTGCTAACCCTTGGCTTTCCCATGCAGAGTTTAGCTCAAATTGACATTTGTTGGTGTGAGAAAAGGGAAGCAAGTACTGTTCTGACATGTGTTTTCTACTAAATAAGGCATATCTGGGCATTAGAGAAAAAACTGAAGAGCCATCCATATTCTGAAGCACAGAGATAATATGTTAGTGGGGTGGTCTTCATCATTTAAGTAAGTAGTAGAGGTTAACTTATCTGACTTCCACATTCTATTGATCCTTTTTCTCCCGGGAAGAGCTGTGTTGATTTTTAGTGGTTGTTATTCTTGAGGTGTGGAGCCTGCGGAGAGGAAGAGAGGGTGGATGAAAATGAGACCGTGAGGACTAAATAACTAATTACCGCATACATGGGGCTGACAAGCTGTATGAAACACAAATCTTTGTTCTCAACCAAAGTGCTTCATTTATAATGGAGATTACGGTAAGAACAGAATGAAGTTGTCTAAAGGAAAATGATGTCTCAAGAGTCTTTATGCTGGTTTGGCCACAAGTTAATAATGTGGCCAGCACTTAATAGTGAACTGCAGGACTGCATTATCTTTTAACAGATGCCGCTCATGTGCAATCCAAACAGGTCAATTACTAGCAGATCGCTGGTGATCTCAGTACACCAAGAAAGAGCCAAAGAAAATGCCCAGATGCATAGACACATGAGAGCTGAAAAAGGGTACAAACCAATTTACAGAGATGGAAGTTAACCCTTAGAGGAATAAAGACAGCCTACTACATATTCATTTCTATCTTATTAATTATTTATGCAGGATGTGAGCTTGTCACTTGAAGCAAAATTTTACAAACCAATAAGTGCACATATTTAAAATTCCCTTTTCCCACAAGAAATGGTATATTCTTAAGAGAGAGGGAGGGGAAAAAAAGGTGTGTATATATATATATATATATATATTAGAGTTCACCCTCTCTTTATATTCATTGTTATTGGCAGTTGTGGTTAAGTTAACACTACAAGTTTCTGGACAAGCCAAACAATCCTGAAGTAAACAAGTAAGAGTCTATTCATCTCTCATAAATGCATATGTCTAACTCTCATTAATATTAATGCCATTGCATACAAGCATTGAGGCGATAATAGACTTCCATTAAAATCCATTTGTATTCATGAGTTGTTTTAAAAGGTTACTCTTCAATCATTTCTTCTGAAAATGTGAGTCAATGATCTTCTTCACCTCAAAGATATTTCAAATATAGCTGACTAAATACAATAAAGAACCCAATTAAAGTTTATTTGTAACAAATTCCATGGAAAACTTGACAGTAAATGACTCATTTTTTTTCCTCCCTAAAATCACTTTCATTTCAATTAATTTGTATATAGTCCATTAACCAGAAGGTATCAGATGATTCCTGTTTCCTGCTTCTGTTAGTCTTTGTAATCTGAATTTGACGGATTGACACCTGGCAATCTGCCCATAACTAAGTCCATAAACTAAATTCTCATGCTGGTAAAGCCAACTCAAGCCAGTTGTAGAATGTCTCCATATCCTGAAAAAATACAGGAGTGACAGAACAGTGAAGGCTAGGAACCTTTGATAAATCTTATAATCAGAAAATAACCATTCTATTCATTAAGGAGTTTTTCTTTGTGCTATTCACAACTGATTCCATGGCAACATCAGCAATGAAGAAGAGGTTATAAGAAGGGAGAGTCAGTGGAAGAGGACAGTTTGTATTTTTACACGACTGTTGTGCTTGTATGAGGAGGAGCAAGGCAGTGGGATGGAGAAGAGAGGAGGGATGATGGCCAAGGTCACTCTTATAGTTCCTGTGATAAATCTCTTCTGGATTTCCTTATTAAAGTAATACTTTATGTTTTCAGAGAACAACCCACCGTATTTTCAGAACCCAAGTTAAAAGGCAGTTCAAACATTCTGAAAGCAAAACACATTAAATGAAAGAGGCAGTCCATTTTTCAGTAATTTTTCCTCATGAAAATAACCAAACTGAACCATTTAATTCACGGAAATATTAATGTGTTTTTCCCTTGGGCAGGCACATGGCTGAGCCTTGATTAGGGAAACAAGTGTAAGTGAGGTAGTGTGAGTCCCCAGAGAGTCATCATCTACATAAGCCATAGTAGCAGAGAACTTATCCAGACCGATTGCATCAAAGTGTAAGGTACTTTCCCTGCAACTACAGTTTATAGCTCAAGATAGGTAGCTTTGGTGAGACTAACATCAACTGGAGGAAGAGCAGAATAGAATTAAATATATATCATACATAAATGAGCTACATTCATTTCTGGAGCAGGGAGCAAGGATATGGTGAACACAGTTCCAGGAAAATAAATACATGTATAATAATACAAATTATCATATGTTATCAAATATCATTATGATTGAATCACTATATATAGTGACAAATATTTTTTGACCCATTTGCATTATACACATGCACACACTAATATAATGTTCATTGCATTCAGTATTGAATATTTAAATATGTGCATGAAAATTCACTGCGATGCACAGAATAGTGACACTAAATTGAAGATCAATAAAATTAGAGGCTGAATGTATTAGAGTAAATGGAACAAACGCATAGAATTAAAGTCTTGACTATAGCTTTAATCTCTGTTATCTTTTGGATTTTATATGACTTTTGTTAAATCTCTTGTCAAGATACAACAGTGACAATGTGTAGTAAGACCAGATATTTCCATCGATGTGTGTGTTTACTCATGTACTTAGATTGAGCGACCTACTATTTGCCAGGTGCTGGGCTAGAAGAACAGATAATAGAAGGAAAAACACATACAGATTCCATATTATTTTGCACATGAGAGGGGAAAAAATCTAAGTGCAGATAAATGTAATAGGTAAATACTCAAGTAGGAGGATGCATAGGGTGCCATGTGAGCAGGTTGGGAGGGAGATAGTGATGGCTTCAAGGTGGTTGACAAGGAGGTTGGAATTCTTCTCGTTTGGTGTGTCCTGTTAGGAATATTTTTGTATGTTGTCTGCTCAGGATCTTTCACCCGTCTTTTGATAAGAGCTCCTGGTGTCTCGGGAAAGGGGCTATTCTAACCTTAATCCACGTGGCTGAGTGGGCTGAGAGCACTTCCAGTTCTGAAGAAGGCATGTTACCCAAGCCTGATTTATTTGTTTTGGTTTTTGTTTTCCT
This sequence comes from Procyon lotor, assembly GCA_028646535.1. Taxonomy (NCBI): domain Eukaryota; kingdom Metazoa; phylum Chordata; class Mammalia; order Carnivora; family Procyonidae; genus Procyon; species Procyon lotor. The sequence continues at coordinate 24,482,662 of CM053618.1, forward strand.
GGCCCCAGTGGTCTAGCATGTGAGCCAAACCAGCCCGAAGAAACCAAGCTGCTCTACTTCAGTTGCGGTTATTGGGGAAAAGTTGTCTTTTCTGTTGGGATTGCAGAGAAGAGGTTCCCAGCCTGTAGCAACTGACAGGTATCTTGCTACCAGGTGGGAACAACCTGGGAATAAAGAGTGACATTAGGGAGCAAAAGAGACAGAGAAAAAGAGTCAGGCCAGCAGTGTCCTGAGGATGACATCATTTGAGTTGTTGGATCTAATCAGCCTGAATCAAAAATGATTTCTAGAGTTCTCATTTATGGGTGCCAGAACATTCCCTTTATTGCTTAAGCTAATTTGAGGTGACTTGTTTTTTTACTTGCAATAAAAATAGTCCCCCGTTAAGGGCAGAGGGTACATTTGAATCATAATTTCTGTGTTAATCACAAAATATCTGTTAATGAATGATTGAATGACTATAGAAAAGGATGTGATTTGATCGTCAGTATAACTAGGTCTGTAAAGCAGAGTAGTACTTTTATGGCAAGTTTATTTTTTATGTATACATATTTGCCTAAAGATATTTGTGTATATATTTATGGCATGACTAAAAAACTAAAAACATTAGGAGTGACTGGGTGGCTCAGTCAGTTAAGCATCCAGCTCTTAATTTCAGCTCAGGTCATGATCTTATATTCCTGAGATTGAGCCCTGCATTGAGCTCCATACTCAGCCAGGAGCTTACATCTCTTGCTGTCCCTCTGCCCCTCCTTGCATACTTGCATGTGCACACATGCTTTTTCCCTCTGTCTCTCAAATAAATAACTAAATACTTAAAAATACCTAAAAACGTATCGAATGAAAAAAACAAATCTATGACATGAGTTAACATCTCATTTATACATCTGTTAACAAAGATAATAATTTATTGAAGTAATATTTTTCCTTTATTAAAGAATCGAATACCTATGTGTAAATAATAGTATTTTGAGTTTCCCATATCTTGCACCTCAAACTGTCAAGCACTCAGTTACGGCAAGGAGTATCTGGCATTAATACTTGTAATCAAGATCTAAAGGTACTTTTACATTTCTAGATAATAATTTACTTGGATTATTTATTACTTTAATTTGGAAAATATGAATTTAAAGAGTATTATGTCTGTATACAGTTTAAAGGATAATGCCATAAGACACCCATATACACAGTATCCAGCTTAATAAATGGAACATTCCCAGAACTTCAGGAGCCCCCTGTGTGTGAGTGTGCAGTCACATCCCTTTCTCTTCCTCTCAAGGTAGCTCTACTCTGAATTTTGTTTATTAGTCCTTTGCTTTTCTTTTTGGTTTTACCGCAAAAATATGTATATGTTATTTGGTTTAGTCTAGTTCCGTGCTTTATAAATAGAATCATACAGTATTTAGTCCTTTGTGTCTTGATCTTGTACTTGACATTTGAAACTTTGTTTTTGTTTGAGTATAGCTGATAGATAATGTTACATTAGTTTCAAGTGTGCAGCATAGTGATTCAACTTCTCTATAGGTTATGCCGTGCTCACCGTAAGTGTAGCTACCATGTCTCCGTAGGGCGCTTTTACAGCATCACTGACTAATTCTGTGTACTGTGGCTTTTCTTCCAATGGCTTATTCATCCTCTAACTGGAAGCCTGGATCTCTCACTTCCTTTCACTTATTTTGCCCGCTCTCCCACTCCTCTTCTGTCTGGCAACATCAGTTGGTTCTCTTTATTTATAGTTGACATTAAATTTTTGAAATTTACCTGTGTTGATACACTTAGGTATAATTTGTTTCTATTAGTGTATAGTATTCCACTCTACGTGTATACCATACTTTATTTATTCATTCTGTGGTTGATGGATATATGTGTTGCTTGTAGATTTTTACTGTCATGATTAGCACTGCCTCTCACACAGGTGCACCAGGGGACATGATGTGATTGTGTTATGCACTCAGGAATGTTAAATGATAAGTTATAGGGCATGCACACGTTCGACTTTGCCAAGTAAGGCCAAAATGTTTTCTGGGGTGGTTGTACCAATGTGCACTCTGCTGACAGAGATTTTAATTTGGCAGATGTGATAAGTGTGAAATGTATGTGAGTTTAATTAGCGTTTACTCTATTATTAGTGAAGTTGAACACTTCCTATTCTGTAAAATACCCGTGTTCAATATGCAGCTTTCTTTTTATTCTCCTTATAGCATTTAATAAATTTTTAATGAACAGTACCTTTTAATTTTAATATAGTTGAATTTATCAATTTTTTTTTACTTTCTGCATATCAGTGAAGAAACTCTTCCTTACCCTTTGATTCTAAAAACTATTCTTAGCATCATATGTACACCTGAAACTAATATAACACTTTATGTTAACTATAATGGAATTATAAAAAACAATAACAATATTCTTAAATATCACTTTTAGGAAGTTTTATAATTTTGCTTTACTCATTTAGGTTTTATTATCTGGAGCAGAGTTTTTGTGTACTATATAAAAAAATAGAGGTACAAAAAATGGGTAATTGTTATTGGTCCACTTATTGACAAGCCCTTATTTTTTCCCACCAGTCTCTGTTAATTGCTCTGTCATAAAAGAAGCTTTCACATATGTATATATCTGCTCTGTGGCTCTCCATTCTGTTTCATTGGTTAAATCATAGTAATTATTTTAGATTTATAATAATTTTTTTAAGGGGGGTAGGGCCACAGAGAGAGGGAGAAAATCATAAGCAGGCTCTATGCCCAGTGCAGAACCTGATGCAGGGCTTGATCTCATGACCCTGAGATCATGACTGTAGCCAAAATCAAGAATCAGATGCTTAACTGAGTGAGCCACCCAGGTGTTCCAAGACTTATAATTCTTTATGCCTGATTTGAATAGATTTGACATATTTACAATTTTAAATACTCCTATTATAAATATGACAAATATTTTCATTTATTTACCTCTTTTAAAAATGTTTTCACTAACATTTTATAATTTTCTTTTCAAGAATGCATACTTTTTTTGGTAACAAAAATTTTAGGCATTTTTTTAAATGTTCATTTTAAACTGATTTTTAGTGATGTCTGTAAATTAAATAGACTTTTGTGTATTGATTCTATAAGCAGAAATTTTGCTAAACTCTTATTAGTTTTAATTGGTAGATTATTTAGATTTTCTGTGTAGAAATCACATTTTCTACAGACCTTTTTTTATATTTTACCAATCATTGAGTATCATGCTTATTGTATATTTAAGGGGATGGGAGAAGGCATATGCCCTTCATCAGTTTAAGAATTTCATTTCAATTTTTAGCTTTCTATGAAATTTCCATGTTTTGCTTTTTAAAGAACAATTGGATACTGAATTCTTTAAAGTACTCCCTATTCTCTTATTTAGGCGATCATGTTTCCCACCCCCCCATATTTGACTAAGATAATGAATTGCCTTAATAACTTTTCTAATTTTTTAAAAAAGATTTATTTATTTATTTGAGAGAGAAAGTGAGTGGGAGTAGGTAGGGGCAGAGAAAGAGGGAGAGAGAATGTTAGGCAGACTCCCTGCTGAGTGCAGAGCCTGCCTCAGGGCTCCATCCTATGACTTTGAGATCATGACCTGAGCAGAAACCAAGAGTTGGGTGCTTAACCGACTGAGCCATCCAGGCACCCTCAGTTTTCTAATTTTTATCTTATTTAGCCTTTACACTAATACATAGAAATTGTCAGGTTTTTTGTTTCTTTTTGAGTCAATTTTAGCTTTTTTTTTTTTAAATTATAAGATATACAAAGGAAATCTCATGAAGAAAATAGGCAACACATTTTAAAGCTTTGAATTGGTGATACAGATATGATTAAAAGGTATGATTAAAAGAGTTAGTGCAGTTTTATAGTGAGAATTACAGGTGGTTGAAAATAAAGCATCTAATTTGGAAATAAAATGATGATAAGATAGATATTTTAAGATGAACTGGGTGAAGAAGCAAGGACACTTGAAAACTGGAAAGAAAGGGAAAAAAACCCCCACAAAATTTTGGTCAGAGAATGTTTAAGCTACTTTTCAATAAATAGAATGGCTGAAATACCAATTCCTTGCTTTGTTTGTTTTATACTTAAGGACTTAGAAACAGTGAGTGATGGGCCTATTGATGTGATTTTTAGATTGGTACAAGTCCCACTGAAATCACCTTCTTATTGGATTGACTCAGCTATCCAGCCATTTTACCTCAAAAAAATTTTTTTTTCAACAAAAGACTTCTGAATTGGTCTCACATAAATCGTGTGGGAGTACTATTGCTACCAATAATAATGTAGTTAACATTACTGAGAGCATTTGATATATTTAGCAATGGGCTTTTGCAAATTATTGTAAAATGTCAACGTTTTTCATTTTTTTTACTTTACATGCTTTTTCTTCATTGAAATCACTTCCAGTTAACTGAGAATAAATAATCTGTTGGCTTGACAATATAGAAGACTTAGCACATGTGGCTTGACAAGGTCCCTTTATCTCTTGCCATTTTCTTTTTCAAGGCTTTGGTTGTTTCAAATGTACTTGTTACTGCTTTAGGTAGTAGAAACTTAATAAGAAATACAATTGCATCGAAAAGATGGCCAACAGACACATGAAAAAGTCCTCATCATCACTTGGCATCAGGGAAATACAAATCAAAACCACAGTGAGATACCACTTCACGCCAGTCAGAATGGCTAATATTAACCAGTCAGGAAATGACAGGTGTTGGCGAGGATGCAGAGAAAGAGGAACCCTCCTACACTGTTGGTGGGAATGCAAGCTGGTGCAGCCGCTCTGGAAAACAGTTTGGAGTTTCCTCAAGAAGTTGAAAGTAGAGCTGCCCTACGACCCAGCAATTGCACTACTGGATATTTATCCTAAAGATACAAACGTAGTGATCCAAAGGGGCACATGCCCCCGAATGTTTATAGCAGCAATGTCCACAATAGCCAAATTGTGGAAAGAGCCTAGATGTCCATCAGCAGATGAACGGATAAAGAAGATGTGGTATATACGCATATAATGGAATACTATGCAGCCATCAAAAAATGAAATCTTGCCATTTGCAACGTCGTGGATGGATCTAGAGGGTATTATGCTAAGCGAAATAAGTCAATCAGAGAAGGACAGTTACCATATTATCTCACTAATATGAAGAATTTGAGCAGGGTGGGGGTTGTTGGGGGCAGGGAGGAAAAAATGAAACACAGTGGGATCTGGGAGGGAAACAAACTGTAAGAGAGTTTTAATCTCAGGAAACAAACTGAGGGTTGCTGGAGGGGAGGAGGGTAGAAGGGATGAAGTGGCTGGGTGATGGACACTTGGCAGGGTATGTACTATGGTGAATGCTGTGACTTGTGTAAGACTGATGATTTACAGACCTGTACCCCTGAAACAAATAATACATTATATGTTAATAAAAAAAATAAAATTGTGAGAAATAAATTTGATGAAGAAGGTGAAAGCCCTATAAAATATTGATGAAAGAAATTGAAGAAGACACAAACAAATGGAAAGATATACCATGATCATGGATTAGAATAGATAGTATTGTTGAAGTCCATATCATTTAAAGCAACCTATAGATTTGGTGCAATCTCTGTCAAAAAACCAATGGGATTTTGCACAGAAATAGAACAAAGAAACTCAAAATTTGTATGGAACAACAAAAGACCCCCCAATAATTAAAGCAATCTTCGGGGGGGGGGACAAAAAACCCAAAACCCAAAACCAAAAAACAACGCTGGAGGCAGCACACTCCCTGATTTCACACTATATTACAAATCTATAGTAATCAAAACAGTATGGTATTGGTACAGGAACAGACACACCAATTAATGGAACAGAAGTAAGAGCCCAGAAATAAACCCATACTTATATAATTAACCTGGGAGGCAAGAATATACAATGGGGAAAAGACAATCTCTTCAATAAATGGTACTGGGAAAACTGGACAGCCATAAGCAAAAAGATGAAACTACACTACTATCTTATACCATACATGAAAATTAACTCCAAATGTATGAAAGACTGAAATGTAAGATGTGAAACCACAAAAATTCTAAGGGGGAGAAAAACATAAGAGATAAGCTCCTTGACATCAGCCTTGGAGCTGATTTTTTAACCTGATTCCAAAAACAAGGTAAAAAAAGCAAAAATAAATAAATAGGAGTACATCAAACTGAAAACTTCTGCACAGCAAAGGAAACGATCAAGAAAACTAAAAGGCAACCTACTGAATGGGAGGAAATATTTGTGAATCATATATCTGTTAAAAGGTCAATATCCAAAAAAATAAAAAACTCATGTAACTCAATAGCATTAAAATAAACCCCACCAAACCATCTGATTTAAACATGGGCAGAGGAATTAATAAACATTTTTTCCCAAAGAAGACATAGAGGCATATAAAAAGATGTTCACCATCACTAATTATCAAGGAAATAAAAATCAAATCCACAGTGAGATACCACCTCAGATCTGTTAGAATGGCTATTATTAAAAAGACAAGAAATAACAAGTGTTGGTGAAGATTCAGAGAAAAGGGGACTCTCATGTACTATTAGTAGGAATGTAAATTGATGTAGTAACCATGGAAAATAGTATGTAGGTTCCTCAAAAAATTAAGAATAGAAATACCATGTGATCCAGAAATTCCACTGGGTATGTATCTAAAGGAAGCAGAAACATAAATTTGAAAGGATATATGGACTCTTATGTTCATTGAAGCATTATTTACAGTAGCCAAGATGTGGAAACAACTTAAGTACCCATTAATCCATTGATGACTGAACGGATAATGGAAAACACTCACACATAAGCTCACAAAACAGTACTACTCAGACATAAAAAAGAAGGAATTCTTGCCATTTGTAACAACATGGATAGATCTTGAGGGGATTATGCTAACTAAATCACAGAAAGACAAGTACTGTATAGGTTTACTTACATGTGGAATCTAAAAAAACCAAATAAGCAAGACAAAACTCATGGGTAACAAGAACAGAATAATGTTCATTGGAGGGAAGGGAGGTTGTTGGTGGGAGACATAGGTGAAGGAGGTCAAGAAATACAAACTTCCAGTTATAAAATAAATAAGTCATGTGGATATAATATACAGCATAGCAACTCTCTTCAATAATATTGTAGTGCATACTTACAAGTTGCCAAGGTAATAAATCCTAAAAATGCTCCTCATAGGAGAAAAAGTTAACTTTGTATGATGTGGATGGTAACTAGACATATTATGGTAATTATTTCAGAGTTTATACAAATATTGAATCATTATGTTGTACACCTGAAGCTAAAATAATGTTATATGTCTATTATGCTTCAATAAAAAAATAAAAAGCAAAAAGCATATAAAGTTTTATTGTCGAGGAAAAGATTTAGATCATTTAAAAACCATTCACAAGTGAAATAGTGTCTTAAGTAAAACCAAAAAGGAAACAGTACAGATCCAAGTGTTTTGTAAAATAAGTGTAATATTTTTGCAAGCTCCATAGTAAATTATATTTTAATAGCAATTTTAGTTTGAATACTTAATACATAATAAATATATTCTCCAGAAGAAGTATATCTATGCTTTTTAATTACACATAACTTTTTTCATTCTTTTTGAGCTGTATAAAAGATACATAATATAAAATGTTACAATATATAAATATAAAATAATATAAATATAACATAAATATATAATATATAAAATATATTTTAATATATTATATATTATGTAAAATAATAAATACATAATATAAAAATACATATAAAAGTACATACTATTTTTCTACTTTAAACATTCATTACTAAATGCAAAAACAGGTCAAGTGAATGTAATGGATATTGCCTTATATAATATAAAGAGGGTAGTACAGTAAAAAGAACACTGGACTTTTGGGTCTTATTTGTCTCTGCCCTAATAAATTTGCTATCAGAGAGTCTATTCATCTCATATAAGCTTTAGTTTTCTCATCCATAAAATCCAAATGGGTAGGCTAGGGTGTTGTTACTCAATGTGTTCTGTGGACCAGCAGCACTGACATTACCTGGGAACTTGTTAGAAAGGTTGATTCTTTGCTCCCATCCTGAGCCTACTGAATCAGAATTTGCATTTTAATAAAATCACCAGGTAATTCATATGCTCATTATAGTAGAGAGACCCTGGGCTGGATGAGCTTGAATATCGTTACCATTCTAACATGTGAAAATATATAAATCGGGAGTGAGACATTTTATGTAGAAATATCCATATATTTTAAAGTGGTGGAAAGTGTTCTAAAAGAGACAGCATAAATTTGGCACTGTATAAATTTAAGTTGCTCCCAGGACAACCAGTTATTCCCTGTGTGATCTTGGTATGTAACTTAATTTTTATTTTTTCTCAAATGAAATGGGGATAGTAATACCTATGTCATTGGGATGATGTATTAAGGGAAAAAAGACTGTGGAATATAAATGGAGTTCAATAAATGTTAGTTTTTCATTCGTTTTTCTCCCTGCCATCCCTCCCCATACTTATCCCCAACTTGAGTTAACTACAAAGAAGTCAATATGAATTAAACTCTGTTGAAAAGTACATCAATAACGTGTTCATTTTTCCAACCTCAGCTGAGCTATCAGTGCCAGTTAATTTCTCCCTCTATTCTTTAAAGTTCCCATTCCAAACCATTCTTACTCTCCTCAAATACAGACTATCACCTCTTCCTGTCGTATTTCAGGCTTCTATTAGGCCAACTTTGTGATCTATGGTGGGGTAGGGGAGGCAGAGTGATGTCAAGACCTGAAACTATAATTACCATCATGGGCAGGAAAACATGAAATATCAACCTCAAACATATGTCTATACCATCCCATCAAATTCAAGCAAATAATTAGGGGGAATCTCAGACTGAGGAGACAGGTTGAAGATGGGAAGATTATATCATGGAGCTCAAAACTGAGAATTCATGATCTTGCCACAGAACAGGGACTAGGTCTCTTTGTTTTATTGATATAAACCTAATGCTGGGGACTTAATATGTACCCAACAAATAAATTTCTAGATGAGTGAATCAAGGCAAGGTTGAAGAGCAGATCAGCTAATAGGAACAGCTGGAAATAGGGGAGGTTTGTTCTTGGGTAATAAGACCCACAAAATATGGAAGAGGAACTGGAAAAATGAAGAGAGTGCCTAGAGCTAGTAAAGGTGCAGGGTCTTAGATCAGACACCAAAACCAAAGATGAAGGCAAAAAAGATGGAAATGAGATCACTGTTCTCAGGCCCAGGAATGACAAAGGAGCCAATTACCAAGATCTGACTTCATCATTATAAGGTCAATGGCAAGAAGCATTGGATGCTTCCAAGGAGACGTGAAGACAAAGGAAGCACTTAAAGACTAAAAGGAACCCCACTGATGTGTTAGATAGTACTTGGGATTTGTTTTAGTTAGGTGCAGTAATTCACCCAGACAGAGTCATGAAGTCATTGTCATGAAGGAAGAGGTTTATTATACAATTTCCTAGAGCTAGAAAGCATGGCATGCCACACAGGGCCACATGGGGAAGGAAACACGTTGAGGCAAGGTGGATGGGCAGAAGAAGAAAAATAACAGTCTTGAGTCTTGAGTGCAGTTACTGTGAGAAGCCAGGAAAGGGGAAGTCCCTTACTGCTGTATAAATGAGATACAGATGTTTAATAGTGCTTGGTTATTGTACAATATGAACTGCACACCCCCATAAAAGAGGGAATGGTACAGATGGGCCCAAGGTGGTAAGCAAGGGTGGTTAGAGTATGGCCTAGAAAAGGATGCCAAAGCTTTAAATATAGGAAATAAAATGATAGTTACTCTACTTGGGGTGGGATAGGCAGGAGGGTCTCACAGATGTGTGGGTCCTGGTAAGCTGTACCGGCAGCATCCTGGGAAGGTAGCTGGACATTAAGCAGGAATGGCCAGTGGTTCCCAGCTCATGGTGTGGTCTAACAGCAGTGACCTTGATAGGAACTTGTAGACTAAGAGTGGTTATCTCCATGGTATCCAGTGTGAAACGATGAGACTTTGATCCCGTGGAATATGCAGCATATTGTCACAACTCTGGGAGTGAAGGAGGATCTCCGATTCTGACTGAGATTAAATTTCTCATCAGCCAGTCGGGGGTAACACAAAGAGCTGGGAATTAAGAAAGTTTTGTAAACACCAAATTTTGTGGGCTACAATACTATGTGTTATAATTTGGTAGTTATGGAAATGGTAGATGGGAATTGGATCCATTTGACATGCATAATGGGGACAGATGTTTGTGTAATAACTGTCTACCTTCCATTTAGCCGGGAGTTGAGAGAACGCTTCATACTAAGAAGGAGAATCAGAAAGTTGTTTTAAACACAGACACACATTCCTCCCAAATAATTGGCTTCTTAATTCAACAAGAGTAAATACTTTATTCTTTTCCCACTAGTTTGAAATGTTGCCTTTGTCACATATTAAGCTTTGATGTATTATTTGGGTCATTAGTTCTTAGAGTTTTTGGCTGCTGATGTTTTTTCCCTTGTAACATTATTTAGGGATCTCAAGGAACTTTTGTTTGTGTGGAATATGTCTATTGGTATTTATTATATCAGAAATTAAAACTAACAACTATTTAAAATGTTTATTAATTTGTTAAGAGTAATAATAAAGCTATTACATGTTACTATAAATAACATTTTTATTAAAAATAACTATTTTGCTACGAAAAAAAAGTAGTGAGAAAAAATGGCATTGTTTCACCATTTTTGCAAATCTCTTAATGTCTGACCTCATCAAAGACAGCTGGATTCTCACATCTGCTTTTTAGGTCAATCTGCTGTGATATCTTATTTTCCTTGAGGAATATGAAAAAAAAATCTGGTCTTATGTAGATATGCGGTTGGGAAAGATAGGACCTTGTAGACCTCTCAGAGGGTCTCAAGAACCCTCAATAGTCCTTGGATTACATTTTAAGAGCTGCTGCTTTAGTCTATTTATTGAGCTTTCTATTCTTTTGTTTTCATCGGCCCACCTCCTGAACTAGTATTTCGTTGTTTTAATTTAGTGCATGTTTACACTATGTTTAACACTCCAGACTAAAATTTCCTTTTCCCCCCCAAAGTTTTGGACCTTTCACATATTTTTTTTTCAGTTAAACTTTAAAATGATTTTATTAAGTTTAAAAGACATCCTGTCAGAATTTTAATTGGAGTTATATTGTTTATAAAGGAATGTGGAGATAATCAACATCTTTACAATATAGAAGTTTCTCCTTGGTATTATCCCAGTAACTGAGAAAGTGGGGAAAGATTTTTGGCTCATTGGACTCATTAATGGAGTAGGATTAATACAGTGTTATACATCTTCAGTATGAAGTAGTGAAATTTCAAGTCTTGGATTAAAACCTTATGAAGATAATGCAAATTGTTAATGCTTGCAACTGTTTTTTTGGTATGACATTGAATAGTAAGGGGTTCTTGCAGCCTGTTGGATATGGTTATTTGTTGATTCTTTCTAAGCTTCCACAGAGTTTTGTCTTCATTCTTATGGTCAGAATTTCAGGGGCTTATTTGAACCTTGCAAAAATATAAAGCATCAAGACCTATGACAGTGTGTTGTATAGAAAGGGATTTTAAGTGGGAAACAATACAAGGAGATTCTGGTTTCTAGTCTTAGTTGTAATCACTATTCACTGTGGATTTGGAGTTCACCTTGATCTCTGTGATGTTTAACTTTATTATTTCCAAAATAGGAATAATGAAACCCATCCTCCTTATTTTAGGGACCTGAGAGACAAGTAAACTGTGGTGATATGCTTTATAAGGTTTAATAAAAGGCATGATATTATGTAATGTCTTTCCCATAACCAGGGGGTAGAAATAGGGGTCGGAGTAGAAGTGGAAGGGTGGGGGACACAGCCCATTTTGCTGTATTAGGTTTATGCCTTATGCTTTGTTTTTTCTCTCCCCTCAAAGGAGAGATGCTGCTTTCAAACATTTAGAAACCTCTAGTTCTGGTTCAGACTGTCATTTTTATAGATATAAGAGCTGCAAATAGAGAGTTCTGTTCTCATTTGCCCAGCTTGCTAACAGTGGTGTCAGACCAGAAGCATGATCTGATGTGTAATGTGTGATATATAGTCAATTTGTTTAACCTTCAATTCAGAATTTGTGTTAAATTTAATCATCTTTGGCTTTCCATCTAGAAACCTGATTTGCTGTTGAGCTGTAGCCAAGTATAGACATATTCTTTGTAAATAAACTCAAATATAGACACAATATAGATACTGTTTAGTCTGTCAAAACTATATATCTTCATCTTAGAACTAAAGAATATTTATGTGCAATAATTCATGAATGTTATATGAAGACATTAGAAAACTTATTTACTCAGAGAAAATCAAAATTTATTTAAATAGTAAAATTCATTTTAAATAAATAAAATTTATTTAAATAGTATTTATTTTAATAAATTTATTAAATAGTATTTAAATAGTTTTTAAAAAGAAAACCATACCTTACTATGGGAGATAAAGGAAAATTCAGTGGAAAGGAGAAAAATCAGATGCTCTTATTGGTGTCTAACGCAACTCCTGAAAAAATTTCAGTCAATTTGCAAGTCATGTCTGTTTGACACCAAATATTCAGGTGTCTCTATGTATCAAGATATTAGCACAGAGATAAGAAGTTTAGATGAATATTTTTGGTTTGCTTTGATTTTTCTTCAGATAATCAGCTATATGGGCACAGACGAATGCATTATTATTATTGTATTAAATTTTGTTGAAATAAAAGAACTGCACAATAAGCTCTTTTTCTAGCATGTCTTGATTTTATAGCACAATAAAATTTAAACCAGAATGTTACATGTACTCTGACTTACAGGGAGACGACAGTAGCTTCTTCTTGGGAATAGAGGTGGTCTGTGGCCAGCATCTGGTTCATTCATTTTGGAATGATGTTGAGCACATGAAAGCCATGGGCCAAGAGCATATATGCTTGTTCTATGGAAGCATTGCTAATGAGAGGGCGCTTTCAGAGGCATAGTTGAGTGGATAAGTCCCCATTGCCTCATCACACTATGGGCAGTTCCCAGTTCTCTGACAGGGTTGGACATTAGACTATAGGAGAGAAATCCTAACCCTGGGTCTGAGGGTCTTTGCAGCTTCTTGATCATGGAGGCGTTGGCCTTTCTTCTTGCACAATCAGGGACTAGGATATCAAAGCATAAAAAGGAACTTTTTGTTTCTTCTGTTTGAAGCAGATGATTTAAGTAAGGTACTTAGAGTTTCTTAATATTCTATAAGATACTGGATAATAATGTTTAAATTTCCTGTTAAATTTTTGGCACCGTCTTAAGTACATACTCCTGAATTACAGAAGGGGAGAAAAGTCACAACCTGTTGTAGCACTGTTTATACTTCAGGTTTACAAAGTAAACTTTACGTAGAGTGATGAAACTGCCCATGAGAAGGTGTTGTACATTTATTCAGGCAATATGCTTCCTCACTAATGGGTCTTTGTTATAGAAAATAATTTGTACTGGATGTTGAGCCCTTTTTAAAACAGGAAAATGTAAGTCTCATTTTACACAGACTGTTTTTAATTATAATTTGACAAAAGAAATAACCACATTACCTATTTGATTTGCCAGAACCTTATCTAGCACCACCTGTTGAGCCCAAGGCACTCAAATTCTGATATATTGCAGAGAACAAAATTCTGTAGCTGGCACACTAACTAGCATTGATGCCAACAAAAGCATAATATAGCCTTTGTACTCAAAATAAAACAAAAATACATTAAGCTACCAACTGTAAAGGTTTAAGAAAGCCATACTTAATTATATACAAACAGATCCTTCTAACAAAGAAATATAATGAAAAATGGTCTTGGGGTGTAAAGGCCAAAGTTTGCATGGTCCACACTGGTAACTATCATGAACTTAAACAGAACAGAATTTCATGGTACAGTTGATTTATATTAAACATGACAAGGGGACACCAAATTTGTTTTTATGAACTGATGGGTTCAATTGAGTAACATTTGCAGTGTGAAAAAACAGCACAATGGTTTGTCATTATAACTGGCAAGACAAAAAGCTATAGTTATTAGTTTTTGAATTTAATTCATTGCATTCAAGTTTATGAAGTGCATATTGCCTTGGAAAATTCACCTGCCTTTGCCTTTGTACATGTGTTAACTTACACAAAATTAATGCCAAAATGTGCAGTCAAGAAATAAAGGGTTGTATAGGTGTTTCCCCAATTTTGACACAAAAGAATATAAAAGGCCAACTTGGAAGACTGACATTAGGAGAAACAAAACGTAAAATGTTTCAAAGTATTGATGACTATATCTGTTCTATGCTGAGTCTTTACTTTAGGATAAACTCTGTATTTCATAAATATTATTTCATTATCCTTTTGAAAAACCCTAAAAGGGGGCGCCTGAGTGGCTCAGTTGGTTAAGCCACTGCCTTTGGCTCAGGTCATGATCTTGGAGTCCCAGGATCGAGTCCCGCATCAGGTTCCCGGCTCCACGGGGAGTCTGCCTCTCTCTCTGACCTTCTCCCCTTTCATGCTTTCTCTCATTCATTCTCTCTCTCTCTTAAAAAAAAAAAAAAACAAACCCAAAAGTAGGTATCATTATTCATATTTTACAGATGAAGATTTTGAGGCTTTGAGAGATTAATTAAGTTGTCTAAATTTACTTATATGGGGCTCCTGGGTGGCTCAGTCATTAAGCGTCTGCCTTTGGCTCAAGTCATGATCCCAGGGTCCTAGGATAGAGCCCTCCTATTTCTCCTTCTCCCACTCCTATTGCTTGTGTTCTCTCTCTCGCTGTGTCTCTCTCTGTCAAATAAATAAATAAAATCATAAACAAATGCATAAATAAATTTACTTATAAATTCACACAGGGCTATCTGGTCCCAAAGCAGGTGTTCTGAGTCTCCGTACAGTGGATATCTATGAAGTTATTCTTTCCCAAAAGAGGATCTGTAAATTTGTGGATTAGGATGCCCAGGTCTACCAGTGTGACCACAGTATAATACGTTCCATGACTGAGATGTCAGTAAAGAAGCAACTTAATTGCATCCAAATAGAATTGTCTGATGAAGGGATAAATTAATAAAAGGGCAATATTTTAAAAATCATAACCCCCATAGGTCAAAATATATTGAGTAGATGGGACAAACTTGGATTGAACCATTGTCTGTAAGTGAACATCAAGAACAGAACATCTGAGAGGAGAGGATGCAAACCAGAAATAAATGTCCCCTTTACCCCCTGCACTAATATCTATATCAAGCTATCTTTGGTGCTAAAAGCTGGCAAAAACTTTGCCAGGTGTCAGAAGGGAAATCTGAATGTATGTGTATGTGGACAGTGATGGAAAGGGAGAAGGCAGTAAGGAAGGATGTAGAAAGAAGTCACCAAGGCTGGCTTCCTGGGCAGGTGACCTGTGTGTCATGTAGGGCCTTGCACCCTGAAGGGCCCCATGCTTACTCCAAGGCTACATTGTCACTGTCTTGAAATTCTTAATACCTTTAAACAAGTTGGTACCCTATTTTCATTTTGCACTGGGCCCTGCAAATTAAGTGGCCAGGTAACATTTATAGTTTAGATGAATCACTTGAATCTTGGTATAAGTGCCTGATCCACTAATACTCTGAAAAATCTCCTCAAATTATATTTAAGTGTATTTTTATTAACAAACCACAATTAATAATTAATTTCAAAACTTTATTTCTCCTGTCTCCCACATCCTTTACAATTATTGGCGGAGAGAAAGTCAGAGGAGGAAATGAATAATGTTGGCCATTGTCATGCCTCAAACCCCTGGCGATACTTTCTATCTTTCTTTTTATTAACATATAATGTTTTTTTTTTCATTAACATATAATGTGATACTTTCTATCTTTAGACAAGCTCTTGAAAAGGGCTTAGGCATTTAGTTGAACATCTGTTTGTTACTTGCCAGCCTCTGAACTTAGAACTTTATGTAGGCATTTTACTTCATGTTCACAGGGAATTCTCTGCTGGGTGTATTAATATCCACATCTCACAAATAAGAATAAGATTAAGAGAAGGTAAATAATTTACCCAGGACTGATATTCAAATTGTGGCCTATATAACTTTAAAGTCCAAACTGGCTTCCTCAAGTAGGGATTTCCCAACTTGTTATGTGACCCTAAGAACTAAAGAGACTTCCTTGCCAATCAATTTGGGGAATCGAAGGTCCAGCAAACCCATTGGTACTATATTAGGAATAATTAGTGGTATGCTCTTAAATGTTTAACATTCAGTAGTGGGGCAGGGGTTGATTTGTTGAGTTTGCCAATTTCCATGGTGTAAATACTATTGCAAAGGCTGATTTCAAGCTATTGCAACCTTGGGAAGAGACGTGTACAGTCGGCTCTTATTAGCTGTGTGAGCCAGCTTCAGGGTATCACTGCTTATAATTCAATAATATATTAGGTTAACACTTCATTGTAAATGTTGAATATTCTTTCCCTATAACAGACAATTAGTGGATTCGATGTAAATATCTTTTCCTTGATGGGGATCTGGGTGAGGGGTAGTTGATAGACACAAAGGGCATTTTATGTTTTTTCTGCAGCTACTTCATTGCTAATTTTCTTTGCTCATTGTTGTATTTACTGGAGCCTTGTCTGTTTTTTGGCTTTTTGTTTTCTTTTTCTTCCTTTTTTTTTTTTTTTCGTTCTCTCAAAACCACCAGCGGGCAAGTTGAAAGTTTTATGGTATAGGATCAGTTTGTAGAAAAGAAGTCATTAAAAAAATTCCTGCACACAAAGCATACTAGCTCTAGGGCATCTTGTTTATTAGCATTCTTTTCTTATGTTTATTTTGTTTTTAGATCTTTAAAATGTTTTGTTTTTTTTTTTTGTTTTGTTTTGTTTTCAGAGTTAAAAACATGACCATGGTTTGCTGTTAACTGGCTATGCTAGTACTGAAACTTTGTTAAATCTCTTTGGGAATGCAGTTTACCCTATAAATAGCAGGACTGAATTGCCTGTGGTCCTATTACATACTAAGAACGTTAAGAAAGGATTCCCTGAACTAAAACTTTGGACACAATAAAATACCTCAGCGTGGTAGTTCTATAAATTGAGTTCTTGAATATCCTGTTCTGTCTTTTTGGATCTCTTAAAATCTTAGTATAAACTAGGATTTCTCAGTCTCAAAACTCTTGACATTTTGGGCCAGATAACTTTTTGTTGTGGGGGCTTTCCTGTACATGTGTAGAATGTTTAGCAGTATTCCTGACCTTTATTCACTGGATATCAGTAGCAGCGTCCAAGATACAACAACCAAAAATGTCTCAGACATTTCAAATCTTCCCTGGATGGTGGTGGTGAGGGGAGGGGACAAAATCACTCTGGGTTGAAAACCACTGATTTAAACTGTATAGATATAATGATTGTTTGTTGTGATTTAATGATGATTTCCATCTTTTTTTCTTTCTTTTGTTTTCTTTAACTTAAATTTTAGGTAGTTACTGTACAGTGCAATATCGGTTTCTGGAATAGAATTCAGTGATTCATCACTCACATACAATACCCAGTGATCATCATAACAAGTACCCTCCTTAATACCTGTCACCATCTAGTCCATCACTCACCCACCCACATCCCTCCATCATCCCCCAGTTCTCTATTGTTCTCTATCCTTAAGAGTTTCTTATAGTTTATTTTCCTCTCTCCTGTTTTTCTTTCCCCTTTCTCATATGTTCATCTGTTTTCTTTCCACATATAAGTGAGATGATGATATTTATCTCTCTCTGACTGATTTATTTCATTTAGCATAATACACTTCAGCTCCATCCATGTCATTGCAAATGGCAAGATTTCATTCTTTTAGGTGGCTGAGTAATACTGCATTGTACATATAAACCACATCTTCTTTATCCATTCATCAGTTGATGGGGATTTGGGCTCTGTCCATACATAGTTTGGCTATCGTTTATAATGATGTTGTAAACATCAGGGTTCATGTACCCCCTTGAATCTGTATATTTGTATCCTTTAAGTAAATATCTAATAGTACAATTGCTGGATCATAGGGTAGTTCTATTTTTAACATTTTGAGGAACCTCTGTACTCTTCTCCAGAGTGGCTCCACCAGTTTGTATTCCCACCAACTGTGCGAGAGGGTTCCCCTTTCTTCACATCATTGCCAAAACCTGTTGTTTCTTATGTTGCTAATGTTAGCCATTCTGATAGGTGTAAGGTGGTATCTCATTGTGGTTTCTATTTGTATTTCCCTCATGATGAGTGATATTGAGCATCTTTTCATGTTCTGTTAGCCATCTGGGTGTCTTTTTTGGAAAAGCATCTATTCATGTCTTCTGCCCATTTCTTAACTGGGTTATTTGTTTTTTGGGTGTTAAGTTTGATAAATTTCTTAATAGATTTTGGATATAACCCTTTATCAGATATGTCATTTGCAAATATCTTCTCCCATTCCTTAGACTGCCTTTTAGTTTTGTTGACATTTCCTTCACTGTGCAGAGGCTTTTTATCTTGGTGAAGTCCTAATAGTTCATTTTTGCCCATTGTTTTTTTTTTTTCCCAATTCACCAAGGATTATGTTGTTGAGTCCGTTGTGCATGGAGTCCGTTTTGTTAGCATGCATTTACTGAACACCTACTGTAGGTCAGACAGTTTTAGCTGCCTACCATCCATTACTAAACAAACCAGATGAAGATCTCTGTCTTCATAGAGCTTACATTCTAGAGAGGGCATAGAGACTATGCATAATAAACGTAATAATTAATTCTCAACATTTATAGTTGATATTAGAAGATGAAAAAGAAGAAAAATAGAGTTAAGTAAATTAAATAAGGAAAATAGCAGGGAAGGGTACAGGTGGCGAGTTTCAATAGAAAAGTTAAGGGAAGGCCTCAATAAGGTGATATTTGGGTAAAGACTTGAGGTTGGTGATAGCTGAGGAAGAACGTTTCAGAGAGGACAACTAATGCATAAATTCTAAGGAATGTGCCTGGCATTTAGAAGAACAGCAGAAAGTTCAGTGTGGCTGAAGTAGAGGGAATGAAGGAAGATGGTAGGGGAGGTAAATGAGTCAAGGTACCAGAACACATAGGACCTGGTAACCTAGGAATGACGTAATGTGACTCACCTTTCAATGTAACCATCTAGCTCTTCTGATATTAGGGGTAGTAGTGGTGTAGGATAGAAGCAGGGAGAACTGTCAGGGATCTATTGAAATAATTTAGGAGACAGATAATGGTATTTGGGTTGGGGAGGTAGTATTAGAAGTAGTGAGAAAGGATTGGGTTTTGGATATATTTTGAAGACTAAGACAAAATTTCTTGAGATCTGGATGTAGAATGTGAGCAATAGAGGAGACAAGGATGACTGTTGGATTTCAACACTATCAACTGAAAAAGTTGGAGTTGCTATCAGTGTAAATGGTAAAAAGAGTAGGTGGGGTAGGTTTGGTGGTTGAATTGATCTTTTTATTGAACAAACAAATGGAGATTTCAGGTAGGCAATTGTCTAGTTAAATCTGGTGTTTGGGAAAGGGCTGGGGCTGAAGATATGAATTTGGGAGTTATTGACGTAGAGATGGTATTTATGATCATATCTGAATGGGATCTCCAAGAAAGTTACTATAAAAAAAAGAAAAGACAAACTGGAAATCTCAGTGACACTCCAGCATTGCATGGTAAGGGAGAAAGAGGAAGAAATAACAAAGGACACTGATAAGGAATGAGTTTTGACATAGGAGAAATATAGGGAACTGTGATTTCCTGAAAACCAAGTATAGAAACAAGGGATCATCAGCTGTGTCCAGTGCCACTACTAAGTCCAATAAATGAGGACCAAGAGTTGACCATTGGGTATTGACAAGTGGAGGTGATTGGTGACCTTGATAAGAATGATAGGAATAAAAGTGATAAAAGGCCAAGTGCAGTGGATTTAAGATGGAGGTAAGAAATTGGAGATATGCTACACAGATCACTCTTTGAAGGAGTTTTACTGTAAAGAGGAAAAAAAAATGCAACATGGCAGCTAGTGGGGAAAGTTGAAGGTAGAGAAGAGTTCTTTTAAATATGGGAAAAAATTAAAAAGGATGTTTTTATCCTGATGAGAAAGATCCAGCAGAGAACAAGAATTGATGACATAGATTAGGGTATGGGGAGAATTGTTCTAGTGATGTCCTTAAGTGGGTGGGAGGGATGGGATTTGGGTCCAAGTAGAGAGGCTGGTTCTAGAGGAGCTATGAAATGTATTTGACAGATAAAGAAAAAATGTGGAGAGATTGAGATTTGAGAAAGAAGAGTAGATTTTGTGTTATTTATTAAATAGAAAATACAATGTACCATGATATTTTATTATGGAAAGAAGCTAATTCTAAATAATATTTCAGACACTAGTGATATTGACTACTTTGTTCTTGAATGCATTAGTATAGACAGTTATAGAAGCTTCCTCATATTTTATTATAAATAATGTAAGCGAATAATGAAATATACAATGCTATATTGGCTAAAGTGGTGCAATTTATAACTTAATCCCCATTTTAATTAAATTCTTTCTTCTTGCTCTTAAGAACGCTGTAGATGGAATGTCCTTTGAGAATGTAATGATATTTCTGTAAAGACTGCATTGGAAAGGGGTACCTGGGTGGCTCAGTTGTTAGGCACCTACCTGCCTTCTGCTCAGGTCATGATCCCAGGGTTCGGGGATCAAACCCCACATCAGGCTCCCTGCTCGGCAGGAAGCCTGCTTCTCCCTCTCCTAGTCCTTCTGCTTGTGTTCCCTCTCTTGCTGTCAAATAAATAAAATCTTAAAAAAAAAAAAAGATTGCATTCAAGAATAATGGAACACAATAAAATGTATTTTTACCTTAGTTGATTACAATGGAAAATTATAAAGTGGTCTGTTTATTCAATAAATTTTCATTTTTTTTCTTTAATGGCAGGGTACTATTTTATTTGCCAAATGGCAGCTTAGTGTAGTAGATTGATCTTTAAATTTTCAAAGCAGCAAGATTCTTTTTTTAAGGAAAACTTTAGTTGAAAACTCAGTATATAGAACAGATAACGATGCTATTTCTTTTGGACAAATGTCTTTTTAGAAGTTGAAATTGATAACATTTATTCCATAAGAATCAAATAATGAGTTTTTTTGTGAGCCCACAGATTGAATTTAATATCTAAGGATGACAGTAGCACTCTGTCATGTGTCACCAACTTATTGATTTCTGTATTTTGTTTTAGTTAAACTGTACTAGGAAAACCATGAATAATACAGAGAAGTAGTTGCAAAGGATAACAAGTATTTAAACAGCTCACTTTATAATCTCAGGTGGTTGAAAAGCATGTAGAATATTTTCCATATTAAAAAAGAATAAGACGTCTCAAAAAGAATCACTAATATCTAACAACTGATTAAATTCCTTTAATAAAACAGACGTTCAGAATACAAAATGTATAATAACCACCTCTATTAATTGTAATATTCTATGGTTACTACCAGATTTTCTCTCTATTAACTGCTTGCTTCACAATAGACTACATATCATGATAGGCCAATGTATCTAGCAGATGTTCTTTAGCTCTGTGTGGCATATAATTGAGCACATGTAACACATGTGTCCTATTTGTGAAATTTATGAAGCATGAGTATGCTGCATCTAAATTCAACAAAAGATCAGGATAGGAAAAAAACCATCTTTCTAATCATCAGCAGATTTATAAAAAGTTTAAATGTATGCATAGAGATGGTAGGAGAACATTTATTTTAAGGAGGACACAGAAATGAATGGATCTAACTGTATAGCCAACAGATGGTGGTTTTCAGCATGTCAGAGTTTGATTTATAACACTTAGAAATGAAATTTGTAGCTAACATTTGCAGAACTCCTGAAAAATGTCTTTGGAATACTAAGGTTCCGGAGGACACAGTTTGAAAACCACTAATTTTACGGAAAGAGCAAGAGATAAAACATCGTAAAGCCTACCCAGGAATCCTGACTTATTCATGCACTAGCTGTATGAATTTTGAGCACATGATGTAAACTTGCAGAACCTTGGTTTTCTCACGAGCAACACAGGGATTGTGACCCTTGCCATACCTAGTTTTTGCAAAGACCAAATACTTTGCAATATTTTAAAGAATGAAGTATCTGATAGAGTATCTGGTATAGAGAAGACATGCATCAAATGCTATTTACATCGAAACCTGATGTCTTGAAAAATAAAAAGTAGTTTCTAAATCCTTAGAAAAACCGAAAGAAAAGATAAAAAATATAGTTTGGGAGAGGGAGTGAGATTATGGTTTGATTTAAGGAAAAAAAAAAGAATTTCATCGCAAAGAGTGATTTCATAACAGAGAGAATGGTGAATGCATGGAGTAAAATGCTTACCTTTGAAACTGAATGGAGATGTTTCCGATCTAGAGTGAATGCTCTGAAATGTTCAGTAATGTGTATCTAATTTTATAAATCAGCTCTTCCATTTTTGGGGTCAAAAATATTTTTTTCAATTTTCTGTTCAGCTTCCAGTAAGTATTATGTTTCATAAAAGTAGACAACAGAGGATAAAACTGCATTGAAAAGATGCATCACCATAATGTAGTTTTTCTGATTAACAACTAAGCCTTGTAGTCTGGAAGGTTTGTTGGGTCTTAGAAGTGCTGTGTTCTGGTGGGCAGGACCACCCCCGGGTTAGTTCATTATTGTCAAGCTGGGGCAGCACACCCAGAACCCTTTCACTGTAGATAAGGTAAAAATCACCTCTTGCCACAGGTTCAAATGAATCAGTAGCCCCTGAATGAACTTTTCTTCAAGTGTACGAGCCAGAAATAATCATGGTTTAGTGACTTTCAATTATTTAAACTCATGAGCCAACTCAGTGATACACAAGATTACATATTAGTGGTTCCAAAACTTGACTGCATACTGGCATCACTAAGGAATCTTGTTTATGGAACAAATTCCCAGGGTTCACCCCTAGAAATGCTGACTCAGGTACAACCATTTGACTTGGCTCTTGTAGAATGTAGAATCCATTGTAAACAAGCTTACTGTAGGTGAGGCTAACATACATAGAGCTGCTTTACTTCAGTTGGAAGGCAAACATGCTCCTTCTACTGGTCCACAGGGGCATATGGATTTAGAATGTAGTTTACTTTATTTAGCTCCTTACCATACTTACTCTGTCTCAGCTCCTTCGGAAGCCCCAGATGGCCTCCCATTGAGTGGGTTAAAAAGCACCCTATTTTAGATTCTTTCCATCTTATTTTCCTTCAAGGGGCCTTAACCCTTTGTTTTATCACTGCTTCTAGCAACCCTTAGATTTTTTTGTTAGGTCTTCTGCTACAGTGTCAGGGCTTTAGAGTAAAGGTGGGATGCGGAAAGATGTGCCCTAGATCTTGTTGGTTAAGTGTCTACAAGAAAATTTGACCTTATCTCTCTGTCAAAATTGGGTTCTTTTCATGTATTCCCTGACTCTTACTATGTTAACGAATCCCAAGTCCCATTCTTCTGTGTCTCTATTGCCCTAACATTTATGTATCTGCTGCCCAGGAGGAGGAAGGAAGGACAAGAATAAAATAATCTTGCTCCCTTTTATTGAACATTCTTCCTGAAATTGCTTTTAATTTTCATATTTTTAGAATTATGAAGTTTTTTAAAAGTAAGACAAATATTGGGAAATAGCACAGTACATCTCTGTATCTACCCTGTAGAATGCGTAGAAATTGAAATTTTGCTACAGTTGAGTTCTTATATATGGTTGGTGGCAGTATAAATGCATATAACCATTTAAGTAAATTGTTTGACAATATCTACTAAAGGTAATCATGTGCACATCCTACAATTCAGAAATTCCATTCCTAGGTATTTACCCTACCAGAAATTTAGTTATGTACATTCACACGCATAAATAACAATGCTTATATAGTGGTACTCATAATAGTGCAAAACTGGAAACCGTCCAAATGTCCATTAAAAGAAGAAACTATAATGAATTGTGGTCT